>JAUMHM010000031.1:52734575-52763025 GCA_032362435.1 Melikaiella ostensackeni
CATTGAGCTACCATTTTTTCTTCACTTACTTTTTTAATATCAAAGCCAGAGGACTCGAATTTTCTCGCCGATAGTAGATGGTACATAGGTATTCATTCCAAACTGTTTTTGAAAAGGGAAGAGTTCAGTATTTAAATAAGAGTGGAATTTATTTAAAAAGCTTATCAGCTTTATCGAAAGGGCATCTGTCGTCATATCCTGATGAACGTGCGAAAATCAAACAAGGAAAAAAGTTAAGCCTCTAGTTGTAATTCTATTTCGAATTCAAAGAATAATATTGTGGGAACAAATTTAAAAGAAGGTATTTGCTTCTAGTAGAATAAAAAAAACAGCAGATGTATTATTTTCAATCTAGATAAATATGTGTTTAGGGGAGTAGCGATTACTCTTGTTGAACATATATTTGCACGATCGATCAGTTCGCACCCTTAAGCTAGTTTGTAAATGACACACGCCTATTGTCATAGGTGTTTCTAATTTGATATTTTCAGTAGTTAATTTTGCGAAAAAGAAGACTAATCTGAATTAAAATTTCTAAATCAAAGCAAAATATAAAAATAGAGCTAAGGCCATGCTATAATTACCCGATTCCTACTTTACCGACATTTTTTCGCAACAACTTACGTCCATACGAATTGAGATATCGAGTTGAAATTTTCGGAAATTAGTTAAAAGGCACTAAGAAACGTTTGAATGGTTTTAAATTTCTGACACTACAAAAAAAAAATCAATTTTGGAAATTTTTTGGAAAATTTTGTTTGGATCCTTTCTTTGTCATTCATATTAATTTCATTCAGTCAGTCAAATTGCAGGAGAAAGAAGTGAATATATATGATTCGTTCAATTAATTTTGATTTAATTCACTGAAACGATAAAATAATTGTAGTAAATAAAGTAATTGTTTGAAAATTAATTGATTCAATGGCATTTCTCCAGAGTATGTATTTATTTTCAATCACATGCGCAATTGTGTAATCTGATGACCTCAATGTTAAAAGTTATATACCCTCTTTTACCTCGTTTTGACAATTAGAGCTAATTACTAAAAAAGAAAAGTAGGTCACTATCAATTTAAGGAAATTAAAGCTTGTAGAAAATTGGAAGTAGTCGAGGGCGTTGCCATCGCAAGAAGCACGTTCTCCAACTTGCCGCATGCCGATCTTCGATATTCGAGTAATTTGGCCGTACGTATAGACCTATAGATGCTTGGGGTAGAACCCGCTTCCTCTCGAAAATGTCTAGCGGCATTTCTGAAATTCCGTTGCTTCATGCCACCCCCAAGACGCACGTTCTCTTCCAGCTTCGCTTTACCATTCTTCCACTTACACTCTTTAGAGGAGCTTCTTGTGGTAGTTCCTTTTACCACAAGATAACGCCGATACTGCCATTTGGAAATTCGCACTCAATGTCTCTGACACTTTTCTCTATAAAATAGCAACTAGGAACAATTTTCTTTTTGCAAATGGATACATTAATTCAAGAAAAGTATGAGAAAAGTATGTATTGGTCTTAAGTAGAGATGTGTTAGGAACCATTTTTGCCACTTTATGGATGAAAATTCGCTTAGGGTTGAATTTGTAATTGACTTTTATTCTAGCATACTGTACTTAATGTTTTGTTGAAAGAAACAAATTCCGTGGCACCTAGTTTGCATTTCTGTAACCGGAAACAAGTGACACAGATCTTCCTTCAGGTTACAACGAAAACCCGTGTCGTTTTACCGAAGACAAGAAGCAGCGGAAATTCTCGAATGCATCTCTGTCACGCGAAGCGTAATTACAAGGCGGCCTTCATGACAGGGCGTGCTCAACCTGCGCCCGATTCTAAAGAAAGCTTCATTATTATAGTACTCTGACACAGTAAGATTTTCAGTTGAAGACCACGTTACACGAAATAAGATCCCTTTAAAAGCGAAAATGTTGAAACGTATACTCTTATAGCCATAAACATCTATTTTAAATATTAATGAATGTACTCGTAGTTAACTTTTGCATTTCACCGCCAACAGGTTATGGGCCCAGGCAGAATTTTATTAAAAATGAGATTATAAGATAACGGTAAAGATAAAAGGGAGCAAGAACGGAAGTACTTTCTGGGTAAAGATTCAATATCGGGAACATATAAGGAACAAAGGAAGGAGTAAGAAGAGCGCGAAGAAGCGAAAAACTGTAAAGGTGCATTTCGAGGCGCTCCATTATCCGTAATTTCTCGTTTCCTTTTGAAAAATTGGTGCTTCCCAGATCCGAGTTCGGACTCTATAACTTCTAAGGACTAGAGAGATAGCAATCGCATATTATCGAACCGAGCTTATCGCAATCATCAAGCCAAGGACCGGCGGTACGACGATTCCGGGATCGCAAGTTCGGTGAAGGGATAATGGCAACGGAGATAGAATTCACGCGATTCGTACACGCGGATACAAAGTTAGTTGCGATAAAATCGGGGGATTAATTATGCGTAATGCGTTAAGCGTACCGGCAAGTTTTGTACAGATGCACAGACGCAACCGTATAACATTCAATTATCGTTGTATCCAAGAGTTTACAGATGTTTCCGCGATAATCACGTTAGTCCAGATTACGCGTTTATACCTTTTGCCGCCGCCATTGAATTCCAGCGTTAACGAGAGAATGAACGAGAGGCTGCAACTATGGATGACTAATTAGATTTCGCAGACTCGAGTGAAACAGTCTCGATTACTACGAATGTTGCTTTACTGTACCAACAACGAAATTTTCCCTAAATCAAAATGAAAATGTTAATTATGGGAAACATGTGGCTCGGAATTCCCGCCAGAGTTGCTAATCGTACCAACGATTGAAGCGTTCCTAAACCAAGAATCAATTCTGGAAATGGTTCGTTGATTTTACATATTTGCTGTTAAGTCTGTTTTGGTACTATTGGATTCATAAAGGTAGAGAATCAGGTTTTCGAAATCGGCCAAGTATTTAACCAGTGAATTAAATCGAAGGAAGCAATTACTTTTCACTATTGGCTTTTCGCGAAACGAAGCAGGAAGGAAGGGTGAGACGAAATAAATTGGCAGTGGCCGTGAACTCGTTGAATATACAGAAAATCAATGACTCTAGGTCTTGATTTAATTTGAATTCTTTCTGATATTAAATTTATTTTAATTACCGATTCCAAATCTAATAAATCTATACGGGTATCAGAAATTTTATTTCACACTTGAACGAGATTTTGCGTAAAATCAAAGTATTTTCGCTCTACATACAGGTTGCACTCTTGCGAACCGGATTTTGGCTGAGCTCGCCCATGTAATGTGGAATTACAGTGGAATTAAGTATCGTAACAACGCAGCGAATGGGAGAGTGAGTAGAATGTTTTCATTCCGAGATACATTGTGTGAACGCGGTAAACGTTGAAACGCTGATGCGAAACTGTTTTTCTTTTTTGGGCTTCGTTAACCCACATTCATGTTCATTCTCGACCAGTCAGGTACTTCCACCCTTTGTGACTCCCTCTTTTCTCCAAACTCTCATTGCACCTTCCCCATAGACGTGTTTATTTTGTTTGACTCGCGGATTTAGCCGATTTATCGTGTTTACTGACAATGGAATGTATTTTACTTCCTAGCCCACGCGCCACAATTTTCGAGGAAATTCCGAAATTTTTGCGGACGCTTGTTCCCTGCCGTATCCGACGTTGTTTCCGCATTCACAAAAAAAGACAGTGCGGTATAATTAACTTCATTTCACGTTAAGAGGAAAGCGGACAAATGCTTCAAAAATGGGAGTTGCTTTAGGCTGTTGTTTTTTGTTCATCTACACGAAAAAACTGAATGCGTCGTTTCGACATGCGGAAGTTGGGAGAGGAAATTTCAGAAAGTACCAAACAAGGTGGACAGAATGAAGTTGATATTTACAAAGTGCAGAGGAAAACAGTTTTTTCGTCTCTCCTCGAAATGGGTGATATGAAGCCGTTCAGAGAGACTTTTAAAATGTTCTGCAAAGGAAATTTCTCATTTTAACGAATGCTCTTTTCGATCGTTGAATCAATTCCACAACACTGCTGGCATTTTTTAACATTTGTTGAAAACTCATCTACTTTAAGTATCGGAAAAAATCCAACCTTCTTGTAATAACCATAATTTCTTATGTTTTCAGGCGTAGTTGGAGCTCGGAGCCTTGACATGGAGTGCCGAAAGGGTCGACGGAAAGGCATTCTGACTGGCTTGCTTTTCACATGGCTGTTGACCAGCGGTTGCATCGTCGCTGCACGAAGCATGGGTAAGTCCTTTTTTTGATACTACTCTATCACATTGCAGTATATAATTTATGACATATTCGAAACGATTCGAATTAATCAAAACCTCAGGTGACGTGTGATGACTATCACTTCTCCACGATTGAAGGCAAATTTGCCCAGGTTTTGAAAGCCGAGTAATAAATCTTTCAACGGGTACTCGTTGTCGTTTCGCACTAGGGGTGAATAGGAGGGTACCCTTAACAGGGAGGATGAGTCCAGAGGGAATAGGGCCATTTGTACCGGTTTGTACTCTTACCGCCTTGATGCGACCAAACCGCATCAGTGTTCGCGAGGGATCTGCTTGCTGTTGAAACATTTATTGGAAAGCAAACAGTGTGTTTAATAACGAGGATGAAAGTAGCCGAGTATGTATACAGCAGGGGCAACGTTGGTGAAGGTGGTTCGAGCTTTCGTGCCCCTCGCACTCTCGGATCAACGACTCCAGCCACGTGGTGCAACCCCTGAGTGCCGAGGTACCAGCGGAGGCTGCGGTAATGCAGAGAGCGATGCTACACGGGGGCAAGAGCATTAACGAGCGGTGCGAGGGTTTCGAGCGTTCGTTGAGTTCACGAGGGTTCGCGAGGATGGAGTAGAGGAGCAAGGTAGAGAGAAAGGCTGAAGGTAGCAAGCGGAAAGGAGCGAGAGGGTCTCTATTCCTTGGCGATTATCGCACACTTCGCTGCGTCCAATCCACACAGCCGTCAGCATCCTCTTACTGCTTCCCCTTTTCATCTTTTCTCCTTCTTCCCCTTTCTTCGCCTTTCCTCATTTCTCTTTCCATTTTTACTCATTTCTTCCTTCCTCTGCGAATGAATCCCCTCGCCTATGGGGACCGCGAAACCCAAACGACAGATAAATCAAAATCGCCCGCTTTGTGCGCTTCGCTTCACAGGCTCAGCCGGCTTTTGTGCATCCTACATCACTTCTCAGAGTTGCGATGCTAAAGTCTCTTAGGGATTGGCATGTCAACGCCGTTTGTACACAGAAACTTTACCTGTCAACACTCAACACTTCATGCGCGTGCCGCCTCCCTGCTTCCTAATACAAATTAAGCTTAAGGTCTTACGTTGATTATTCGCTTCAACGATAAGTTATTTTGCTTTACCCGGATAAATATCCCATGATTATAATTTAGTTGGACAAACCAGCCATCTGGTGGAGTGTTGGTACCAAACGCGGACGTTGGAGAGGGTCCAACGTAGAACTTCCTCAGGCGGTAGGTCTCCAACGACCTTGCTCGATTGTTTTATATTTCAACCATGTCTCAACAATATAAATACCTAAACCTCTAATTATTATTTATTTTTTCAAAACAAATTAGGAGTTCATGAATTTCACACCGACAGAAGTATCGCAGTAACGTAAGACACTGTTTTAAATTGTGCCCTTTGCCGTTAGAAACAAGCAATTAGAGTTTCTCGTCGATCGGTTTTTCAGATCGAGATGCTGTGTCCGGAGGCGGTTGCGGATACGATCGAGCAATCCTAATGGGCGATAAAGTAAACTCTGCTTGCTCTTGTGCTTGGTCTGATGGTTGGTTGTCTTTCTCTCTCTTGTTGCAGCGTGTCGTTCAATCACATTTCTTGGTCGATCCCTTCGTTAGGCTCGTTTCTCGTAACCACTAAAGTCTAAACCTAATGGACCAAACTACGTCTCGTATCAACAAACACAACACCCAGTTGACTTTAGCAAGCAACTAGCGACAGATCTGACTGACCCAACGACCTGACCCAGCCACGACCTTATGCCAGAGGCTTACGACGAAGATTTGTGGCACATCGGCGACACCCGCTTGCCTCAATTTACTGCACGTTACCTCGCCTTCCTCGTGTCTCTCTAGCCGCTGGTGCTTACACCCCCAAAATCCACCCACTCGACTATATGACGTTCCCTTTATCCTTCCTCGTGATGTACACGATCAGGCCGTAAACTAATGCTCAGTCGATCAAACAATAACGAATGACATATGATGAACATTTGATGATGCAGGTGGTGATCACATTTATGATGATTTATTAATATTCCAAAAAAGGAATTTTAGTAGAGTTTTGTACTTTGTACTTTGTCAGAGAAGAGATATTACTTTGTTTTTGGCTACTTATTCAAGAGAATTTACACCTCGTTCGGCTGGACAAAGCGTTTTAAATCAGCCTGTACCCTATTGGAATTCGAAGTACCAATGGAGGAAGGGCCTGGCGAATTTTGGAGCGTGCATTAACGAGAACAATGGAGCGATCGCGAATTGCAGGAGATCGTTTTATTATCGTGAGTCGCGTCCTTGTCCTGGTAGGTTTTAATAAAGCTATTTCTTGCCCAACGTTTTTCGCTTTCTCTCTCTCTCTTTCTCGAGCGCTTTTTAAGGAGCACCATTACTCTGATCTCTCGTTTCCTTCTTCGCATTTCGCCTATCGTCGTTGGATGCAGTTAACACCGTCCAAAAGTAGAGCCTCACGTAATCTATTAAATAGATAACACTTGCCCTGCACCATTCCTTTCGACTTTCTAGAAAACGTTTCCGCAGAAGTAGAATGCGAATGTAGGAGTAAAGTAGGGATAAAGAGATGGTTTTAAGGGGAGAAAACATGGCTTATTCTGCCGTTATTTTTCACTCGACTGTGAAAAATTGAAGCCACTCCGAAATCGGAAATCGATTACTTTGAAAATCCGAGTGCTGAGAAATGAGATAGATATAGGAGGATAGAAAAAGTACGAGGGTGCAGCATCACAGAATGAAAGACTTCAAGTTTCAAGCCTAGGCAATGTCCTATGTGAGAGTCTTACGCCTCTATATACTTTCGCTCAAATCGAATCCTACAAGAAAAAACGTAACATTCAGGCAGGGAAATATTTCTGGAAAGAGGAAAAGTCAAATATTTTTACACGAAAATACGTCAAGGCGAATCTATTCGACGCTCTTGACGTAAACCATTTGCTTTTTCAATATATAGAGACGCCTCAAAATAAACGAGAAGAATTCTTATTTGTATTTCGATCAATTTTAGTCGCAAATTTAAGCACATTTATCGAATTTCGACAAAAACAGAACATGTGAAAACATTTTCAGTACGAAAGAAAATGGCTTGAAGGTATCTAGATGACATTTCGAGCATGGTGGCTTTGGAAATGCAAAGCCCATAAAGTGAAAGAAGGAAAAGCTTTTTCTATAAAGGATCTAGGGTGTCCCCAGCTCAATTGAAGTCGAAGAGTTTGGAAATCGGAAGCAGAATTCACTACTTGAAGGTGATTTCTCGTCGTAGGAAAAGGATAGTGCCAATCTCTTATTTTCCAGGCGACCAATCCATTCGACACGAATTGGAAAACGCGAGGAGAAAGAAACCGACAAGAAGAGACGACGGAATGCGGAATGCGAAGTGGGATTTCCGCGCCTCAAGGCACGTAGCAAAGCGAGGTGTAGTTTTAAGCGCAAGGAAAATGAAGGATTCGATGTTACATCGTTTTTTTGTCGATTCAATTGAGTTGGTACATCTGATTCAGAAACGCGGTAAAAGAGGTGCGAACTACGATCACTCGCCAAATTTAGGTTCGGTATTTCAGTTAACTGGTGCTAAATTCAGTGAATTGGGAGCATCAGAGAGAGGTTAGCTACTCACACGTAGGAATTAGATTAGCTACGTTGTAGCGGCTACAAAGAAGAAAAGGGAAAAGGATGAACCGCGAACAAGCTACTCACCCAGGGGTGGCTAGAGAGCTAGACCAAGGGCGAAGGTGGGAAGAAAGGGAAGCAAAAACGGTTGTGCTTCAGAATACTAAAGAGCACGTTTTTTTACGTTTTTCGTCTGGAGCTTTGTCAATAGAAGGAAAGATCGTGAATTGAAATTGTAGAGTACAATCATGAAGTTAAAGATAAAATAAAATCATAAATTACTATCATTAAACGCAGTCACGAATTACCGTGATGACTAATAAAAAGTTGCAGTCATAGACCTGATATTTGGAGTCCGAGATTCTACTCAGGGGTTTCAGTCAATTTTCTAGCTTTGAATCGTAATTTTTCTGGCAAAACTTTCCATTTCTACTTCTCACGAATTTACTGGGGTAATAAAGAGAAGATCCTTATTCATAGCGACGCAAATATCGGATTTTAATCCGGGCAGGATGATTCGGATCCGCCCAATGCTTTCCATAGGGAAGCTCCCTACGATTACAGAGATACGAAAATTGATATAACGCGGAATACTCATACAGTGAATTTTCTACTTTACGTTGTGTAAACTTACACATGGAAATATAGTCTGCAATATAATTAAATTCTTTGATCTAAAATGAGTTTATTCGGGTACGTATTAGGAAAAAAGTATTCAAGGTTTGAAATTAATCCAAAATGATGTTTGAATCTATTTTATCAGATTCCCATTAAAATCGGATATTTATTGCGAAAGGTAGAACATAAAATGGCAAAAGGTCATCTAGTCGTAAAATATGGAGCTCTATTTTAGGTCCTCGTTCTTTTTCTGGCGAGTTCGGAAAGAAATACGTGAGTAGAGTTTTCCAGAAAAAGTGGCTTTTAGTCGAATACACAGGGGACTCGTTTTCGCAAAAACGTTTCAGTTGAGAAGATAGTGGTCTCTTCTCTGGCCGAGTTCCGAGTGCCAGCTAGCAAAATCATTTTTTATTTCCGCTATAGCGGCCAGTAAATCATCTGCGACACTCTTGGTTCGATCATGCCGCGTTCACCAGTTAACATTCATAACCAACGGCCAAGAGAGCAGGCAGTCGAGGCGGGCAGTCCATTTCGCCGAGGGATCCTTCTGACCGACCCGGGTCTCCGGGGTCGTCTTCAATCGTGAGGTCCCTCGTCGTATTTCTATCTCGATTCGTTCGCGATCGCAATAACTTTCGCCTTCGCTTCTCAACCGTTCATATCAGTTTGAAAACATCGACCCTGCGTACGCATTCAACCTTTAGAAACAGAAGGATCAAAGTTGTGAATACGCGCTTTGCGAAAACTTTTCTTCGATGAGACAAGTTTCTGGTGCAAAAATCTTTTTAAATGCCTCTCCAGAGAACCGAGTACGACTCGAGAAGCCCAACATCGTCGGCACTTCTCTCGAGAATCCCCAGTCGACAGCAGACTTTGGTAGGAACTTTCGGACCGCGTAATTCACGCCCGAGAATTAAGCTCGAGATTACTCCCTGCTCGTGAACCAATTTATAGACTTCGGGTGTCGTGAAATTGTCACGGATCCGCTCCAGAAACCTTTCATTAAAAGGGATGTGTCCTCGTTTTTGAGAATTCCTGGCAATTTCTAACTTAAGCGAAGAATTATAGTGATTATGATGATAGTAAGTCTGACGGGTGACCTCAATATTCGAAAAATAATATGTATAGAATGCATTATGTTTGATATATGCGTTGAATGACAATGTTTGCAAGTGAATACTTAATATGCTGTTCACATTTCGAAGTTGTCATGCAGAAGGATAAAAATACCTGATACATGTGCGGAATAATTATCTCCCTAGTTACGAAACACACGTGCACATTCACGTTCTCGTTTTTCAACAACCCCCGTAAAGCAAAGCATCGTGTGACTCGCGAGCAAATTAGTTACGTTGCTTCTTTGCTAAGAATGTAACGGTTTATACGGGTTGCGTCTTGTGCGAAACTTTGGCTAAGTTCTGCCAAGAATGTGCACCATACACAGTTTCCGGAACCTAAGCTACTTCGATATTTGGGGGAAGGCACACCTAGTTTCCGTGCTTATGAAAAGGTTCGTTGCTTTTTAACCAGCCACGATAGAGAAACGTACGTCCTATAACAACAAATGTGCTAAGCGCTCTAAAGCACCTTTTGTATAAAAACATCCAAAACCAAACAGGAACCATATTTGGAAAAACCTTTCTAGCTGTGTCAAAAGATCGAGATGTTTGAGCATCAATAAAATGAGATAATACCCTCATTAACGTGTCCAGCGTAAAATTTTCCATCACGTTTGTAGTTGGTACTCAGGATCCAACATAACTATCGACATGTCTTTTCGCGATAGCAATGGCCGTCGTAATCCGAGTCGTAAAAAAGGTCATAAGCAGTTCTCGCCCTGGCCGTCACGCGTGATGATAAAGCTCGTTATACGACAAGTCTCACCAGATTATAGAGATAAACAAGCGATACGCTCGGCGATAGTACCGGAAGGCAAACTCATAAAGATTGCGATTCGATCGATGGGTACCTAATAACTTGGAAAAACCTCGTGGATCTGCAGGTTGGACGCCTCGCGTTGTATCTTCTCCAAGATCCCACACGTAGATATGCGACGCATCCATATGGTATAAGGGTCTCTGAACTAAATCTGAATTTAAAATCTATTTCACTGTCCTTATTGGATCTTCAGCAGCAAACTCAGGGTATATTGATTTTTCTCTGATTTAAAAATATCTTCATATCAGATCAAATTTTTACGTGTTTTTCGTACCAGTTACCCCTCAAGAGAAGTGATTGGAAAAAGGCTATGAATATTTTCCTCGATTTTCAAGTAATCATCTGTATCGAGTTGGGTGACCCTTAAATACACGGTAAATACATTGGAACAAAATTCTTGTGTGAGAGCAAAATAATTTAAAATTTTAAATATCAGGGACACCCAAGTGTTGAGTTGCGAATCAAGGAAAGTAGCTCGAAGGGACCATGTCCTGTTATTTCAGCGAATTTTCATCCAGCGCAACTCGACCTTCGTGATGATAACTTGAGAACCGATGAATTGCGTTCGGAATTTTGTAAAAGTTTGTACAAACTACAAACACGTATAGAATGTAGTTCGCAGAAGTAGTAGAATACCAGGGAACAGCTGCAGGACTGTTGGAGCAGGTACGTCGTCTATAAGGGAAGATGGAACTCGCATGGGTTTCCGAGGATTTACTGCACCCAAGTCGAGGGATCCTCGTTCGCATATAGAAGAGCCGGTCAAACAGATCGTCCTCTCCCCTCTCGAAACGCGAAGACTTCATTATGCCCGATTTCCTTGCAATTAAGTTGCGGCTTGGCGGTCGTTAGCCGGTGGTTACGGCTAGCGATAAACGTCCACCGGAAAAGTTATCGCATCGCTTCATTTACATATGTAATCTTTTTGGAACGATATTCGGTTTGTTGGGCCGATAATAAAAGGGGTAAACTGTACGGTTTAATGACTCTGGCTCGCACACAAAGATTTCGCAATAAAAATGCATACTCGATCGCTCGCACGATATCTGTTAAGGGTTGGTGGGGGGATGCTCTCTAGAAATGAAGAGGGGAGGGTTAACTGCAGTTTGGTCGCGGGAAATCGGAATTCGCATTGAACCGTAATATATACTCCACACGACGGATCGTGTTTTGCCAGCGTAAATGGATTCCCTTTCGAAAAACGAATGTGATCGTGCGATCTTTACGAGTGACGTTACAAATGGATGCACGAGTCAACTCGAAAAGGGCGAACTACACGCCGAAAACAGGAAAGCTGGGCTTTCCTACTGCAGTTTTGTCATTTAAAAATCTCATTTATCAGATTTCATAATGTCAAGTGCGACTGTAGTTGAAAGAGTTACAAAATGAATGTTGAGAGCTAGTTTAGAGAAGTTGTATTATTTTAAAGAACATATTTGAAGCTCTGGGAGAGCCTCTTTTATTTGTGCTCTGGAATACCCAGTAGGCAAACTTCCTACAATTTCTCGCCTCGGATTTAAAACTTCTTGAAGTTGAATCTCCGAGGAGACTTGATCTTGTACTCTCGTAATAATTGAGAGAATAAGTGAAAGGAAGGTTATCCTGAAGTGACAATGTTGTCAGAAAACGATGAAGAGTAAAGTTGCACTCCTTGTGCTGGGAGTTTCTATTATTTTTATTTGAAAATTAAAATGCTTTTTGGAGAATTTTTAAACCAGGAGCTCAAAATGTAGCGACAAGTTTGTACCGTGTCACCATCCGAAATCCGAGAGCCGTTTGTAAGGCGGAAGAAAAGTTGAGTACGTCTACAGTTATACTTATATGTAAATTAGGACAACGAGGCGGCGAACGGGCGAGGATGCACCAACTCGTGTTAAACGTATGGGTGCTGGCAGATGTATTGCCGTGGTGAGAATGGGATAGCATTAACCCAGGTTGAGATGCGTGGGACTGAGACAATCGCAAGTATGGAGAAGCCGCCTTGCATTCCAAGACCCGCGAAAATGAGGCGAACACGGCTGATGCGACAAGGAAGAACGAAGTCTTTGGCGTACCTTTCGTAGCAAATGGAAAGGCGGCGAAAGATTCAGGGGGAGAGAAAAGAGAGTAAGAGCGAGTAACGAGCAAAGAAGGGATAATGTCGATTTGCATGTCGTGTTTCGAAGCGGACGCTGCAACTTGTCTCTTGGATTCGACCTCCTCGACATTCGAATCTTTTGTCCACTTTGCATATTATGCGTCTATGAATTCACTATCCTTCGTAAAGTTTTAAGTGGATCAAGAAACAAAAGATTCTCTCCTTCAAGATTTTACTATTAATTCATTTTTCAATTGGAGTAATCCACTTTTGTAACAGTTTTGAACCCCCTTTTTCCACTTTCTTTTATTGCTGAAAAATTCAACGCATAATTTCTGCCCAGTAAATATATTTCCCGACCGATAAAATAAATTCCAGACTCTCTGGTGCTCCATTGGAACAGTTTCGAATCGGTAAGATACGTAGCGATGCATATATGTTTTCGGTTGAACGATTCTAACCTAGATCTAGTCTGGATAAAAATAAAAATAAAACTCATTTACGAAAAGACGATAGAAAAGAGACAGGCTTTTGTTCAGAACTTGGCAGAAAAGTGGTTCGGATCCGGTCAAATAAAATTCGTGGACAGTGTTCGCTTTTCCTAGATGTTCTCTGTCCCGGAATAAGACACTGGCAATTTATTCCTGCTGAGACTCGCGCAAGCATCGACGTAGGGATTTACTCAGTTGGTGGTAATTGTTACGTGCCAAGTCTCGAGTCATATATCATATACGGGCTTAGCCATACGAAACGGAACGATGGTAATGGCAACTGGATTTTCGTTAGATGCAATTAGTGGCATAAACGCCGTGTTTTCTTCTGAAATCATAATGGTGGCGAGTGCAGTCAAGCGGTTAACGAGCCTTCGAAGTGAGTTACTGTTAAATGGCGTTTACTCTAAAGTATAAACTCATTTCTCAGTTGTATATTTTACGCAAGTCTAGTACCCTCGTTGCTTTAGTTATTTCTTATTTGGCGATTTGAGAGGATCGGATTAATGAATTACTAAAGCGTCGCGATGGGATGTTGAAATTTGTATTTTAATCGTTTTTAACAAAATAATGATCCTTTCTAGAGCAAGTAATTGCATTATACGCTCTATAATATGGTTAGCTCATTAATGTAACTGAAAATAAAATTTAAATTACGTACTCTAGAAAAAGAAGCTTAAACTACTTTAATTAGCGTGAACAGATTTATCAGAAAATAAAGACAAACTAGAATGAATTTTTGGTCTAGAAACTTTCTCGAATTATTCGTGTAACTAAATATTGAGTAATTTTCACTTAAGAAAATGTGGAAGCTGACGACTCTGCCAGGTTAATTATATCTGCCTTAATTGATCTCATATGAGGGCAAATTATTGCGTTACAAGTTAGGAATAATTACATTGACTCAGAATTGTTGAACTCGTAACGATAAAAATTACTAGGGCATAACCAAGGTCTGATTTTGTATTCATATTATAAAACAGATGGAAATGTTTCTCGAAATTTTTTGGAAGCTGTTGTCAGAAAGGAGAATGAAGAATTATTTTTACAAACGAGAGTCAATTAACTATTTGGTAACAACAAGCGAAACAATCAGCCTTGATCCCTGTGTGGCTGAAAGCGACGAACTTTTCACTAGGATCTCGGCCGTGAGTTGCGAAACTCGTGATGTAACTTTAGTTGCGCTTGATTAGGGACCCAATTTAGTTACAAAACGAGTGAACACTTCGCATTGTCGGGTTTTCGAATCACTAGACAAGAGAATATTAATCTTCACTTTAAAATGTGGGTTAGAAAGTTCCTGCGTTACGAACGGATATTTTCGAATGATTTTCTATCCGGTTCGCAATACAGGTACTTCGTATCATTTCTTTGTATTTAGATGTTGGTTGTCAACGCGCTTAAAAATTTATCGCCATTTCCCTCGAATTTTTTCCCATTTATATCGCTGCTTTTTAGAACATTCGCGGTCGCCAGAAAGAATAACCGAAAGATTTTTACGTAAAAGGATGCAATTAAACGACATGTTTTTCGGTAGTTTTATCTTTTTATTTTGTTCATTATGCTCTTTGAAACTGCTCTAGGTTCTTCGTGAATTTAATGACTGGCGAAATTGACTTTTTTTGAAAAAAATTATTCTTGCAGAAAAATATTTATTATCTTATTTATAAATATTATTTAATGTCTTTAAATCACGATATTTCCTGTATTTTTAGTTGCACTCTTTCTTTTATGCAATTACAAATTGAATCTGCAGATAAAAGATTTTGTACACAGCAATAACATGATGGTTTTTTTTGTATAAGAAAGATTTTGCGGGTGAAGCGTGTTAGTGATAAACGCGTTCATATTTCAGTGAACATCACTAAACGGCAAGAACTCGATATCATGTCATAAATTGCGTGGGCTATCTACAGACTTGTATGAAAAAGCTAGTGGACGAATAATGTATTGCGAGGGCTCGGAATGTTCCCATGTCCGGACCCTCGTTCCCGGGCATCCTTCCAATCAGCTTCCAAACGATTGAGTAATTACGCGAGAAAAGCGCAGCTTTTTAATTGGGCGGAAACGACGATAGGAGGATCGTGTCAGATTTGAAGCGGAGACCTTGTAGTCCGCCGGTTTGAGCCGTAAAAATCGACGAGAGTTCCGGGAAAACTTTGGTTTGAGGATTTATACGACGCGCGATTGCGGAAGATGGGGGTGGGTGAGAATTTAAAGCGAGATGGAATGAAACGAGAAACGACGAGAGAGTGAACAGTGAATCACGATCAAGAATGGCACAGATGGCGAGGTCCTTCGTCAGGCGGCCATTACTGCAATAACGGATTTTCTCTCTGTGGTCAAGTTTTAATTAAACGTCGATGAGAGTAAAAAATATTCCAGCTGGTTATGCGTCATCCCTCGACTGCTGCGTGAACGACGAAATGTCCGTCCCTCGATGAGGGGTCGAGAACACGGTGGTTGGTTATCGGTGAAAAATATTGGGAACACATGACAGAGTTGCCACACATTAAAGTCGATTTGCGTCAGGTTTCGCTCATTGAGTATCGCGTAAATTGCACATGGCGCATCCCTATTAGACGCAATGTCATGTTTGTATCTTAATCCTATGGTTTTTAATCGAACAGTGCTGTTGGGGCATTTCAATGAGTCAAGAGAATTCGTGAAATGCGAATATACGTGGCGCCGAATGCACTTTGTGGATTACAAAGTTCGCTTAATCGAACAGGTTTGACATCGAGAAGAACCTCTCGAAGCGATACAAAAAAAAGAGGGAGAAAGACTAGCTGGCGACCAAGTTAGTCATTTCCAGTGGAAGCTATCCGAGTTAAGTCAAATCAGATTTGTGATCACGCAACATTCTGTATTTTATCTAACACTAATTAGTTTTGGGTTCTACTGTAAAGAATGCTTTTGACAAAACGTTGGTTAAAATACTCGTATCAATACTATCCTCACGGAATAAGAAAAACATTCTTGAAAATTATCTCTCGTCTCTACCAAAACCAAGACTAATAAAATTCAATTTAACTCTAACGGAAAATCAATCAAGCATCAATTCCCTCCAAAAATCTCCCACATTTTGTTGTTTTGTTTCTTCGCGTAAGCATTTAATGTCTTTGGAAAAACTTTGAAAGCTGTATAAGGCAATCAGATACATTGCGTTCTCGTTTAACGCCGAGGCGATAAATAACAGAATTGGAGGGTTAATAAGACAGATTGGAACGAGTAGCAAAGTGGTTGATTGCAAGATACAGGGCTGGCTAATCTGCTGACTAGAGACGAAAAAGAGCCAAAGAAGGGGAATTTCCCTCCAGTGTTTCCGATGGACTCACCCTTGGAGCCACTTAGCAAGCGCACTGTTCTCTACATTGTTCTCAGCCATACGCAGACTTTTTTTTACCATTTTGCCGTCTTTCATCCTCCTTTCTTATCCGCATATAACTTGGATTGAGGAAGCCTCCCCTTCCAAGGAGTTGGAAGACCCTTCCTGACTGTCTTATGGAAAAAGGGGTGCGATCACTGCCATCCACTCTTCGTCCCTCGGGGTTAGCGAGAACGCTTTTCCACCTCGCCGACCGTGCGGCCTCGATGCCGGCAGCCCAGGTATGAATAAATATTAGAATTTTGCGGATAAACCTGGTTTTATGAGGCGATACTTGTTTTCCCTCATGGATCGATCCAAAGTAGTGGGCGAATGCTTCGTTTACTGCCGAGCACATTTTACCACCGAGTATGTTTGGTTCGAGATTTCAATTTCTAGTCCGAGTAGGCAAATCGAGAGTTTAAGAGGGCAAAAAGAGAAAACTTTCGGAAGGGTGAATGCATAAGGAAAGTCAAAACTCTTGTATCAAGTGGAGGGAACCTTTATGAAGTCATTTACATATAAATTGTGTTAATATGTTGGTTGAATTTTACAAAAAATTTGTCTGTTATTCAGGGATCCCTATCTGGTAGCGAACAGTTGTGTATCGGGTACTAGTTCTCCAATACCGAGCCTCAAAAAGTGCCATTATCGTACTATTAACGCGTCACACCAAGTCGGTAATAGCTTGACGTAGCGTGGGGATGGGTTTGAAAGATTAAATTTCATGCGGCGTCCTTTTGAACGTTTTTCATCGATCCCGCTTCAACGGAAGTGGAGCGATCAGTTTTTTCGGAATCTCGCCGATCGCAGCGACGATGCCTGTGACATAATGGATAATCGAAGAGTCGTTACATGTAGCCGGATTACGCGTTATAAATGGAAGGGTTCGGAAAACAGGACGCGATGCACACTCGTGGGATCTCATTGAGCGTATTCACACCACCTAGGGGAAGCGACTTTCTTCGATACCTACACAAAAATCTAAAACGAAAATCTTCTATTTAAACATAGGAAATGAACTAAAGGTAAGTGAATTAATCACGTGGCTGAATAACCTTTGGGTTTAGGAATGCATCGAAAAACGATCCTGTCCGGGTAGTTTCCGATGACATGACGGTCTATGTTTTTGTGCGCTGGTCTGAGACCGATATAGTCGTAAGTTAATCGAGCCGGCTGCGGGACTAGAAGACGAGACCGAGAATGGGGCCAGGGAAAGCCAGCCAGCCGGCGGATATAACGCTCGGCATCTCGAAGAGCCGCCCAGACAGGAAGCGGCGCCGGTGGTCAATCCGAGGGTAGAGCTTGGTCACGAGTGACACACAACACGACCTACGATGTAGGATGTATAATGTACTCATACACCCGCATGCCCACTCACAACCGCTCCACCGTGCGTGAAACACGTGACGACGCCACGTCCAGAGCTTGCTTCTGTGTCGCCAAGTTATGTGCATTACTTGTGGCACCACATACTCTATCGTCTATGCGCTACTGACCAGTCAACGCGTATGCGTAAACCAACATCAATGCAAAGTACCAAGTACAACTTCAGCCACCTCGGCACCTGGCAGTCAAATAAACCTACAAACACCCACACACTCTCATCGATCCGGTCAGAGTTTACGACGAAGATATGTACGATTACTCGAGAGTGCATACTATACGGCGCTTGTTAATTGTCTCACGAGGCAAATGGCATTTCCTCATCAACCTTTATGCGACTCTATTTCACAAAGGAAATCATGAGGTTGCGTCGTTGGCTTACGTCCTTCTTGAAATCGAAACAAGTATTACCCTCTAAACTCAAGAGAGTAATTCTCTTTAGGGGAATGATAGAAATTGCATAGCTAATTAGGGGTTTAGGAGGTCTTAAGTCTACTGGTCATTTATCATGATTAATTATTTTAATTTCTTCTGAAATTCACTCACCTACTTGTGTTCCACAGACCCTTTAAGAAATGTGATTTAATGAATCCTAAATCCAATATCAGCCTGAATTTTTGAAAATCAGAGAAGCCCGGAATGGCACTTTACAACATGCAGGAGAGTTCGCGCGTAAAACGAGATAAATGGATGAGGTCTTCTCTTCATGACTGGAAGCTATTACGACTTCGGAAAGAATAGAAACGATTTTGGTTGGACTGCATGCATGGGCACAAAGAACCGTTTCCTCACTTGAGTCTTTCCTCCTTGCAATGGTAACCCGCTGGGGTTCTTCGAGTTTTCCCGCTCCTCGCAATCCGAAGTTAATGGTCGCATTGCGAATTCCCACGGAAGGAAATGGGGGTGCAAAGGAAGAAAAGTGGGTGGAGTAGGGTGGGTTCAAGAGAGAGAAAAGAAGAGGTATTACGGAGGAAGAGCGCCGGAAAAAAGGAAGGAGAGACGATAGAAGTACGGAGGTAGAATGAAAACCATCGATTTCCCGGCGTTGAAACCACTTTAGAAGGACCAGAATATAGCCGGCACTTTCCAATCCTTTAACTGACTCGCCACAGGATTTCTCCTGAAATAAGAAAACCTCCGGCAAGCTCGCGTGCTTCTCATCGATCCTTCCAAGACATCTCTACTTCCAAGTGCCTCTTTGTTACGAATTATTTCTTATTCTCTTTGATCAAACAACCCTTTTACACTTAAACTTGAAAAATAACCTTCCAAATTTCTCTCAAATTTTTCGACGGTGAAGAGATCAACGATAATCTGAAAGAAAGCGTGAAAGAGGTCAAGAGCTGCAAACATGGATGTAGTACAAAGTTTGAACAAGACCCACAAACAAGTCTTCTTTCCAGGAAGATTGCGTGTGGCGTAAAGTCTGTTATTTTAGGCGTGTTTGTCCAACCCTAACTGGAAAAGAGAATGCTTTTTAATTTTAGCGATGGAGCGAGTCGAGTCGACAGGAGAACGCTAGGATGGCAAATCCGACTCACGAAGAGGGTTGTAACCAATGTATCCGACTTGTGCCCTAGGGTACGGAATGGTTGGCTGTTATCATTGGTCGATGGCGGGATGGTTGGAAAGTACATCAGCAAGAATCGTCGAACCCTCCGACACGCGAGCGGATATCGCAGGATCTCACTTTGGTTTTCTGCGAGTACGTTCGCGGGGTAGTCCCGAGAGAGACATTGTCTAGATTACCAAGTGGAGTCAGGCAGTCCCGAAGAGCAACCCTAAGCAGGCGCCTGAACATTGTAATTATGTATCCTTGTTGCTCGCATCTGGGACCATTGGTAACTTACTGCCGTCCCTTTTCTCGAGAGTTTCCTCCCATCAACCCTACTGTTTGCAAAATGTATCGTGCTGCAACCTCTTCGCCTCCAATGAGCTCGTTTACAATTACACTAACGGAGTAAAAAGTTACATCTGTGAAAAATGTGTTCTCGTCTGACAAGCACGGAAGGTAACTAACATTTTTGAACCTAAATCAGATTTAATCAAAAAGCATCCGTAATCAAGCTCCCTTTCATTTGTAATACTAGCCCTGGACTATCATTTTCCGAGGGAACAAAACGTAAACTACGATTGCTTCTTCGGAGAAGATTGGAAGGAGAGGACGGTGCGTTCTGCTGAAGACTGAACATTAACTCGTACTCACTTAGACCTCTGGAGATTACACCAAGCTAGCAAAGACTGGGCCTAATAGCATATTTGATATCACGAGAGAAGGACAAGAAGTCTGATTGCGGCGGCTTAAGCCACTGCCATCAAGAGAATGTATCATTCGCCTTTCTAACATCGTTACGCAGCTTTTGTGGCTATGATTTATGAATCGTTCCAATTCGTCTCATCCTCACAATCTTCATTTTTCCTCCTCTCGAAACGGTATTTCGTTACGGATGATGCACATTATTTCTCAACAGTTACTTCAATCCTCAATTATATTAGGATTAAAATAATGATCAGTAATTAGCTTCATTGTTCGGAAGGATAGAAAGATAATAAATCTTTTTCAATTTTTTAAAGCTTTTTCCTACAATCTTCATACGGGTGATAGTCTTAGAATTTTATAAGAATGATGGAGCTCTGTAATTAAAACCGCCTTTACCAGTTTTTATTTGTTTTTACCTTATGGTGTTTCACTGAAGAAATTTAGTCGAGTCAGGGTTAGGGGAGCAACAACCTGGTGGAAATTGATCGTTAAAGATTAAGCTTCCCTCGACACATATCAGGTAGCTCTGCTACCTCAACGTGTGGTGCTGACGGAGTATTTTGTGTCCGAATGAGGTCTTCTAACCTCGGACAGGAAACGAGGAACCTGAGAGACAAGCAACTGAGCGAGTAAGCGAGCTAGCTAGTATCCTTGGTCTTTTTCGAAGAACCTAATTTAGAGAGCCAGGATCGTTACCCGCGGCAGTAACGACTGCTGCGCGTTACCGCCTTACTTCCTCCTTTAGCTCGCCCTTACGAGAAAACTTTGTTGAACGGGCCACACCTCTCTTCCAACTTAAAGGTACCTGCGTCAGTCCTTCTTACTTTTACACTTTTACAGTCGCCCAACCTGATTTACCTTCAACCCAGAATTTTAATGTCCCGATGCGCCTCTTTCGTACGATAAAAAGTGTACTTTGCAGAGTTTAAGTTGACATTTTCCGATTCACGTTCGACAATTTCACCCGTATAAATGCCAAAAGCGAGAAAGAGGTTGAGACTTGGGATATCTATAGCAGAAGGAAATTGTAGAGGTAAGGAACATTTTTAGTGCAAAAAATGTTGTAAATCTTTTACCATTGGGTGAAGTGTCTTTAGTGCTTGTTTGATTAGTTCCAAGTTTTAATTTTTTTAAATCTGATTTCTTTCCGAAATTGTAGGCTGTCTGACTATTATTCTTCATAAACTTCATACTGAATTCAAATTATAAATCAAGAATTTTCCATATCCAATTCTTTTGAAACTCAGGTTTTGATAACTTCTATATAAAGTTAGATTGAGATGGTGATTGTTATGGTTAAAGTTGGTAGTCCGTATTATATAACTTATGTATTTTAGCAATTTTAAATCTGCCTTAAACTAACTGGATTTTTGTCTTTCTGTTTCAGGTATGTATCTACTATCTCACTGATCTCGTGGACTTTTATCACTTTCTAAGGAAGGTAACGTAGAAATTTTCCTTCAAAGAGTAGTAAAAGGTATGCGTTTCAGAGGGTTAATTGTACCCAGAAAGTGCAGTTATAACATATAATTGGGCAGTTGTAAATGCCAGTTTCGGGTGGTTGTAAAAATGTAGAAAAATATACATAAAGCCGTTCAATAAAATTTTATAATTTTAAATTTAATTTATTTGATCTCTTAAAATTAAAGTTGGGTAGTTGTAAATCTTCTTTGGTATTTTCCATAATAGCCATGATAATTCGTCTTAAAGTTTCGGTAGAGATCATAATTTCTTCTTGTTTAATTTCCCAGATTTTTCGAAATCTTTCATTTATAAGTCCCACTTTCTTGATACTCTCAAAAACTCATGAAAATCTCGAAGGTCTGAAGATGCTATAAAAAGTAGATATCAGATTTGATCTTGAGTTGTAAAATTCTCGTAAAGTTCTTCACCATCTCTTTCCTATCGACACTCGCGTTAAATGGACTTGGATAAGGACTTTTGAAAGGTGTTAATTTAAGGAAAAAGAGTTAGGTTGGGGGTGGTAACAAGTAATATGTACAAAGTAACAAGTAACATGTGAGAGGAAGGGACAGTGTACGGGGTCGTGAAGGTGTGTTGGCCAAAGTGAGTTATGGAGTTACGACTCGGGCTGACGAGTACTCTCGCACTCAGCGACCGTACTTCAACACCGGCCCCCCTGCCAGGCGTCCAGGAACTTATCTCTGAAAGCGGGAATTGCACTAGAAGTAATAACATCCCTTATTACGACGTTACACGCGATACAGGATCGCAAGTTCGTGTTTCACGAATACATATCGGCCACCAACATTACTTGCACTCCATACCTTCTATAGTTCTATACCTTTACGGTCTACGCACTCAGTAAGCATTCCTTCGCGAAACATTTGCTTCCGACGACGCGGCTGAGGAATAAAGCCCGGTTACATGCATAAGCCTCGATTACCGGGCACGCCGACGAGCTTACTGAGCCTTGAGGGATCTACCCCCTTCAAGGATAATCCCTCCTGATGCTTTTCGCGCTCCGCGGTCTACATCTTCTGCTTCGAAGTGCACTAGAATGAGGGATCGAAAAGACCTTTTTCATGTATTATTACTCTACGAAAATGCAAGTGATCGCAAGCTGTTTATGAACATTTTTTAATTTAACATTAAGTATGAAACGAAATTTAAATCCTTGCGTGAGTTCTACGTAAAAGGTCAGTGAGACCTAAGGGAAGCGCGCGCCAGCCACCGGCCGGCCCCCCCCCCCTCCAATAATGCGCTAGTTTCTTGTCCTGAGCCGCGGTCATATGAACAGGCTCAGAATCTCCGTTGGTGGGGGCATTGGAACGATGACTAAAAACTGTGTTTTTTTCTTCTATGACATTATTTATAACAATGTGTAAAAAGAGAACCATTTTGGTGTTGATTACTGATTATAAGTATTAACACAGTTCCCAAATCTTACTGCGTGTCGAATTGTGATAAAGAACATGTTGCTATGGAGGAGGAAAACGTTCAATATTTGTGGTATCAAAGAATAAGAAATTTCCACAAAGAATGTGAGAAAAACATCTCAGGAATAAGGTGACACAAATATTTTTAGTATTTACCGAGAGATTAAAAATGTATATTATACCTTTTAAAAGATTTTAACAGAAATTACATTTTGGCTTGAAGGGACTCCATGGTTCGCATCCAGCCCCTTTACAACTCCTTTCTCTTTCATTGTTTCGGAACATTGTTCCATCCGGTTTCGAATAACATTATTTCAGAAATGACAGTTGTCTAAAACGGGGAAAGTGTAGACTAGCTTCTACCGTTTACTGAAATTTTTACAAAATCGTAGTCTTTTTTTTTTATTTTTCATTTAAATTAAATCTGGGCAGGATTCGGTATATGATAATAAATCATCAAGTTATCAAACAATCAAAACGTACGAATGATTTTATTTTGGCGAACTTTCGTGTTTACGAAAAAGTTCAATGGGTCACGATGGGGGATTGGGGCAAAAGTGAGGCGTGACAATTAATTATGAGGGTGCTTCCAGCGAGTGGGATTAAAAGACTAGGAGGTACGAAAAGCCTCATACATTGTGCGAAAAAGCTCGTCCGAGAGTGGCGCTGGCTCTCGTAAATAGAACACTTTCTGTGTTCCTTCCGAGGAAAACAGCGTTCTTTTCCGGTTAATCTCGCACGTTTATCTCTGTCCCCTGTGCTTTCCGGGTCACGATTCAAATTTTGTGGCTGCTCTTTCTGCTCTTATGGGAAAAAGGAACTAAAGTATAAGAATCTTCGCCACATCATCTAACAACTCTGCGAACTGCTGGAGCGACGACGGGAATCTACGAATCCTGGGACGTGACCGGAGATGACGAACGAGAGAATACGGCACCCGAGGCGAAGATCCGATGGAAGTTTACAGCTGTTTGCCTCGGATATCGATGGCCACGATGGAAGGACCCCAACGCAATAAAAATCCGAACTAATACTCAACGAGCGGAAGGAAGAATTTTCCTTGAAACGAATTCCGACTGACTGACGAGACGCCTCAGGATTTTTTCGTTAAAGCACTTTGATAACCCAACGCGCTGAATAGACCAGATTATTGCCGTCAATTTCGACACAACCAGTCTACTTTATACTGGTTTTTAAATTCGTACTTTAATCATACTTATCGAAATTTGCACAACGTGTAAAAAGAAATTTAAAAGATGCCATCTATTGTGAATTTTATAATCCTCGTTCTATATTCCAAGTTCCACTAACCCCAAGGATTTCCGGACTGTTCAGTAAATGCATTTTCGTACAATATTTACGAAACTACTTGAAAACGTGTATCATCTGCATCGCATGCCCGTATAAAAAATATATAATCAGGATCAGAATTTTCGAATTTCCTGAGTTTAATAACATCTTTTGAACTGAGACTTCAGAAAAACCGGAAACTGCGAGAAAAAATCTGATGATTAATAAACTTGCAACTTGGAAGTTTGGACTCTCGTTATTAGCTAACAAATTTCGAAATTAATTTAATCGGTAAATGTAAATTTATTATCTCTTTAAGAGTCAAAGACTACCAATCGCAAAGAACTTTGGCCTATGAGTGGGGTGTTTAGTTCGACGCCTGCGGTCGTTGATAGCAGTGTCCCGCGATCAGCATGTTAATGAAGTTTCCAAACGCTTAATTTCGCGTTAAGAGGCTTGTTGGGCAAGACCGAAAAAAGGAAGACATAAAATTGTAATAGTATTCCTCTTTCACAGCTGTCTTTTGCATACACTTATCCGTCCATCCGTCTGTCAGTTCGTTACGCCTCTTCGTTCGTATATGTCGCTCGTACATTACGACACTGGGGACGTGTATTTTTAACGAACCATCTCCGCCCGTCTCCTTCTCTCGTGTTCATTTTCTCCCATTCGCGTACATCATTTAAGGAGGAACTATACGCGAAATTTCTTACCAACGGCTGCGCAATTAGACTTGTCGAGCTGAATGAACGTGCACTCTGAAAATTGCTGGAGACCGTTTAACGTCTAGACCCGAGAATAGAGCATAAATAGGTGTATAACTACATGTATGTATATCGATTGTAAATCTGAATACGCTTCTAAGCTTCACCTGTTTGAAGGCATTCATGTTAAACGTCTTTGTGGACCCTCTCGTGTTTTTCATGAAATTACTAATTAGGAAATTCTCATAGATGTGTGATTTTTCATGGAATCAAGCTCATTTCCAAAGTGCCATTGAGTTACAACACTTTTTTGACAACGTTTGAAAGTATATTAATCTTCGTCCCCTACAGTTAAAAAAGCCTTGTTTGACAGCGGCATTCGACTCAAAACCGTTAAATCTGTTAATAGACTTACAAATGTGTGGCATACCCACTAGCGGCCCCAACATATTTTCTCAAGCGTCGAATGATATGTGGAGGCGAAAATAGGCGATACGGAGTAGTGGATCCGGATACTGGATGCGTTTTCCCCCTTTTTCGTACAAGATATCTTCATTAAGGAAAATGCACTCGAGACTTTTTCTGAAAGATTTCCGATAGTGAGTTATTTTTAATGCAGACATTTTCAAAAATATCGTTCATCAAAGTCAATTCTTGTTAGAAAGTAGGTTTCATGGGTTTTATTTTTTATTTCCGAGCTGAAATTGATATAAAATTGATGATTTCTTTGATAGTTGCCTGTAGGAGGGTACATGAAGAGTAGTCTGAATTCGTCAGGTTGCTATTGATAACGGCAAATAATTACGTTTCTCATATTTTGCTAGCTGAGTGTTGCTGTGCATGCTGTATTGTTGTTATTTCAAGATAAATACCAGATACATATACCACAATGCTACCCTCTCTGTACTTTCTAGGCAATTAATTACTAGCCATTGTCCGTCACAGGCAGTAGTGTATGAATTATCAGTAGACCTGGACGGCCGACGCCGCTATCACGTAACAGGGTCCTATTGTCCTCGATCGTTATTCCTCCGACAGTACGAATACAGAAAGCGACTATATGACGACAAAGATGAGTCCACACGACAGTACTAAAACGTAGGATATGTGGTCATAACTTTCATTTCTCTCGCGAATAGCTCTCTTCGAAATACAATTCATCCCGAAATTAATCACCAGAACTCATTTGAAATCGTAACATGAAGCCATTATTAAAACGCAAGATAATACATTATTTTCTGCAGGTAAAGGAAGCTTTAGATTCTTGTCCTTTTTTATTATCTCCCGGTACCTAGGCAAAATGAAAATTGTGAGAAAGTGATCCTGTTAAGTGGGCTAGACATTTTTTAGGGTTTCGTAGGAAACCCGCATGCAGTCAACAAAATGGCTGTCCTTGTCCGTTACCACGCCCAACGCAAAAAGTACTAGGTCTACCGACCTAATATTTTGCATGCAGATGTGTCTAATTTGAGGAAAAATAGTGAGAATCCTGAGAAAAATACTGAACGAGACTTTGCTATGCAAAAACATGAAAATTTAGCTGTTTTTACTCAAAATGACCCTGTTACCACGCCTAAAACAAAAAGGACTTGGTCTGCCGAGCTCATATTTTGCATGGTGATATGTTTCTCTTACCTAATGCGAGGAAAAATAGTGAGAATCTTGAGCAAATTCTAATAAAAAAAATTGAATCCATTCAATCCGTAAGTTTGAGAGTTGATTGCATTATCATTGGAAATACTTCAAATAAGAGTTTAATTAGTTTCATTTTATGTGATTATTCTTCTTTAATGACATTTTTCTCTTCACATAAAAATATCTAAATTTTCTGGAACGGATTCAGGGTCGTCGTTATGGGGGGAGGGGGAGGGCTCCTCCCGGGCCCGAGTTTTTGAGGGGCCCGGAAATTCGGAACATAAAAAAAATTGTTTTCTAATTTTTTGTCGTAAGATTATGGAAAAAGATATTTGAAAAAAAAATTTCACATGTAAAATTAATTGCCAAATGCATTTACATTTTTTTTCGAATTTGGCGCCTTTATTTAACAGTGGCGCCGTTGAACACTTGGGAGCATCGATTGTTTTATCGATTTGGGGATTTTTTTTTATTTCCATGTATTTGCTCAAAACACTTGAGAGCATCGATTGTTTTATCAATTTGGGAATTTTTTTATTTCCATATATTCGCTCAAAACAGCTTCATCATACTCTGATTTATTTAAATAAAATTATATCACGATTAATACAAATTCAAAAAGTCGGAAAACTTTCTCCCTCTTTTCAAAAAAGAAAAAATCCGCATGAAAATCATTTAATTATGATAATATGCTTTTGAATTTTTTCATTTTTTGTATATGGGCCCGTGCCTTTGCCGTGCCGGGCCTCAATTTTCACTCGACGGCCCTGAATGGATCTGACAGTCCGGTCTAGAATTAAATTGTCTTGAAAAAAACTGATAAAGTTGACATTTTTTAGAAGAGTACCTTTTTTATCATAACATAAATCTTTGTTGGACTCTGCTGGAAAAGATATAAGGAGTCTTTCCGTGCCGAGGATCTATCTATCGAGGTAGGTCAGTTACAGGTCTCGTGCTGGAAGCAATAGGATGAACGAATCTGTAAGAAGAATCCTGATTGCTCTATCGCGAGGAAAACTACAATGCTTTACTACCCCCGCGTCGTTTATTGTTCCGCCTTGATTGCACTTCCGATAAAGTGGCGTGTACTGCGTACCATGAAAGAATTTCGGATGCCTAGCCAGTAGCAAGTGATCACTTGATAGAGCGGAAATGCTGGACATTAAGTAGCAAGCATCAAGCAATCATTCTTGAAGTACCTAATAGTGATGACTTTGCGTGCAAATGTAAGGCAAATGTGGCTGGCACTCCTGACCCTAATCCCTCTTGTCCCTCTTGGCCCTCTTGGTTCGCGCGTTTGGTCCGTTCAATCCCGTGTTGAACCGCAAGCTCGAAACACGAACGGTCAGATTGAAATCAGACGGACTGTACAGTCGAGAACAAAAAGCGACCCTCGCTCTCTCACCTTGGTTCGTGACTTCCAACGATTCTCAATAGGCGCGAGAGAGGACGCGTACGTTACAAGCAACCCTGTTTTACATGCCCGATTGCATCTTCTCCGCGTCCGTGACACGCGTCCCGCTCACGGATCTGCATTCGGACGACTTTTTAGCGACCCTTTACATTTTACTACTACAAATCCCGATCTTCTATAAAACGATCACTTTTATTGTACAACGCGGGAGGCACAACTCTACCTTTTTCCAATTAAATCAAGTCAACCTTGAAACTCATTTGGATGGGGATGCAATTATCTTCGGCAGAATCCTGTTACCGACATTTACCTACTTTTAGTATCTTCGAGGGTTTGAATCCGGGATAAATTTCAAAAATGCTAAAGTCTGAATTGGTTTGGAAGATTACTGTAATAATCTAACATCTTGCTAGAATTATCCTGATAATATCCTGTTAGCTCTAAAATGTACAAGGTTTGATTTTAATTATAGTTTGGTCGGATTCGATATTGAAACA
>JAUMHM010000031.1:52763125-52782667 GCA_032362435.1 Melikaiella ostensackeni
TGCTCCTTGAAGGAGAGGACAGTTTGTTGCTAACAGGCTCATAAAATGAGCCTGTTAGCAACTTCTAGAAAATTTTAAAGCTTCTAGAACCTTGGTTGATTACGAAATTAGTTCTGAAAAATTTACTTTATCATGAGTGTCTATACAATGCAGATATTTGTTGATCAGACCGCCGTAAGGCCTCAAGTAGGTAGAAATGCATGTAATAATATTAAGCCTTAAATAAAGCTCTAATGGTGGGGTTTCGAAAGCAAGTTGACACGTTAGAATCGAGAAAGTCAGTTGAGTCAGTGGTTGAAGAAGAAACAAGTTCGGGGTCTATTTTGTGGTAGACACCTCAGAAACTTGGAATTGCTGTGCTCATGCGTGCTAACGACATTTGAGCTCATCTCCGGGAAATGAAGCGAAGGAGGATCCCAGACGCGTTTGGTTTCCGTGATTCGTTGAACGGAACGGGACCAAGTGGCCGAACTGGAACGGGTCTAAAAGCACCAAGTGAAGAGAAATTGGGTGGAGAGAGTGTGTAACAAGGAGGGTGAAGAGGGTGTGCGAAGGGACACCCTAGAAACGAAGGTCTTCCCAATTCCAGGAGTCAATACACGTGGATATTGCAGCTATTTGAAGCCCCAACCTCCCAACACGAGAAAGAGGCAGGCTTGTTCGGCTGAAGGATGGAAGGTTTCGCGCAAGGAGCCTTAGTGTCACATCCAATAAAATTGTCTCCACTCTTCCTCTAGCCACCCTCACGAATAAAATACACCGCCGGCCTCTTCTTGTTCGGGAGTGAAATAAGACACTGTGAAAGAAGCGATTTCAACGTCAAGAACGAATAACTAAGCTTGTAATACTGCACGTCAGGTTGAGAAAAAGAATTAGTTTTGAAGTCTGGCAAATAGTTTATCCAAATCCTGATTTTGTATACTGAGACCATCATATTACATAAAATTTTCTTCCCATTTCAATTTCAACAAAGTGCGTAATTCGGGCTCATGATTTGCTGTATAGCTTAAGCCCAAAGCCCAGTCCAGAGATAAAAATATAAAAGACACTTTGATGTTGTATTCAGCAAAAGTAGCTTATCAATACACAAGCTCCAGATTACTAATTTTCTTTTGAGGTTTTGAGGGTCGTAGCTGAACAAATCTTCTGCAGTCTTGAATAAATCCAGGATAAAATCAAGCTTACGGTCTTGAATATGCAAACTCGGTTCTACGAATATAACTGAATATTATTAAAGTTTGTCTTTCTATGCAACTTGACTTCACAGTTTACATGTTACTTGATATAACCTGCAGCATGTTATTCCACGCGACTTGTGACAGATCTTCATAATGAAACCAGTTTTAATTGAAATTCTCGTCAAATTGAAACAAAGGAAAATACTTTTACATAGTTTGGAGACCTAATACCTCTAAATTCACTTCAATTACTGAATCTGGAGCATCTTTGACAGGGGGTCCTTCTTGCAGTGAACAGGCTAAATCTGTGAAGGACTGCTTAATGTGACAAAGACCTCTTGTCTCCTCTCACGGCTGTTACTAGTTCTCTCTTAGAGTCGAAAACTGTTCCTTGTACCCTAGCTCGCTGGCATTACTAGGAGTTTGGAAGCACATTGACAACTACTTCATTCGCATACTCGAAAGGGCTCTCTTGTGCGTCGAACTTGAACAGCTTCCTGATTTAAGTGCTTAACCGAACCTCGTAGAAGCTCATGATTTGCTTTCAGTGCAAAAGCCACGTTTACTCTCAACTCTGAAGATGTTTTATTTTCATTTATGTAGAAAAACTTCAAATCGGGCAATTGGTGTATTTTATTCTGCAATTGGGACACGAAGTTATTGTAGTCACTTTTCAGTCACTATCAAATCATTTGCAAAAGAATACTTCCTTAAGAAAAAGAACTGATTAATCCCGAGGCTTGCGATTCCATTGGTCATGAGTGGGTGCCTTCAAGTTTAAAAGCTCAGAGTGGAGTGCTTATCCGTCATTGTAAAATAATAAATCAAAGCACGAGTCCATCGCGGGGTACCACAGGATGCACGGTGTGCCCCTGCGGCTCATTCGAGTATATATGAGTATATAAGGATGGAATTAGTGCGTGCTTATATGTACTTGGATGCGACAAGGGGGTGGGAGGAACACGAGAAGTAGGAGGTCCCGGCCGCTGCTCGCTCTTGGCAAAAATACGAACAAGAACGTAGCCACGCCAGTCATCGTTTAAAGTATTGCCTGCGATTTATCATTGGCCGTATTAATGGCTACGGAATCCTCCGTATTTCATTTGTATCTGTCCTGTTTTGCGAGTAGGAACTCTAACCCCGCGTGTCCAAAAAATTCTCGCCCTTCGATCAAGTTGCGACTGCCATCAGACGCGTTCTTGTCGCATTATTAATTAGCAGCGCTGTTTCATCGCCCCGTAGAAAAAAAAACCCTGGCCGCTTACTTCGAAAAGCTTCCAGAGGCTCAAAAAAGCCGTCTATCAATGAAATCACGCCTCACTCTTCACCTAATGTTGACAGGCTTGTGACCAGAGGATAAAAATAGAGTTAATGGCATTTTCATTCAAGCTCACTTCTTCTTTTTTTTGAGATTAACGATCATGGTATCTGTTTAAAATTATGTTGCATTTTGGAATACCTTATTTTTCTTGTATTTTTAAGAAACTTCATGCAATATTAGTTGCAAAGTTGGTATCGTTTTGATTTCTTTGCAAGCAAAACTAGGGTAATTTGTGGGACATATGTCCATTTCCTTGGTGAGTGCTTCTCTACTTTGAGAAGCTTCCTACTACAACGTGAAGCTAAAAAGGAAGGTTGGAAACCACATAGGAGTAGTGGAGAAGGCTTTTCCTTGTTGCTAGAAGAGATTCTAAATTCGACGTTATACTGTCGTTTTCTTCCCCTATTTTCCATATGAGTTCTCTTAGTCTTTGACTTGGTTCCTTTTTTGATCCTTTAATATCCATCCATGGCTCAACAAGTCTACTTACTGCATTTTCTAATCAACGCAAATATAAACCAATATTATTATTAAGTTCATAAACAATTATTATATCACCTACATTACCTATAAGCGGGTTCACTTCTATAGTTTTTACGATCTTTTTCCAAGAAAATCGGTCGTAGATCTCTTTCTTAATCATCGAAGTACTTAAAAACGTAAACAAAAATTTAGAGCGATGCGTTTTATGATTTTTATTATGTTTAGCACTATAATGTTAAATTTATACGTTCCACAGATCTTGTAAATATGTTTTTAAAGGATATCATATAAACATTCTTCAAAAGAAACCATTAAATTAATATATATTTCTAACTGTGAAATACCTCAAGTCATCCATGACCTGAAAACGAAGACTAGAAATTAATAAAACAACCGTTGGATATTATTTGTTACCATTACCCTCATTACACATTAAAAAGAATTCTTAAGTAACTTTTCACAGCAATATATTGTAATTAACAACTCTGAAATGACTCATACATTACACAAATTAATTATTATAATTATTCATGTTACACATTTGTAATTCATATTCAGAGAACTAACATCCCATTTGTAAAGATCCTCAATTTATAATTAGTTTCTAGTTATACTGTTTATTTGAAGTATCTGTCTAAAGTGATTAAAATTCAAGCTAGCAAGAGTTGTCGAAAGAGCAAAAACTAGCTTCAAATGATCTTTTTTAATTTTAAATTGAAAGTTCAGAACATAAAGCTGCAAAAATTCCATTTCTCTTTACGGTATGCGTCCGTCATCCAATGGCTGAGAAGCGCTAGGGATTCACCTTAGTGTTTTTCGTCTGCACGAGCGATCCCGGTTTAATTTATGTTGCTTAAAAATGCAAATCTCACCGATTTGTCTTCGGATGAGCTTCGGTCGTGGCGAAGGTTAGGCTGAACGAGGGCAAGGGAAGTTGGAGCGCAGAAATAAAGAAATTTCTTTAATTAATCTTTGCCACGTCAATTTCTTTGGGCGTCCTGGTAATTCGTAAGTGAGTCGCAACGATAGCCTGTTCCAACGATCGAGTGGGTTACGTTTCTTTGCTACCTAGGTGGTCCGCTCGACCGAGAGATCATTTTTTAAAAGACTTTTCACTTTAACGTCTCGCTCGTGAGTTTGATTCTTCATTATGTCCGGTTATTCATCTTCAATCCTCCTGTTCCTTTTCGAATCGCTCCCTCCAGAGCGGATTAGTAAAACCCGGATGAATGGATTTCGGTATTTCAATACCTTCGTATTTTTGTAAAGTTCAATCTTAGTGAAAGAATATTCGCAGATGTAGTGAGTCAGGGAGCTTAAGAAATGAAATTATAAATAAGCAGTATTTTTTTCTTACATTCTTTGTCTAATTTGAAATTTTTCTGTTTGTTTCAGGTATGTGTCTATTTGTGTTCTCGCTCAAAGGGGGTAACGTAACATAGAATTGAAACTAATTAATGTTGATGAAAAACCGTGGAAATGGCATTAACCTGATTAACATACATCTCATTGGACAAAGTGCCTAGTCTTTTTGGTATGCTCTTCATTTGCGTTGGCGATGGTAGCGCGATAAATCGAGCGGTAGAAGCGCGCTTCGAATTTCGCGCGATTTCGAAGCTCTCCATCGGTGACTATTTAATTATGGAATGGTGGATTTACATAATTGGTCACGACGACGCTTCCTCGAATAAGATAAGAAGGAGCACAATAGAAACAGCGGTGCTCGAGTCACCAGCAGAGAACGAATCTACGCCTTCCCTTCTCCGACTCCGATTGCTCGAACTCGCCATGGTTGCTTTTTTTCGCGCTACACTTTGTTCGACCGTGAACTGAAAATTAAAGAATTTTTAAACGCGGAAGAGCGAACGAGAGAGGACAGAATTGGAGTTAATTTGCAATTGCGCTTTGTCACCCAGGTCGAACCACGCGAAGACAACTACGGACTGTTTTTCGTCGCGAACGAAATTACGAGAAACTTGACTCAACTCCGCTGTTGGAAACCGATTGTATCCGAAATTGTGTACTCTGCTTTTGTAATCCACAGTTCACCCGCGGATGCAGTTTCCTGCAATTTCCACCCTTCGTCCTTCCAATTTCACTTGCTTCCTTTTCTCTCGCCAAACACTCCATTTGTGATAGTCTGCTTTCTTTGAGAATCTAGGAAATGATCGCATTGATCAGGATTCAAAGGAAATGTTTCTTATTGATTTTTCTGTAATGAAGAGTATACGTTTTCTTATGTTCAAATTAGTGTTTAGTCTGGATATTATCAAGAGTCTTTTGAATACAGAGTGACTCAAATAATTTATTCAACTCGTTTCAAGATAATGAGCTTGTTTTTATAATGTGGGAGTTATCGTATACTCGTGTTAGGAAATATGTACGTAGTAAAGGAGAATATTAAAGCAATCATTATACGGGAAAAACTGAAAGTTCGAGGGGAAACTGCGTACCTCTTCCAGAATGGGTCACCCAAAGCTTGTTAAGTATAGCAATTTGGTAGGGCTTCAAGTACTTGTGAAAGTCACAACGAATTTCAAAGCCTAATTTAAAAAATGGAGGATGATTATTAAGTAAGTGTAATAATTTTAAAAAGTTACATGAGAAAGACCTAATTTGTAGTCGGCAAAACATCTCATTATACGAATTAGACTTCTATCTTGGTCCATTCCTTGTTATTTGCCAATTCGTTTGTCCGCAATTCACTTAACGTGACGGTCAGGCAAAATGAGCGCGGGCTTAATGTTGCAATTAAAATGCACACAGTAATCTGGCAGAATACCGTTATTCCGCAACGAATAAAACGACGTAGGGTGCGGTAAGGTATTCGGTCCTACGTTTTAAGGGAGGCTGGAGGATCTGATGCAACGTGAGGATGCTAGCATGTTCTTTATCCTGCAACCCTCTGAGTGGATATGTTTAGCAAAAGAGTCTCTGTCTGCGGAATGAGGCGGTAATGAAAAAATACACATACGCAGTATGTTCATATGTACTCGGGTCGGAAAGCTCGTAAAATATTCCAGGCGAGCTGCCTGTGACAAATCATTTTACTCAGGTTCTCTGGTAACTACACCACTCCTGATAGCCACTAGCCGTCTGCTGATAAGGTTGCTCTCATTTTACGTGCTTTTGCGAGCCAAGAAGTTCAAGCTCGCGCGAGCACTTTCAGACTTGTCACAGCTCCTCGTTATCTGCTCGTCCAGCTGAAGAACTGCTGGAAAATTGACGTACGCCCATTTCTGGGACACTTTTCGAGACGTGAAACTTCATTTTAAAAGGAAGATATAATTTTGATGGAAGGACGCATGAGGTACTTCATAAACGTATGTAGGTTAAAGGAACCTCTTCCACAAAGAGTTCCTGACGGATCCCACTGCTGCCACTATATAACGGGCGATGATTAATGGAATGCAAAGTCTTCATAAAAATTAAATACCCCTGTGTGGAAAGTTTCCTAATTTAATTTGAACTCCTTCAACTTTTACAGGTTTGAAACGATAAAGAAAGTAGAACGCTGCCCGATATCTGTAAAACGAATTGTCACGTCCGATGATTGAAATGATCCGACATTTAGGGCGACGACTTGCATCAAGTAAGCTTGTTTATTGTTCGTCGTCGAAGCGTCCATCTATCCAGATTCAGCTAGCTCACTAAATGTACGACTCTGGCTGCGTTTACCTCTGCGTGGGCGAGTTTGAAAGTCGAGCTCGCGTGACGTGGTTTTGACGCCTTTGACGCGTCGGCTCTCAAGATCGTGGAGCGATTACGGCCATAGGGTCTCGCGAGGTGGCGTCATTAGGTGCACGATGTGGCGGTCGCTTTCTCCTGATCCTCAGCTGACGAAGCTTAAGGCGAGAGAAGGAGAGTGGCTTGGAAGAGAAAGAACCTCGAGCAGCCCGAGCGATTCCATCCACGACCCTGGGGCACGAACAAAGGATAATCGCGATCCGATTGCGGACCCGCAATCTGAAAATTCCTGTACACCCGCGGCGAAACGCTGCCGATGCCGATGCCGCCGTTGCTGCTGCTGCTGGATCGCGGATGTTGCTGCTGCCTCTGTGGCAGCAATGTGCTGTGTTAACTTGTTCAGGTTGCACCACCAGCTACGGCAGCCTCAGCGCCACTATGTTTAAGAAAATTAATGCGGCTTATTTCGAAGAAATAAGACTCCGCAAGTGCGGTATATAATGACGCCTCGCGAGCCAGCGGAAGTGCCTCCGTGTCTTTCGATTTGCTCCCAGCACTAATTTCTCACGACAGGATGCTCGTGCTTCAGATCTAATTTTTTTACTTCTAATCGTAATACATAGACATCTGGATTCCCTTAATAGGTGGCAGCGGTGGGATCCGTCAGGAAATGTTTAGATCTTAATAGACCTGCTAATGAATTGAACTATCAAAGCAAACACATTTCAGAAAAAGGAACACTTTTTTATAATTATAAATTGATTATAAATTACTTAAATTTGTCGGGAAGATTTAAACCAGACATTAGCAACTTAAATATTTGGTGAATGTGCCTTTTGAGAGTGGTAGAATAAGGGAACATGGACTACTTTAACAGTCTGCTGGCTTAGAAATGGTTTCAATGAAGAGAAAAAGTACGTAGTCTTCTCGTACCTTCGTTTTCTTCAGTATAATAAAACCTCAATTTAGACTGAAGGCTCTCGGAAAAAAACTTCCGTACGAACACGTAAAACGGGACGAGCAAGAAAAAGCGACAATCCAGAAAGGTTCGCGATGAGGTCCGACGAAAGGATTTTCTCCTCACTCCACCTTTTCCCATCTTCCGCAAACTCTCCTCGTACCACTCCTTTCCCTTACGGTCGTTGCGAATAACACGTAACGCGTACACGAAGCAGAGGGCGAACGTAAGAATGGACCTTCGTGACAGCATCGCAGCCCGAATGGACCTCATGTACGTGACTGGAAATCTTGGAGGTTTACGATTACCTCTTACGTGACGACGAAAGCGTAAACTGCATGCTCGCGGTCCAAATCCAGAATAGTTCTATCGACATGGTTCTATAATTTTGAGCATGAATTCCCCGTTTTGTGGATCGTCAACTATTTTGCTTTAGAATTCCGTACTTGGCTGCATAATGCCACTTAAGTGGATTTAATTCAATATTCAGGGGTCATTTTGTGTCAGTATTTCTCCTTTTCTCTCAAAAGCCATAAGTTTATTTTTAATTGACGTCTAAAGTGGGGTATCAATTTAAAATAAACTTGGGGAAATTAAAAAGAGGGAAAAATTGTCCGTCTGTGCAGCTGACTTAATTAGAGCCCTCAAATTTGGCGATGAAAACATGAACCAAATTCGAGAATGAAGCTGACAGATTGAAAGCATGTGCAGCTGCTGAAATTGGTATCACCTAGTTAGAAAAAAGTTTTGTTGTGACTGGGTGACTTTTTATAGACGACGTAACAAAGCGATTGCTTCATCGATTCGACAGTGTGTTTTTGCATCAAAAGAGTTGATTTAGAGTGGTGAGGACGACAAAACTTGCAAGTTTTGGAGAATCCTTGGCCCCTGATCTGGCATCAGGTTCAAGAAGCCGCCAAATTAACGACATCGTCCCGAAATCATCAGAGCGATCGACGCGATCGTTTTCGTAGCGTTTTTGTGGCTTTCTTGCCTGCACCCTATTGGCAAACGGACGCGTGGTCGAATGACCGTGAAAGCGAAATCTTCTCATTCAGGAATGTCCGCGTCTCGTCGATCGACCAGCACGATCTTCTCGTCCGATTGGCGAGTCCGATCGCCGCTGGACGGCTTTTTATCGGCGCTGAGACAACCGCGAGTCCCCTCGACTTGTGGGACTTGTGGGACGGGGAGCACAAGTGGAATGTCGTCGAAACTGGAGTCGATTCAGTCGATTCCCTCGAATGCGAAAAGAACGCGTTTCGCTTTCTGAAAAACTGGGACCTAAGGCCTCTCCGCCTTCTTCGCGGAAGTCCTCGCTGAAAATTGAGACGTTGTGCCCAAACGATCTCGACAGGGATACGTGATATATTTCGCCGCACTTATACAAATAGTCCGTCCACAGGTCGCCATACTTGTTCCCGTTTGAACAGATTAACCTGTATGTCAGTTAGAAATAATAGACACTGATCACTAGTTTCCCGAGAAGTGCTTGATTACAAGAAGGGAAAACTTGTCAGAACTCCATCAGAATTCAATCCTCATTTCTGCCCAGAAGGGAATGGAAATTATTGGGCCAAATGGGACCAGGAATGGTGGAAGGAAGTGCCATGGGTTCGTCCCTTTGTGAAGACTAACGCGAGAGGAAGCAACATAGCCTGGTCCATTGTCCGAAGTCCATAAATTTCCTAACTGTTGGAAAATGCATTTTTCCGCCACCGCAGCAGGTAGCTTGCCCGCAAAAGGGGGATTTTTCTACTTCTTTCTCTTTCTTTCTCTTTATACGTACAAGTTCACCCCCGCTCTTTCCACCCTTGATTCGCCTCTCTCGCCGCGCCTTTATGCGAAATCCTGTAACTTTTCCTACTATCGTCCTCTGGAATCGAGCTTGGCTTAACTTTCCGGTATAGGATTTCTACGCGCTTCCACGCTAGTGAATTCGGAAATCCCTGTGAATGAGACAACTATTCTGCTAGCCCGTAATTGACTCGCATTAATTCGGGGTTCCCGGCCCAGTCAAGAGGGATTAAGATTCCAGACGTGGAGATTTAAAAGGATTTTTTGAAACCATGGAAGATCAGGCTTTAAGGAGATTTTGAAAGTAATATGAATTTTATGTGCTGTGAATGGATACTTACTTAAAAATTGAGCAGTTCGTATTTTATTTCGGAATCTAAATTATAGATTATTGCAAATATTAGAATGGAAATTAATGCAATCCTCGTAAACAGACCGCCCTGGGCTCGCATACAACAAATTTGACATAGAAAAAAAATTGTATGGATGAATTTGACCTTTAAAGTAAATAATATTAAAACCACATAATAGATTTTCCTTGATAATTTAATGTTGTCAGATAAATGGAACTGATAATACAGCGTTGCGTTATTTTTTGTTCCTTTTCCTTCAAAAAGAATACTGAGGTGAAAAAACGTTGAAAATTGCGATTAAATAGAAATATAATTTGGAATTGAATTTTAAATCACAGGCTTAGTAGTCTTAATCGTGCGGACTAAGGCAAGTACCTTGAAAATCCTTGCAAACAGACTGTCTGGGTTCAAGTCCTATACCTATAAGTAATTTTTCTCAAAAAGTTGTTGACAGTTTTTCGAATGGTGTGTGGGTTGGGCCCTCATCTCCTGAACTGTTACAACACTACATTTTTTCAAAACTTCATTTGTGGTAAAGCATAATTAGGACTTTTTTGCACTCATGGCTTATGATATTTCTGTCATGAAAGAGTTTTTACGCGAATTAAACCAGTTAGCGCTTCGCAAAAAGATAACATTCAAGATTTCTGTTTCTGTTTTGAACATGTACTTCAAAATCTTTTTTATGAAGTCTAAAGGTGTTTAATACTAAACGTCGTTGAGTATAAAGGTACTTTATGTGCAACGGATCGAATAAATAATATGTTAAATTCATCGCAAAGATCGTTATAATTAGAACAGTGAGACAGAATTGAAAGGCACAAGATTGCTTATGAGTTTATACCAGGGGGAAAACTTAAACCCGCACGTCATATCGGTTCTTGGAGCAACTCAGTGTACTTGATTCGTTTGCCGAGTAACAATTAGAGTTCCGTACCACAGTACACAGTTATTGCTCTTAACGAGACGTCGGAACGAGTCTGTAGCTGGAGAACGATCTCCCACCCTTGGCCTGTTCCATCGAAGAGCCGTAAAGTTCCTTCCAGAGTGCTCTTGGCAAATGAAACAAACATAGTAGCTATCACATTGTACAGATTAAGATTCAGACTCAAACAAATAGCCATAGTTAGCTCGATATCGGAAGCTATAGAAGATCCTCCATTCATTCTACTCGATAAAACCTTTTTTAGAACATGAAGCAAGTAAACGAATCAAGTTATCCGTTACCAAGTTTCAGCCTCTTTGCTTCTACTTCCTACATAACACATTCATTTCAACGGAAATTAACGCAGCTTGAAGCTGGATGTAGTTAAAACTTAAATCACAGTTCTTTAATATTTCACCTCAAAACCATGTTCAGCACAAGTAACTAACTCACCGCCAGTACTCAAGTCCGACCGTGGAGGAAAATGTAGTAAAGTATCACTGAGAGAAATATTTAGTGGGGTTGCTTTATATTTCAAGTTAATATAAACTTGTTCGAGATCGAGACGATTTAATCAAGGCTCTTACCCTCCAATCTCAAATTTGAAATTCTATTTTAGTTTTGATTTTCTCTCTTACGAATATTTTAGTTTTTCAGAATTTCCATTTATCATTGTTTTATACTTGAAAACTTGCTCTTTAGAATCCCAAGCCTAAACTATAATAATCCTAATCACTTTTCATTAAAAATCTTCTCTTTTTGTCTTACGGGAACTTAAATATGAACCTCAGAAATGATTTAAACGCTTTTGCGCTTTCCTTAAATTATAAAAGAAAAATTCGACCGTTAGAAATTGCAGAAAAGCTGCCCTGATGGTTTAAACTTTAAACGACAGATTTTAAGCTTTTCAAAAGTGGAAAATACTTTAAGGGTAAAAGAATCCGAGTGTATAGAGGAATGAGAAGATAAATTAAAATGAAGGAAAGGGATATTGATTTCCTTTCAATGAGGAAATAGAAACGGGAAGTAGGACAGTCTAGAAGTGCATCGAATCAGGGTGTATTCATCGCAGAGTATCCAATTTTGTAACGATTACTTGATATTGACACAAAGTGATACGACGACTCTGATCTAATCGAAAGTTGTGTTTCGTTTATTTTTTGTCTTCCTTCTTTTCTCTCCTCATGTATGTCTTGTCTTTCATCGAGTTATTCTCGACAACCATGATTCTACGACTAGACAATCGAGTTAGTAGCGAATGAAGCGACAAAGAGACTGCAGAAATCGTAGACAGTATTATTTCAGAGAGAAACTGTCGACGATGGAGCTCTTAATATGGTTGGGCATCCGTTGCCAGAGCGACGAGGTCGTCGCGGTTTGCGGACTAAATGTTCAGGACCCCTGTGAATTGCGGATTTAGAGACCAACACGAAGCGTGGGTCCCGCGTACAGGTTTGCGGTGGATTTAATATTGGACAAAGATAGACTTTACAGTTCGCCAGTCGTAGATTGGCAGCTCTGGATAATCAAGTTTACCCAAAACTAAACTGAGCAGTCGATGTTTCAACAAAGGGTGTTCCAGTTTGTGTTTGATCATTACCAAAAAGGAATTCTATTGTTTTAGACTTTAGGTCAACCGAACTTCCATATTTATAAATTGATTAATTCATATTTACAATCGTAAATTGAAAATTTTCAACAATAATTCGAACTATCAATATTCAATATTTGAAGTTGTTACATCAACGTTTACATTCATTTCGCAAATCTATTCCTATGAGAGCAAATAGCAAGACAAAGTTTCAAAATTGTCTGAAATACTCTGATAGCAACTCTGTGTTTACTCCCAAGTTATGCAAACAGTACAATGCTCGTGACAACTCCAGGAAACGTTTCTTTGAATGCTGTGAACTTAATGCAAAATTGCGACAATATTCTTCACGCACAATTTACTCTCTTGAAGTTCCTTGTATGTTTTTAATTTTGCCTCTCTGAAGACTCACTCACTGTTTCTTGTCTTCAGATTCATCACAAATGTAAAGATATGCAAGAGAAAGAATACAGTATTAAATGGCTCATTGTTTCTGTAATATTTGACTATTCACTGAGATGTCGGAGGGTCAAGGTCAATGAAGGTATTCCGCAAGCATGTCTTATGTTTGATCCCGCGCCGAACATCATTGACAACGGTAAGATATAAGGAAATGTTGATGAATGCTTTATGATCCGCTGTTCTTTTGACTGCGAGAACGAGGAAATAAAAAGGGGAGGAATGAAGGAGTATCGACGCTCATAGAAAGGATTATAAAGACTAGCGGATCGCGTTTCTTTGTGTGCATGAGTCACATTCCTAACTCTGGGTACGGAATCTTAATGTACGACGGGCCGTGACTACGGTGATGTTGGTCCATAGCTAAGAACACAAGACTCTCTGTGCCTCAAACTCACAATGTTAGAGCACCTTTGGCTTTAGTGATTTAGATTTAGAGAAGAATCTCTCTCTCTTGCTTGTTGTCTTTCAGTTTTCCGGACTCAAAGAATGTCTCGGTAAGCTCTGATTTTACGATCAACGCTGACCGAGCATATTTCCTTTGAAAATTGTCGCTGGCAGGTCATACCTCATACTGCATCGGAGGTTTCTTTTGTGTTTAACGTTCGCAATGCCCTTGACGGAAGTAGGATCGATACGTCCGACCTGGTATACGTAAACTAGCAAGGTAGGCGCATAACACGAAAGAGTGAGGTAGAGAGAAAGGGGTGGTGATGCAATGTTCGCGAATGCCAATCCAACGACGAATGAGAACATATCTCACTGGCGATTCAATTAGGGACGCGACAATACCGGCCAGTTCGTGAACTAGTAGAATTTTCACCGAAAACGGAAGGAAATCCTACGGTCGACGCGGCGGCGTGAAATGTATGGGCGTTGCACATAATATCGCGCTCGATCCCCGCACACGAGGTGACCTGACTATTTGTCATCGGCAAATCAGGCGCACCTTTCTATCTGCACCAGAACTTGCAACCTAAAGATTTGCATTACAAATATGCGCCTGGCGTACGTGTATGTCAATATGACGTCTCTTTGACACGTACGCTAATAACGGAAACGAGTCAGGAATAGATTCCAAGTCCCTTAGATTCAGTTTCCGTTTGTCTAGTCAAGCGATTCATCATGCATCAGTACGGAAATTTATGCATGAATCTAATCAGGAATTGTATGTGTATTTTACTAGACTGCATTTCAAATACGAGATGCCATTACTTTTCGCCTCCTCGGAAATCAGAGAATTTATTTCCTCGTAAACTAGTCTGCGAAACAATAGCCAAAAATTCGCTTCTTGGTAAGAAGAAAGCAGCTGCTCCGTAAGAACTCTATTATCGTTATCGATGTGGAGGGTCCCTTGGCATTATTGTTAAGTCAAACGCCCCACGTTGTAAACCTGGAAATTCGATAGTCAATGGCGATCTAGAAAATACCTTTTCTACTTACACTCGTGCCATTCCATTTTCTGAAGAAAGATCCTTTCATCTTTTTGCAAGTGTAGAGTTTACTTATACTTCTGTCTCCACTTTTCTCTTAACAGTCTTTAACGAACGCGGCGACTACTCTTTCGTATTGGCCGCCTACCCGCGCATCTCGCACATTTCGAATCGAGAAGTCGCAAAACGAATCGATGCTCTCATTTTCTTCTTTCGACCTGATTAATACCCTCGAATAAAAATCCACTCTAGACTACGAAAAAAAATATTTAGCAACTGACTCCTAGAATCTACTCATCTTTTTTCTTCTCAGATGTCAGACAGCTTAATAAAACTAGATCTAATTCTGCGTATTTGGGAATAAGCCTATTCTTCGTAAAGATCCGTTAAATCTGATGGCTTTGACAATTTGATGTTCTACTTAGTTCTTATTGGGTTTTTTGGCGGTGCAAAATCTCAGCTTCAAAGACACCTGAATGGGAAAACTCGTCACTTCTAACAAAGTGAGAGGCGCAAGTAGACTCACCCTTGCGTGGAAGTCATTGTAAATACGAAACCCTGTGTAGCACTGTAACCCATAGAAGTCGCGCCATTCAACCTTCCCTCCAGGGGACATGAACGAGGCATTGGAAGAAAAGGAAAGAGAATTTACTAAGAAATTCAGGGGCTATCGCGGGACAACCTAACCTATAGATACCTTCGTGAGCCATTGCACTCGCCGGGTGTTCTTTAAATAGCAGCTATTCATAGAGAAAGTATCGCGACAGAATGAATGAACGCTAGATGTCAGAAATGTGCTGGCACATCGTGCGCGAATTCCCTAGACAGCGATATAAATACGTCTAGGCCACCTGTCTCTTATTCCTGCTTCCCTGACACCCCTTTTGCTCGTGTAGGGCGCGTGCCACATCGGCTACCATCTAAACTTAATGAGGGAAATCCAAAGCAACGACAGATGCGATAAGACAAGAGAAACAACTGCGATCTCTCTGATCTTCCTCAAAGAAGTCGCTTTTTACTTTTTAGTTCGTTTGAGAATTCGTTTCAAGAGTTCGTTTTTGAACTTACTACATGGTATGAAGCACAGTGAATATGCTTTTTGCAAATCGTTTCTAGTATTTTAGCAATGAAAGAGAGAACAGTTGCTAGATAAACGGGATCGAGTCCTTCGACCGAAGGTTAAACGCAAGATAGCCGTTATTCGAAACGCGAAAGGCTGCGGAGGTTCAACGACTGGCGCATAACGCGACTACTACTCGTATTTTATCGTTCTCCATCGTATAAAATGTGGCTCAATGCGAACACGATTCATTGGGTCAATGAAACGATTCGATTCTTCGCATAACCCTCTAGCAATTTTGATACGGTAGTCCCAGCTTCCTGGTGCATTATGTTCCCTTATCGGTATAAATTATGTACAAATGACCGAATTCTCTTGTAATTGCCTCAGTTGGCAACCTCAAAATCCTGGTCAAGCGCGTACTTTATTTTCCAAGAACAATGCCCGCTGCATGCATTTTGCAGCTCTTGCGGTTTTTCACAATGCGACAAAACCCTCCCGATCATCGATTTCGATACCTTCCGACTCGCCGACAGTTTCATTAACGCTGCTGTTTCTCACTAGATTTATACTGTAAGGATTATTCTTTAATTCATGTTTTATTATATAAAAAGATTTTTTTCGCTTTTTAAAAAACGCCTTTTAAAGACAATACTTTCCAGACAAGTATTATTTCCACAGACCTGGATTTTTGCTTCCGGTCATAAACCTAAAGCGTAAAAAGTAGCATGGATCGAAGGGTTTGCAGAAATAAAAAATATTCTTGCATTCATTTGCATGAAAAGGAAGAAGCTTGTACTGACGTTGTTTCTACGCAGGATAATTGTAACGTGGTACATGGTACACGTCACATAGCTTCCACCTTTCCATCCCGAAGACTGAATTAAAGTGGCAGCGGTGAGGCAGTAGGTGATAAGTGACTTTATGTAACTCACCACCGACTCAGTGGTTGGCGCAGTGGTGGTAGCGCATCGGGCTTTGCGCCGGCGTCCAAGGGTTCGATTCCCCGCGCCGGAGACAATTTTTCGTTTCGTTACGCTTCCACGCTACATAATATAGAGCGAGCATATCTGAGTAGACTTTTCTTACTTTAGTGTCTCAGCTTTACATTAAATGTAAGAACGAATCGAAAATGCATAGAAAGGAGCTTTAACACGTTTTTGCTTTGGAAAATGGAGAACGGAGGTAGAAAAAAAGGGGGAGTCGTTGCAATTACCATACTGAAACACGAGCCATTGATTCACTGGTTCATTGTTCCCTGGGCTGGGTACGCCTTGCTAATATGACTCGGGTGCGACGTACGCACGCACGACCACCCACGCGTCTTGACGACGCCGAGGATCGCTAATTAACGATGACCGTGCCCCGTTGCATTATTGTCTTGCAACGTACCAACGACCCACCTGTCTACAACGCGCTGCAGCTGCAGTTCGCACAATGTAGACGTGCTTTACAAGTACGGGAGCGTGTGCTTGTAGAGACTCTATAACAAGGTAACAAATGCGAGGTGCGTACCCTACGCATGTACCTATAAACGCGTCGACCGTTCTCAAACGCCGGAATAGTCGACAGGTTACCTCCCTACAGGGGATACTGGGATAGTCTACATCATCCCATTAAACTCAACACGCATTTCCAAATTAACTACTTTGCAAAGCACTTGCCAACACTAATCTACCCGGTGTCTTGCACAAAAGGATTTTTCCAAGTTTCCATACGTAAATTATCTGCTAACATAAACTGGCAGTGGGGCCGATCTTTGCTGAAAGATCTATTGAGAAATATGTTTCCTTGCTTGGGCTTGATTATCGGTGTTGAAACCTAAATCTTTACATAGGTTACAGATTTTTTGTCTTAGAACCAAACCATTTTTCTTACAATTAATTTTTTTTCTGTATGGAGCGGGAAACCCCTCATGACACTAGGAACGAACAATGAATTTTGTTATCAACAATTTTTGTATTCTCAATAAAAAAAAACCATCCACTTACGTTAAATGTTACTTAATATTACATTAAATTATGCGCGTTTAAACGAATTAATTTCGAAATTCACCAGAATTGCTACAATTCAAAGTTTAAAGTGTACAATTTGAAATATATTCAGGGATCACAGTCTTCTTTTCCCCCTTTTTCCCTATTTTTCCCCTTCAATCCCTATACTTGAGAAATTTGGCCATTTTTCCCGTTTTTTTTTCGAAGCTTCTATTTATTTTTCAAGTAGAAACCTACAATATTCAAAAATACGTGCCACCATCTACACTTGTGCAGCTATATAAGCAATTCGGATCTCTGAAAAATATAAAAAATTTAGAGGAAATTCAATTTGAAGCTATTCAAATTTAAAGATCCTTACCAAATAAGTCTCTAAACTCCCAGTTTGAGAAAGATGATCAAAGAAACTAAATTTGAATGAATTTTCTGAAAATCAAAAAGTTTACAAGTTGAAAAACTATCAGATTTAAAAGCCTGTGCGATTCAATTACGTACCTTGAAACTTGAAACTTTTGAAAGATATCTTACTAAAAAGTTTAAAAATTGAAAAACGAAATTTAGAACCCATCAAATAATTCAAAAGCTTTCAGATTCCGAAAGCTCTAGTTAAAAAAAAAGAAATACAAATTTAAAGATCTTTATTTATCAAAGAAAAATTCAGAAACTAAAAACTACAAATGTATAAATTTGAAATTTGAAAGGATCCGCAAGGTTCATGCACGATTTTTAACAAAAGAAAATTTTAAACACAAAATTTAAAATGTAGGGTGTCAGTAAAGAACTAGATAATCAACATTTTTATCGAAAATGGGTTTGTTGCATAAAAAATTCTCAAAAAATCAAATACACATTGTGGTAAAAGGTTTTTTTCAAAATATCATTTTTTGATACAATAATTCAAGAAAACAAATTTTTAAATTGAATTTCAGTTAAAAGTTCGACGTAGTAATAATTTTTTCAACCTTTTAACGTTGATATTTCTTGAAGTTATCATTAATTGGATATATATATATATATTTTTTTAAAATATTTTTTTCGGATTTTTTTTGTGAAAAACTTCTGTCATACTGTGATATCGCGACCTTCAATTTTGATATGGATTTTTGATTTTTGGTCGATTTTCTAGGAATTGGATAACTTTTTCACGTCAAACTTTGTTCACCCTAATTCAGAAACTTATTATCTCGAGTGCATGTTTTTATTTTATTTCTTAAAACTTTTCTTTGATACTTTTTGAATTTTCGAAAAATATTTAATATGAAGAATCCAGCGTTACATTCGTTCTACCAAACAAAAAACAGAAACATGAAAAAAGAAAAAAATGTCCCCTTTTTTCGAAGGAAAACTCCTCTATTTTCCCTACAATCATTCAACGTAGAAAGCCGACTTTTAAAATTGTTTAATTGAAAGTTTAAAAATTCGAAAATAATTTTTTTGGACTTGAACGGTTTTCAAGCAAGTACTGCATTTTCTGCAGTTTTATTGAAAATACCTTACAGAAAAATGGCTATGAAAAAGCGATATAAAAATTGTTTATTTAACTTTATTCTTTGCCAAACTTTTTTTCATGTCCCTTCTTCCCAGTTAATTTCTTTTATCAATTTTATATGGTGAAGTCGTATGTGTAAAGTATTTTTACCAACAAAATGAGCCATCATTCATTAAAATGGCATACTTTCTAAAAATTTAATAGTAAACGGTATGAGAAAAATTTTCAACAAATATAAAATTGGAATTAATTACAAATTTTCGTAACTTTACATCTTCTACATATTTAAAACAAACAGGCTATTATGATTTCATGGATGTACGAGATTTTTGTTTTTACAAACTGTCTATCATAGAAAAAAACGATGTCTACATATGTCGGCCTAGACACATGGAATTTTTTAATGTTTATCGTTCGATCGCCGAAGTTAAGCAGCGCTTGGCTCGTCTATTCTCGGATGGGGGCCATTGTACTACTATCGGCGAGAAAATTGTAGGCATCTGCCTTTGAAGTTCAACAACTCAGCCAAAAAAAATTCTAGCGTAATAAGTAAATAGTCGTTTGAAAGCTGAAAGTGTTATACGTGAATAAGCTTGAAGATGTTGATTTAAAAAATTGTTTGTGCTTTGCAGACTGAAAAATGTAAAAAAAAAGTTAGGAATTTCGGGCACATTTGAGAAGAGTCAAGTTTAGAACATTATTTCTTATACAAGAGGCAATGGGAAAAATTTGAAAAAATTCGTGAATATGAGGAGAACATTTGTGAACCAATCGCAGTTGATAAATTTGAGAAATAATAAAAATTGTTGCTTAA
>JAUMHM010000031.1:52782767-52794177 GCA_032362435.1 Melikaiella ostensackeni
GTTCCTCGGGTTGAAGAAAGACAGAAGCTATCGAGGTAGCAAAAAAAGGCACCCCGGCTGGTTTCTAACACTTCTTTTTCAATACAAAAAACTGTCTTAAAATAACGCGATTTTCACGAAGAAAAAAAGCAATCTTATATATTCTGAAAATGGTAAATAATTACAGAGCCTTTGTTTGACAGTTTGGAGTTTGAATCGCTTCAAAATCTTAATTAGAACTGAAGATAGTATAATTGAACATTTTTTTCATTTTAAGCAACAATTTTTATTATTTCTCAATTTTGTCAACTGCAATTTGTTCACAAATGTTTTCCCCATATTCATGAATTTTTTCAATTTTTTCCCACTGCCTCTTGTATAAGAAATAATGCTCTAAACATGTCTCTTCTTAAATGTGCTGCCTTCACCCTCTTACTAATAATAAACGAATACTCCTAAGAATAATTTTAATACATTTTGCATTATAACTTTGTCCTACTATCCCATAATGTCACTTTTTAATTTAATGAATTTAACTTACCAAGTTTAATTTGAAACTATTCCAGTTCTACACGGAACGCAATTATTTCATTTGCTGTTCGATTATCGATGATTAGTATTTAGCATAAAGTAATTTGGAATATATATATTCACCGAGAGTAACTGTATGATCATTAGTTAAAAAAAAAATAATGAAACTTAACTCGCAGGATCTTTCTTTATGCTAAGAAATAATATTTAATCTTAAAAATTCTGTATAAGAAGGCATTAGACTAATGAAATATTTCTTTTTGTTTCAGGTATGTATCATTTGTGTACCTCTGATGTTCTTACACAATCTACATCAATGTAAGTTAAATATATTTAGAAGTTGTAGAATATTTCAAATTTAATTGAAGACTATAATTTGAAATTAAAACTATTTCGGCGACAGGGTGGTCATTCCAAGTTAGGCTTTGCTTAGAAATTTACACCAGCTGTCAAGGGTTCGAATCCCAATACGGATGGAATTTCGTAGAATGAAACTACACAATTTCCTGCTTAAATTTTGTCTCGTTTTTGACTTCCTCGCGTGATTTGCAGAAACAAACAAGTTTTTTAACTGACACTTTGAATTTTCTCTAAGTTAAAGTAAAATTGTACAACATTTGAAATTCGATACCATTTTCAGTATTAAATTCGCTGAAGTTGTTCTCAATACATATGATACAGTTTCACATCAGGAAACACAAAAGAATGAAAAAAATGTATAAAAGTGAATGCCTAGAAAGAAACTTATGCATTTCATGGGTGTTAAGGAAATAAGACTCTCAACTGAGAAACGTATAATTTGACATTTTATTTGTGGAATAAGATGCGGGTTCCAACTCCACTATTAGTTGTCAGGACAAAAGATGTTTTCCACTCTGGATTTATCCATCTGCCTCTTTTTTTTCTCTTTTTTCTCACTTTTCTCCACCTTCCTTTTTCGCACGACCACTTGGCAGCGAAGGAAAGTCCTCGTATGAGAAACGCAGGTGCCAGCTGAAATTGGAGCGCCTTCTACGTGTCTTATTTAGGAGCCTTGACAGGAGGGATACAAACGATTCGAAGTATACATCGCCTAGAGCCTCACCCGCGAAGATATTCTTTCGCTTCAAAGTACAGCCAATCACCGAATCTACCTCAGAATCTATTCTAACTCTTGCACTTTTACTACTCTCTTTTGCTTAACGCCTCTTTTTACGGCAAGTGGGACACGAAAAAAAAGAGAGAGAAAGAAATAAAAAAACGACTTTTCTTAAGTGTCAAGGGAACCGCTTTCATTGAGAAAATTACGTCTTGGACCAGGCAGCATCCAAAGTGGCGATTATCGACTTTTCATCGTAATCTGCCGGAACAGCGCTTGGATGAACAGAACCTCTGAAATTTGCAAAAATCGCTCTGAGCACGCGAGTCACGTAAGAGCGCGCTCTGCAGAATCCACGAATTAATACGATTCGACGAGCCCGTCGACGTCTTGGCGTTGACGTCGAAGCAGATCTTGCTCTCCGAGAAAATACAGACATTCCTATTAAAAAAAAAAACTTGGATTCACAGCCCTGGCTATATGCAAGAGGTGTCTTGCTGTCTTTGAAAATAAACACGTACGGGTGGTCTCTCGGTTACGCCACCTAGTCTGAAACTAAGACAGCAGTCGTTCTCGTGCACATCAAGAAAATTTTACAATACGTATTCTAGGCAAGTCGAGTATATTCAACTCTTTATTATAAAAATTCTCTTAACCTACAAGCTCAGAATAAAGAAAAGGAAATTTTTCTATTCAATTAAAGTGTTGCGAAAAAATATAATTATAATTTAAAGGCTCACAATGTTATTAGTAAATGACATTGTTTAACAAGATTATTTATTTTATAATATTTTTAACTTTTATTATATCGCTTCTTACCAAATTTCTAAAAAATATTGGTGGAAAGATTCCTTTCGACTTTATATCTAGTTCTTCAAAAACAAGTTTTTAATAACTGATTTCATAAAAAATAATTCAGCATACAAAATTTTGTATAAACCAATAGGTGTATTTGGGAATAATTTATTCAATTGAACTTCGTAAAGTAGAAAATATTTTCACAATTTTTTTTCACGTGAATTTCTCTTAATCTCGTTGAATTCCTTTGATCTCCGTTGAAATACTTTTAAACTCAGTTAATTTCTCTGTAATTCCATTGAATACTATTACATTTTTTTTAATTCCCTTGATTTTACTTATAATCCACATGAATTTTCTGTGTAAAATTACTTTTGAATGCACCTAAAGTCTTTTGAATTCCTCTTGAATTCCTTTGTTTTTTACATATTAATTCCTTTGAAATTTCTGAGTTCCCTTGAATTCCCATTGATTTTATCTTGCATTCGGTTAAATTTTTTTAATCCAAGTTATTTCCAATGCATTATTCATAACTTTGTTGAATTTCCTTAAATTCAATGAAACTTCTTTTGAGTTTAGTTGAAATACTCTTGACTTCAGTTGATTGTTCCATTTATTTACAGTCATTTGATATTTCTCTTTGATTCACCTTAAAGCACGAAATGTTTAAATTAAAAAAAAACGTGCAGTTAACACAATCCAAAAAACTTTTTTTGTTTACACTGGAACCCCACTATAAATTCCCCCTTTAAAAAAGACAAGGGAACCAAGGGGGCGAGAGAGAGCCACTGCGAGGTCAGCGGCAGTGTCTTCACAACAACTCAGGAGTGTATGAAAAAAGCGGGCAGATTAAAATAGCCACCCTGATATGTGTACGTACATACTTAAAGATCAGTACTTTGATAAAGTTTGATTTTCAAGCACAAACTTTTTCACTTTCATTATGATATTATAAAACCAAATGGCAAAAATAAAAATAAAAATATTTTTTAAGATAAAACTCCAACAGAAATGGTTCATACGGCCCTGATTGTTTATGGTTTGGAGAGCTCCGAGATAGAGCAAAGGTCAATGAGGGTACCCCCGATACGGTCTCTATAGTGGAGTTCCAGTGTATTTTTATAGTGGAGTTCCAGTGTATTTTAAAACAGTTCTAACTTGAATACAAATTTTGTTCTTTATTTTCTGATTTTATATTAATATTCTATACCAAAAGCTGTACCCACAAAAAATTGAACACATTTTTTTGGCCCATATGGTTTTTTTTTTAATTTTCCAAATTTTGAATTTTGAAATCCATACACGGAACAGAAGATATCCGATATCCCATATCCAATCGAACTAAAATTTTGAGGGCTTACTACTGTTAGGCAGTTACAAATTTTACCCACTATTAGAATCCGCTACTCGAAAAAAAGTTTTTTATTCGCCCACTCTACTGAGTATATCCAGTTTTTAAAAATAAATTATTTAATTACAGAAATCATTAAAAAATTATATAACATTGTTTTAAAATAAAACATTTATTATAAAAAGACCGGTTCTTTTTTTCCTACATGTAAAAATAAATGTTCCACCTTTCCCCTATTTTCCCCCTTTTCTTCAAAAAAATGATCCTGTTCTCCCTTTTTCGAGCACATTTTGCTCCGTGATACCTTAGTTCTCATTAATTTCAAACTTTGATAATTTGTATTTAAGAAATAAAGTAACGAAAGGATTACGACTTTACTTATTTTAAAGAAGTAACGGTATCGAAAAGTACTACGTTTAAACTAACGATAACTGTAACTCGTTACTCTTGAGTAATAACGTGTCGAACAGCGTCGATACCAAGACAGTATGATGAAGTTAATAAACCTCTTTAATTAATAGAATCATGTACAGCTGGATCTTCGGATCTAAGACGTAAAATATAACGGAAGATCCGAGAATCGTGGTTGTTGGAAACATAGATGGTGGTGTAAGGCAGATTAGTCGAATCGAGTTTACAACGGGTGAGTGTTGAGCTTTTAACCCGTGACTCGCACATGCCAGTATGCCTATATGTTTGTACCTACACTTGGTACCATTACGACGTTAACTAAAACCGCGTGGGTAGAGGGCGCGAAAATACGATTAAACCTTGCTTAGCGGACTTGAGACGTGATACGAGATTCTCGCCGTCGCCAGGAAACGTCGTCTTTAATCGAATCGCATTAAGATTTAAGGACGCGCCGTGCAATAAATTACGTTACCTCCCGAGGCGCTATCGATTCGATAGGCAAAGGACCGTTCGGAATAATGGCTACGAGTGCTAAAGGCGAACCGCAGAATTACTCACGCCCATCGGCTCGCTCGATCTCAATCACGCAACGATCGGCAAAGTCTTTCACGGACTCGAATCGTCACGCTGTGTATCCCGTAGGCGAGTTATCCATTGCCCAAGTAAGGCCAATTCAAGGCCCCGATTCCGACACTCAAATCAACTAGAAAGACCCATTCGCTGATGGCTGACCTATACCTCATTCTCAACCTTCTGTTTCCAGAAAATAATAATCATCTTCCAGTATATTCAATTCTCCACTGAATACCGAGATTTAATCTCTGTTTTGCTGCAACAGGATCTAATCCCATAACCCCATTCGCGATCGTTATAACTACACACGTAAGGATACAATTCGATCACCCCGGAAGAATCTCGAATCAAGGCTAGTCGCGTGATCCACTATCTTTTGCGATTCACCGAGAAAGCGGCTCTCTTGTATCCCATCCAGTACACTTGAACCGTATCGATACTTACGGTGCATCACTGTTTTTTAATTCGTGCTCACGACGTTCGTCAATCGATTGAATCTCTAAGATCGTGGTCTTTCATCGATAAAGATCAGAATCAAACATGGAACATTGCTCTTTACCACAAAACCGTGGAAATTGCGAGTTTATAAAACCCATAAAAAATTTCTTAAAAGCTAATTATAACAAGTAAAATTCTAAATTTGCGTTTTACAACTTCTACTCTTCGAAACATGGAACATAATTTTTTTCGTCCTCTTCGTAACACTGAGTCTAAGACGCATTGTTCTTCGTAAAGTGAATTTTCACAAGCTTGATCGCCTCGAAAGTGTAGACAGAGATGTATAGCCCTTAACTCTCTTTCTCTCTCTCTCTCTCCCCCTGGTTTCGGGGTGTGAAGAACAAAGATGGTATGGGGAGAAAAAGTAGAAGGCCACTTAAGATCGAAAAGATTGGAGGCAGCTCCAGAATTTTCTCGCGGATGCCTTTTTGCGCCGCGCTCGGGGTTGAAATGAGACTCAAATTAAAAACTATAAATCAGGTACAGAGGTCACGCGGGGCAAGCATTGCCCAAGAAACGGCCCAGAGATACTTGTTGGAAGAAAAGAAGCGAGATGGACAAACTCAGAGAGTACCAAGGCGTGAGAGGAAGCGGAAGCAAATAAATAAAATGAGGAAAGAAAAAAATTAAAAGAGCAGAGTAAAAAAGGCAGTGAAAAAAGAGGTCAGCAAAAAGGAAGAGGAGGATGAGAGAGCGTGGAATATCCGCAGAGGTGTATGCAACTTGAAAATATTACTGGGCGGCGACGTGGGTGGGTGGTAAGGGGGAAAGTCGCGGCCACAATGTGCACACGCGAATGCACCTTCTTTTACCTTTTCATTTCTAGAAAGTAACAACAGTGCGGGATAGGAATATGTGGTGAGACCTCGACAGTAGGTTGGTAGGTTGGTAGGAATGCAGGTACGACACTATTGTTATTGCTTTCGCGGACTTGAATGCAACGAGCCGAGTTGTTCCAGCGAAACCGAGCGTTTTTAGTTAACTTACCTTAAAGCCGTATTTGCACTCGCGTCACTTGCTTCAAGAATACTCTAGGGACGAATCTGACCTATTATAGCTTCTCTCCAACGTACTTATGTATATCACTGTTTCTCCAAGTAATAGTCGTGAATAAAAAGCTAAGTTACACCGCAGTACTTTTTACTGCCTTGTGGTACTTGCTGCCTTTAGATCGTACACACGTTCCAACAAAAGTTACTACAATACTTCTGAATGTTTTTTTTTTCCTGTTGGATGGCTTACATCCGAAAGTAGACAAAAACATTTTTTCAGCAACTATTCAGCCCGGAAAATCAAGAGTCAAAATTAATAGACAAACTTCGCTGGGTATTTTACTCGAGAAGATAATTCTCGCACAATGGCTTCGTTCGTCGACGTTACGCTTCGCGGAATGTTTTCCGATATTTATCCTTTCCCCAGAAAGTACGACTGCTGAACTTCTTCAACGCGTGTTTCCTCTACTGAACACCTTGAAGTATCTTCTCGTCTGGAAAAACTCATTCTTTTGTTCAAATCCGCTGAGAGCGTCTTACTCCGGTTTACAATTATTTCTCCAAGTACATCTTTTGTTCTAAACGTAAAACAAAAATAAAACTGGATCTGCATCATCTCGAAACGAAAGCAATAAGAGGGAAAGGAGAAAAAGTGTAAATTGAAAGAGAAAAATCCTTTCAACGGAAGCAGCATCGGAGACAATGTCAGAACGACTTCTTTCGCGAAGGCACGTATACACTTCTATTTAGATGCATTCTGAGGCAAGATCAGAGTGTTTAGGAGAAGCGGATAATCGAATAGTTGATCGGTACAGCATGCAGAAAGATCGAGTTAGAGCTATAGTGGATGGTAGTTGAAGCTAAGAAGTCTTCTGATCACTGCTCCACTCGCAGCGAAGCGAGAGCGGCGGCGCGTCGCGTTAACTATGCCTCGTTGGAAGACAAACTGCTATTTAAGCCAGAGCCAGTCAGCCTGGTATTGTAATGATCTAATAAAAGTAATTACGCCGTTATGTGGTAATGCGTTGACCTTCTCACATGCACACCATTAGAACACCTCTCATAATTCCAGACTCATGTTGTGTCATCAACGAAGATTGCTATTATTTACTAAGAAAATTTTTTCAAATTAATGAATTAATCTGTAGCATCCAGTCAAAATAACCTTGCTTAATGTTTTCTACCAACTCAAATGCGGTACGCGATTTTCTTACGAACTTTGAGGAGGTTCAGAACTTAAGAAGGATCCTAGAATCGTGAGTTGTGTAAAAATATTCTTGAATCAAAGCTTTTTTTGCGTGGACAATCCTGCCAACAGTTCCCTGGAGTCCCGTGGCTTCGTCAGTCCTTTTTCGTGCTGAACAGTCCTTTCCCGAGTGAGTAGCGAAAATTCGCATCTGCTTCTGCACGTGCAAATGCCCATTTTAGGCCAAGTATACTCGAGTTCTTTTCCGCAGAATAGCTCATCGAACAAACTTTTTTAAGTCTTTCGAGAACTGTAGGAGAGAACTGTCGAGCGTGTTGGTAATCGTCGTTCCTGGATGATTACTGGAATCGCAGAACGAGTGTCAAGTTTTTAACCACGTATATGGGAAGGCATCCTTGAAGAGTGGCGGTCCAGGTTTTTAGCTTGCGATTAGCTAGTTTTGATACTTCTCGTACAGAAGTTCCTTTCCAAGAAGTATAAGAAACCCTATTTCCTTTATTAAATTAAAATGAATTGAGAATCTATTAAAACTCTAAGAATGAAACTTTTATAAGTTGGCATACAGCCAGTAAAAAATCAATGAAGATCACTAATGAGGGAGAAACTCTATCATAAAAATCTCGTCCAGAAACTTGCTAGAATCCGATTCATGGAGAATTTTAAATTTCATGCTTGATGGTTGATCGACACGGAGATTCCGAGATGATACTTTAAACACTTTCCGCAGTTCGCGGGAGCTGCCGGCGCCAAATTAATCTTCGGTTTTTGTGGGATATCCCGGAGCAGTTTTGAAGAAAGTTCTGTTAAAGCTGATGGTTAAACGTATTTTAGGAACTCGTTCAACTGCAGTGGAAATGCGAAAGGAAGGATCTTCTATCTTTGACTTCTAATATCGTTATCTCGTTATGGAACACCTGTCTAACAGTGGCTATGCTTGTAGAAAGAATTTGAGTTCTCCAGCAACGATGCATTGATCCAACAGTCGAAACCAATCTTCAGCCAGCTTTGCATCAAAAGCCAATTGTTAATTTGTTTATAAAATGGGATAAAGCTCTTTCAAACTTTTCAGAGTTCAAAAATCATGGATATGAAGACGATGATTAAGCAACGATTAAGCAACTGTCACACTGCCACATGGGTCACTCATATATTTCCATTTTGGAGAATAAGTACAAAAGTATTACAGGACGAAAATTTACATTTGTTTGTCAATTCAAATCGGAAAGATTCAGAGGGCAAGGGATAGAATAGGTTGATTGCAGTTGGAGTAAAAACACTGCATATACGGGGATTTAAGCATAGCGGAGGATTTTCTACATGTCACTAATTGCATTTGCCTACGATTTCCCACAACGAGAGAGCGTTATAAGCAAATTCGCTTTTATTCACTTGAAATAAAGTTTGAAATTCGACTTGCACGCTGGCGCTTTCTGAATTTTACACGTTCCCTCGGCGACGGTTTGCTCTCTGTAGGCAAGATATATATATATGGCATGTGAAATACGAAGGTGCACACAGTTGGGACCACAAACGAAAAGAAGAAAGCAACCGACGAACCAAACCAATCTTTTCTGGGCACGCGCGTGAAATATATTCGCGCGGGGAAATTAGTGTCCGTTCTAAAATTTCGCGTGGTAGAGGTCATTCGCCAGGAAAATACGGCACCATGTGGTTATCACATTAAAAGTTATGCGACTCCATTAAACCGTAATGAGACAGAATTTCAAACCACGGTCTTGAAATTGTCATTTCAGATGAATTAATTGTAGAATTTATTATTCGGAAACGTGAATATGAAGACGCTTGTTTTCATTATAAATTGCAAACTAAGAGAAAGATTTAAAAAATATATTAAGCCTGAAAAGTGGCTGCATTCTGCGAATTAAAATGCAGAGTCTTTAACTAAATCCGACTGCTTAACTAAATCCGACTCCTTGAGGAAAAATCAGGACGTTACATTTTTTATACATTCGACGACACGTTTTCTTCCCTCTCGTTTCCCATTCTTGCAGTGCGCGAGCGCTATTTCTTTGCCCCAGATCCATAGAAAACGTGTGCAAACTGCAGCAGCTTCGTCGGCTCTTTTATTCCTTCTTGATACTTTGATTAATCGGTTGGGAAATAAATAATACCTGGACGAAAGCGTGACTGGTCGACACAGTCACCGGCTGTATATCAACACTGGAGGGTTTTGAATGACCCTCCTAGACTCCTGGCTTTGAAAGATATAGAATGGGCATTTAGAGCGACGAAAAAGGAGTCAATTTTCTTGTATAAAAATAGAAAATGAAAAACGAACTCGAGACCATGGACAGTTATTTTAAGTAATAAATTACTGATTCAGAAATTGATTCCGAATTTTTTGAGCTATAAAACGTGGGCGACACTTGTAAAATTTAGCATATGGGTACAAATTATGTATTGGAACTTGTAAATCGTGATAAGAAATTGCGTAGAATCGTACTTCTAGGTAAGGAAGGCCTTTAGTGGAAAGGCTCTCGGAAGCCTCGGGACTTAAATCGGGTATAAACGCATATAACAGTACAGTACGTAAATATCAAATCGTTCGATCTTAGGCGATGAAAATAACTTGTAATCGCATCGCGCATACTTTAATAGCAACATTCGAAATAAATATTTTCACTTTACGAGTGGTCAGTGCACTCCATGCTGGGGCACGAATAGGCATTAAAACCGAGGGCAGCTGCGAAACGCCGTCTACGAATTATGAGCATAATTTGTAATAACGCTTCTCGTTATGATGCCCTTTCCAGATTTTTTTTTCATCTCACGAGCACTGTTTAAAGTCCCAATGGGAATCGTAAACCATGTACCAAAGTCGTTCATGAGCTCTCATATTATGTCTTAAACTCTGACGAGAGTCTAAATTTCTAACGAGGGTATAATATTCTACGACAAACTTTTAGTGTAAATTATAGTGGAATGAGATGATAATATTTAAGTGGAATAGTAGATCACACCTCAGAGTCTAGTCACCATTTTCTCTGTGTTTTTATGGTTCCTTGATGTAGGTACATCACAAATTATACATAAAAATTCAGGCAAAAGTGAAATTAATTTTCGTTGGTATTTTTTGTTATACCCAACTACTCGCAAACGTTAATTTCGGTTACAATTAAAATGAAGTTTCAACTAATTTTTTATTTGAGTATACATCTTGACCTTTCTTGAAGAATTTTTTTGTAGCAATATTAAATAACTGGATATCCTCTCTCACTGGAAGATAAACTTATAATAAATCTTTCTAAATATTAATTCATTTCTATCCTAAGGATTTATATACTTGTTACAGTAAAAAAGATAGCGATAAGAGAATTTTTAAGTCAATCTTACTTCCCATATGTATTGTTTACTGTAAGATTTCGGCAAGTGTTATCTGTAATCGTGATTAGGACCATCTGTAATATTTACAGGTTATATAGGCTGACTATACTGGTATATAGCTGTTACTGATGGCTTGTGAGCATTACGAAAAAACGTGTAGATATATACCTGTAGATATATTAAAGAGTCTGTTAGTTGAGTGTACGCACACATGATACTTTATTCTGGAGCAAAAAGAGAATCCGAATTTCTGATATCCGGGCGCGGCGCGATTTCAATCAATTTCTGGTGAAACGGCCTTCGTAAACAACATTAGATGACACGGAAAGTGAAGAAAATTTTCGTTTGATGACCTAGAGTCTTTGTGAGTGTTAGGTTGTTAGCGAAAAGTAGTCAAAACTAAAATGCAAATAATCTAACCCCGATCAAAGGCGAAGCACGACTATTTTAACACACTCTAAATCATAAAGTAGCGCTTATTGAAATTCTATGCTGTCACTATATCCACACTGTAAGAAAAATCATGGTAAATTTTCCATACATGTATGGGAAGTTTTTAACCCATACAAGGAGTGATACTTTTTCCATACTTGTGTATGGTAAATTTGCCATACGCAACATAGTAATTTTGACACACAGGATTGGCA
>JAUMHM010000031.1:52794584-52813072 GCA_032362435.1 Melikaiella ostensackeni
TGTATGGAATATTTCAAAGTATGGAAGAAGTGCCATCCTATCGTATGGAAAAATTACAATTATTTCTTACAGTGCACGTAGGAAATCTGTAACGGTTACGGATTTTTCGGTAAGATTAACGGATTATTTTTCTCCATGTAGAAATCATAATTAATTGGAAAATTTACGAGGTGGCTGGACAATTGCATAATTCCGGTTTATTATGGATTCATTCATGATTCATATATCTTGAATTCTGATGGAAGATTAGAAGATAGAATCTTATAAATCATAAAGATTAGGCTAATTTTTGTGGTTGACTGTAAACCTGGAACCTCCTCAAGGATTTAAAAAAAAAATCTCTAAACTTAAGAAGCATTTGTGAGACTATTGGACTATCGGCAGTCTTAGGGAAGATTTCGAGAGAATCCCGTTGACGATAAGCGTTTCTTTCTGGGTTAAAGCCCAAGTCGTTCCTGACCTGGGTTCGAGCGAGGAACGCTGGGCTTACTCGTCTAAACTCTAAACCGCGCCTGATGTTGCTGCAACGACCAAGACGACGTTGGTTATATCGCCGGTCATAAATAACGAAAGTAGCAACGGCAGTCCTGTAAGTCGGACTCCTAGCCACCTAGCCCACGGGGCTCGGTAAAAGCAAGTGAAAAACGACGCCAGAAGCTGTTGGTGTGGTTTAACGGTGTTGCGGAAATGCCGGCCGAAACGCGTAGGCGCAATGCGAGTGTTCACGGCATTTCCGGCTGCACGTTGTCGACATTCGCGGACCCTTCTTATTGCTGCGACCTCCACTCTCCTTGCCTTTTATTCTCTTTCTCTGACCCTTCCCAGCTGCTCCCCCATCCTTTCTCTCGACCACCCACTTTTCGCTACTTTCCTTCCCCCGGCCTCCACGCGTCGCGACGACTTCAGTATAATTAATTATGACCGCCCGAAGGAGGGTAAACACTGAACAGTATAAATTACGCAATTTAAAGCTCAAGCTAGTAAATTCAACTTAAAGGCGCCCCTCTCCAGAAACAAGAGGGAGAACTTGGAAGCCTTAAAACTCTCAACTGGCATGGTGATTAAACGATCCTGAGAATCCACTTTATTAAAAGCAATAATAGTGTTTCGTTGGGAAAATAATTTTCCAAATTGACCCTGATATAAAGCTTCATCTCTGTCGGAAACAATTCCTGGTTATACAAAATCGCAAATGCTCGGAGCACTCAGGGACTATTCACTCTCTAGGTAACTAACGTGACTGCCACTGATTCCTAATGAGTACAAGAGAGAGGCAGACCTAACAAAACGATAGGAGAACAAGAATGCTAAATGAAGATAGACTCACGTTCAGTAACCGAGTGAACGCAGCTCCTGGCGGAGCACATTCATTAAAAACTTTCTTTGGAAAAGAGGACGAGATGTATAATAAAGAAAACTCGTTCTGTTTTATTCACCACTGTAAAGTCTAGCCTGCTGAAAACATAAGTTCTCCAAACCCTCAGCTACAATTGTCTTTTCAATCTAAAAATAATAATTGTAAAGACGCTGATAAATATACCTCTTAATATGGAACCAGGAAAATTTTCTAGTGCCGTAAATAAAAGTTTTGAAATGACTCTCTCAAGAGATCTATAAAATTTTAGATTTATAAAACGTTTAACGTCTACGTCACCGAGAATTTATTGAATACATGGCACTTTTGTCATACTATCTTATATGTAAATTTAAAGGCTGCTGTATAATTCCTCGATTCTTTGGTCGTAAAAAAGACTAACATGCAAATTACCGTAGCAAATTTGTTGTTATGGCAATCGGTCATCCTTGATTATAACATCGACTTCGATCCTCTGAGGGTCCTAATTTCTATCCTCGGCGCCACGGAATATTTGCTCATGAGTAGCCTGATTTTATATGCAAGAACGAGACAGAAGCTTGTATATACGGAAAAGGGGATAGAAGTATAGAACAGACTGAAATCTCGATTTATATCGTACCCTCGAGGATAATGATACTTAGATAGTAATAAATGTTCGCGTGAGTATTGGTCGAGGATCTCGTCCTCAGATGATTACGCGTCCAATCTTGTGTAAATGTGTACACGCATGAGAATAATAACGTTGACATCACCGTCTGGGAAGAGCGATGTGCCTGCTTATATTCCCGCATATAATTCGAAAGTACTGCCACTTTACTAATCCTCACTTCATGGCTCCTGCCTGAGCCCAGAAATATTAATTCGCGCCTTAAGCCACAAACGCGTCAAAAACGATTATTAACGCGTCGGCATGGTCAATGACGATAAGGGTCTTACAACGCAGACAATATAGGGGAGGAATTTCAAGAGATTCTTTTCTTGTTTCCAATGACCGGTACGGCTTTAGGCACGCGTGCTAGATAAACAAGGGTGACCAACCCTCGTCAAATTCACTCGTAGGTACTCTCTCCAATGGGGAAGTTCTTGTACGTTCTGATGAATTCTATTTGCACATATTTTATGTCGCGTTCCTTACATCCCAAGTGTTGTTTTTTTAAGCTAGTGCTTCTTAAATCAATTTAGCTGAAAGATCAAAGAACTAGGTTTCTGAAGTAAATTATATCTCTGTTTGGGTAAATAATTCTCGTTTTGTCTATCATCTGACAAGTACCCAAGGATCTCAGAAATGGTCCAGCTATTTAGGATTCTAGAAAAGAAGTTCCGTATGGGTCTTGAGGCTGTACAGTCAAACTGAAAATTCCAATAAATAACATCAATCCTTAAAGTCTTTATTGTACAGCTGTATAACCCCTTCTAAAATATACCATTGACACAAAAATTTCCCAGGCAAGGGATGAGCGTCGATCTTTGTGTTCTCTCACGTTTTCGTCCGATTTCACTGGCGCTTTTAATTTGTGTGGCTTTGGATGCATCGCACAGACCGTTGTGCTGGGAGGGACACGAAACGAGGACATTCAACCCAGGATGGAATGGTAGGAAGAAAAAGCGCGGTATAATCATATTTAATATCCTCGTAAAAATGTACATTCATATACCGAATCCGAGAGAGAAGAAGACCGCGCGAAGGCAGATCGTAAAGCGGGGAAAATAATTAACGAGAAGACGAAGCATACTTTGACCAAAATTCTGGAACGTCATTGCGAATTAAAAGGCCTTCTTTCGTTCAATTCGTGCACTCGCTTACCCATGGGTGTGGGGTACTCACTCCAGATTTATTACTTGAAAAATTTCAAATTAAAAGCTTTTTTCCAAAGCAGAAATATCCAAGGTCCTCGTCATTTTTTTCCTTATTTCTCACTTTATTCCTTCCGTTATTACGATTTATATGTCTTTTATGTTCCCATATAATAAAAGTTCCATTTTTGTCATCGTTGACAAAAAAAAGCTATAATTTATCAAAGTGATATAAAACTGATAAAAAAATTATTTTCATGGTTCATTTTCGCTTTATGTGAATACAAATAAAAGTTGATTACATCAGATTATCTGCAGTCATTTAATTTTGTAATGACTTACGTTACTTAAACTCCACTTGGTTAAATCCATTGAAAACCCTACAATACGTGAAGCACTGTTTTGAAAGTGAAACTGCACGATTTGACATTCTATGTGCTTTGTTTGTGTACCAAAAAACATAGAACTTATGAAAGCATTGAATTCCAGTGTCTGAAGGGGGCTGAGAAGAAACAATGCTATTCTTGGAGGCAATGTGTGTTCGAACTTCGTTCATCCAAAAAGTGTAGCCCACGGCGGAAGTGTTTATCGACACTTATTGAGACGTGAGTGCGTCGTCTATTGGATGCGCTGTGCTTTGTTTACGTGGCTCTTGTCCTGTGAAAAAGTGCCTACACTATGCTTGCATCGCTTGAATCGAAAATCACGAAAAAGAACTGGGAACAAAAACGACCCCGCACCTATTTGACAAATGTCAGTTCAGTACCGTTTGTATCGGCCTCTCTCTGTTTGTGTACAACTGTACATTCTATCTATCAGCATGTATAGGTACAACCATTGTACCAACATCATATCAAAGCTCGGAAGTCCAAGAGTCACAATGCTGCCCTTTCATACATCGCATCCAAATCCAGAAATTGACTTGCTAAACATTTTTATTTGAAAAAACATTCAGTTTAAAATCATAAACTTTTTATAATTAGGAAATATTTTAGTATATTATTTTTTTATTTTTACATAATTCTGAAATCTTGTAAAGGCGATATAAGTAATATTTTGTTAACGTGGAGCATGAGGCAAAATTATTTAACTTCAACGATATTAGATTGCAGCCGAAATTTCGTCTAGAGCGCGAAACCTCCCGCTGAAATGAGAGAACGACAAGCAAGAGATACCTATGTGCGTAGAAAGCAAACGATGTCGGTTATATTGCATGTCGGTATAACATGTACTTGATTTATGTCGTATGGCGGCATACGACATTATACGGATCATCCGAGGACCTACATTACATTTCCAACGGTCACAGATACCTATAAGTCAGCGATTTATAAACCCGGGGAACGGTGAAGCCGCGCCTATCCGATTCTTCCTTTCCCGAGATAGCGTCTTATCTGGCAACATACTTTTTCCTGTCGTTCTGATACTTAAAATTGCCAAATTCTACTCTTTCGATAAGTTTGAACAGCTGCAATAGTTGAGGTGTCACGTAGAGGACAGTCTCACTCAAAAATTTATTCCGCTTGACTATGTTAAAGTAAGTAGTTGATCTTGCTTCTTCGACAGTTCCGAACTGATTATTCGAAGGTAGTACCTGCAGAACAGTTTCATCCAAAAATTATTCCTGCTGTCTACTTTAAAGTCTAATATCTATTTAGGATCTACTATAGAGCAGGAGCATTGAGGCTTGAGGCCTGTTTTCGGTTACTGACAATATCACTCATGAAGGTTGTGCTTCCGCGACAGTCTTATTCAAAACTTAGTCTTGCTCTTAAAACAATCCCTAATTTACAAAAAAAAAAAAATCAGTCTTTTTTTATTTGAGCATATCTGAACCTTGTAGTCATAAGATCTGTGAGAGAATTTTTATGCGACTTGAGATTGGCGAATTAATCGCCTTTGCCTTGCATGAATGAGGGAAATGTAACTGGTCAGCGGTGTGGTCGATGATCCAAGTAGGTATGACTGTAAGTGCGAGACGGGAGTCGTTCACTTCACGCTGAAACAGGATTGCGATAGAGCCTGGCAAATGAGCTCATAATCTCGTTCAAAAACTGCGGTGTCGGGAAGTCGACTGCTTCTTAATGAAAGTACGCATCCGTTGGGATTACTGAAAACATAAATAAGGACCTAGCAAACGACGTATCAGAAAGTCGCACTTAAGCGCAAGGACATCGAAAGCTTCGAGACACGATTACGCGAAGTTATCCCTTGATTTCTCACCAAAGAGAGCTCGGCTTGGTACCCGTAATCTGAAGTATTCAACTTCGTTAAAAGTCCACGGCAGACTTTTCACTGTTGTCGTGGTTCGGTCTCAGGAGTACAGACTCTCGGAAGGCCCCAGCAGTGTCGCAGAGCTGGATATCTTGAGGCAGCCGAAGGAAGCTGCGTTGCAGAGGGAAGAACCGGTTTCCTGGGTATAACCGAGCTCTTCTCTCCTCGGACTGCCGTGGTCGAGCCAAGCCAAGTCGAGGTTACTACAGGCCATCGCCTAAAGTCCTAAGCCAAAGTAAACCCTCTCTTCTACTTATTTTCTCCTCTCTCCTTCCCACCTTGCACATTTCACTCCCCTTCTCATCTTCTCCTGGTGGCTGCGATTCATCCTTCGTCGTCTTTCCTTCGCTGCAACCTCTCAAGATACTCGACTCTCGTCTCTTTCAAACTCTTCGAGAAGGAAGACAGGAGAGAGGATCTGAAACCCTGCTTCCGTGACCGCGAGGGCACCAAAGACTTGCACACATTCATCGAAGAAAGTGCACTCTGTCGATTCACCTCTTGTTGAAGTCTCGTAATTAGCTTCTACGATAATTAATGATTGTCGGAAATTGAGGTTTCAGAGCCTGGTGTTGAACTTATGCAAATTCTGTGCAATTAAATCTCAGTTTATTTAATGTGACGCCTCTCCAGAGTGGTTTAAGGAATATTGATTTCCCTGTTTCATTTTGAATGCCTGGGCCCATAACTTGTCACGAATTATTGATCTGGAGACTGACAATAGTTTGAATTAATATCGTTCTTTGACCTATTTTAAAGAAATATATTCTTTAATGACTCTAGGGCCTAGACTGCTGTAAATGACATTGGAATTTAAATGCAGGCTCTTTCTAATGTTCTCTTTTCGTTCCCAATCCTGTTCTTTCAGCATTCGCAAAGCACTCGAGGTCGGGGGAATTTTAAGCGATCTGAGAAAACCAGGACGGTTCGCTTAATTCTCGCCTTGCTTTGGGCATCTGTCGATCTAGAGTTAACGCCAGGATGCCTTGAAAAGCGTTCGCGCAATTAAAACGAGACGCCCCTTTGCAAAGCGACCTCTCTCGATGTTCCGAATCAACTTAGATGTTGCTCGCAATCCCTTCTCCGTGTGCACTTACTTCATTTCCTTTGATTCGTTCCTACAATCACCAAAAAAAAAAAAAAGATCCTGATTGCAGGGGTTTAAGAAAATAATGGTGTTCCTGTAATTTTGGGATGCATTTATAAAACACAATCAACGTCATTACAATTTTAATTACGAGGGGTGTGCAACATTTTAAAAATTCCTTACCCGACGGATCGGGTGGGGATTTTTTCGGTCCGGGTCGGGTTTTGGATGCACAACCCGACCCGAAAGCCCAAAATGACCTGAAAGTCCATTTAAAATTTTTTAAAAAATTTCCGGTAAGTTTGGCGGTAATTTATGGTAACTTACCATACATTACTGAAAATTCACGGAAATTGTTGAAAATTTTTTAATTGAACTTTCGGACCAGTGTTGGTCTTCCAGCCTGTTAGGGTTATTGGGTTTCCGGGCCGTGTTGCGAACCCGAAACTCGACCCGACCCGAAGTCATTTTGAACATCACTAATATTTACTTACAAAAATCTCTGTTTAAATACTTTCTTCACAATCTACAATAGAGTCCTTGAATGATTTATTCTAATCAAAAATTTTATTTCTGTTTCAGGTATGTACCAGAATTTAAATATAACAACCAAATTTTGATCTGCAATGAGGGTAACGTACTAATCAGCTCTTATTGAGAATCCGAACGAATAATAATGATTTTAAGTCGGCAAATTTAAAAAGTCGTGTTCTTATCTCAATCTAAATGGAAATCTAGGTGCATATGCCGGTTCCACAATGATTCTCGAGCTACCGAGAATCTAATACTCGAGGGCTTGCGTCAAAGTGCATTCTCAAAAGTGATTTACATCCTGGCGTTTACGATTCTCTCAAAACGCCCTCTAAAGTAGTAGACACACATGCACACTGTGTCCCCATATAATTCCGGGCGCGCGAGTTACGATCTCGAGAAAAGTCTTAGGCACTCGAAAGCACATACACGGCAGTAGCAGAGAGAAGGAGAAATAGTCGTATTTCACCATGGTGCACATTACTATTTCTCGCTGTAAAGTTCCCATGCGTAGCGGATAAATCAAATCGTTCAAATGCACTTTCATTTCAAATGAATCCATAATTAACGAGCAGCTGCGATATATGTATAGGAACAGTAACATTCGTGTCATCATCTTTTTATGTGTTTCAGTAAATTTACTTGGTAAATAAAGTCAGTCTGAATGGGAAACGTGACTAGCGGTTGATTAATTATTAAACCCCAGAGCCTTAAAATAAAAAAATGTGATACATGCTAATATTTCTCTAATATATTTTTTTATTTTCATACGCTGAAATTTTTTGTTTAGGCAACTCTTGAATTCATGCAATGGCGCAATTCTTCACAAATGTCGCGAATAACGCTTCATTTAATTTTTTCATTCCACGAAAGTTAGTATCTCGGCATGATAGAGAATAGAGAAAGGTGAATTATGAGCACGAATGGGAAAAATGCGAGCATCTTTTGTTACAAAAGGTGGCAGCAGACACAACGGATAAAAGCGGATGAAACGAAACGGACCGCGAAAGTTGTACCATAGGTTTTCGAGCGCGTACACGGCAGTCATAAAACACGTCTGGGTCTCTATTCTGTATTGCCGCTATATCTATAAAGGCGCTAGGTGTCCATCGATATTCAGAAATTATAGCCGTAACCGACTACGAGCAGCCTCGCTTGTGTAAACTGTGTATAAACTGCGATCCAAGTGTTTGTTTGCAAGAGTGTAAAACGGTTTCGATAAAAAAAGCGCAACCTCGCGGTACGTTCGTTGGTTCGCCTATTGCCAAAAAAAAGAAAACATTCCGTTTATTGCTGGATTTGATTGCGAAATTCTACTCGCGGATTTGGGGAAAACATTTTCGTGTTTAGTTCATATGTACGTTCAGCAATTTCGTTGTTTATGTCTCTTTTTAATGAAAAAGGAATCTTGGTTTATCGAACGAAGAATTAAGTTTAGTTTTTTCATAGGTTTTGATATGTTGACTATCTTTGTTAATCACCAAGAAACACCAAGGCATTGAAAATTTTTTGTAAATATTTTTATTCTTTAGAGATTGAAAAAGACTCTTGATTTATTTTAAAAAATTGAATTATTTAAAGTTGTCAAAAATGGAATGTTTTCCATTTGTGAGTATAGTAATGGAAATTATAAAGCAGGAAGTTGTGGATGGTATATCACCAAGCAGGGGGTGCGTTCGAACGCACGCAAAGCCCCATAGTGGATTACATAGTGAGCCTGTATTAATGCATTCGATTGAATATTCGTGCGGGGCCACCCGTCGTCTTTTAGCGTGCTGCGACGATCCCGCACCCTCGCCCTGTATATACATATATTTCGTATCCCTCTGTACTCGACTTAGCCCGATTTAAATGCCGAAGGGCCACGAGTACGAACCCACCGAGAGGCTGGATTATCGTTTATCGGTCTATCCTGGCGCGGCTTCCTTGCCGAGTAAGTGTATCGCTTCCCTTCGCGAAACTGTTTCAACGAACTTGTATATGTTTCTATGTAGGTGTATAGATTTCTATGAAAGTGTAAGTTCTAGGCAGTTATACGCACGTGCGAGATATCTACCCACCGTCAAGGCAAACAGTGTCACGAAATTGTTCCTTCATGAAAAATCGTAGGCTCCCCTCTCGACATTTGTGTTCCCATTAGAAGGGGAAGATGAGCTTCTTGAAGATCGAACGTCGAACTTGATTGTATTGTGTCAAACTCAAAGGTTGGCATTTAAAGAAAATGTATTTCAAAATACATTAATGGTGTACAATCTCATCCGTCGCACACGAAAGACAGACATACCTCTTCTGAGGACCCAGAGGACCCGGTTGTACCTCCTGAACACGATGACAGCTTGCTGTAGTCAGAATTAATTTAAGCTAGTGTAGCCTATTAAAATTGGATTTATTAAAATTCGGTTTATTAATATTTTACCAAATTTCAATTTTTCTCAACCGTCTCTAATCCTATAACAATGGGAAGGTCGCGCGAAGCAAGCAACCGCTCGTGTCCTTTTAGGGTTTTGGTATTGTGAAAAAATTGTAGGGTGGTGGCCATGCCGCATACCAGAAAGTGCGAAAAAAGTTTAGGAAACGCTGCTCCAGGAGCACGTACAAGCTTCAAACGGTATGAGCCAAGGATGGTGCACATGACTCCTGTCCACTGGAACCTAGTCCCTCACACGCTCTTATTCTCAATAATTAAAAAAACGTGAAATTTGGAAGAATAATCTCTTGAAAATGCCCACAATTTCTTCAAGAACGCAAAAAATTGATAACATTCCAGCTAATAATTGTTTTTATTTATTTATTGGACACTATCAGTTTTCTCAATTCGAATCAGGGAAATTTTAGAGTCGAATTTTCTAGATAATTGATGTAAGGACGAACTTAAAAAGGGCACCGTAAATAAAGAACATCCGACTCTCAAGTCCTAAGTCGATCTGCGTCTGGGGTTTTGCATCCCTGTAAATAGCAATGGACACAAGCACACGTGTTTGCATGTAACTTTGCACGTCCACCTACTCCCTAGTCGATACGTACAAGAACACCTACATCGTGATCGGCGGTAAGTCGACGCGAATTGTCCCCTTGGAGATTACCATCCCACTCGCATGCTCTAAGCCGATGTACAAACGTATATACGTATTTTGCTATCAATATCTTTGTAATTCCGACATCTGACTGACCATATAACGTAGATGCTAATATGAGCATTTGTGGAGCTTCACGTGATGAGAAATTATCGGACACGTATTACGTTCAGAAACGATTAAATTCTCCAGAATTACCATCCATAATTATGGAATTGCGTTAGTCTTGACCAGTAGGATGCTTAAACATAAATAATTATAGAATACATTCAATGTGGGGATGGAATTATTCCTCCGAGATGATGGAAAACATTGGAATGCTTTTTGTATGTATCGGGTTCGAACATGAATACAGAAAAATAAACAGAAATCTAATTGCAACAATTCTGTTGAAAGCTTTTAAATCTGTTTGAGTGTTTGCAGCTGAACTGCTGTAGAGGAAATATTTACATTTAAAAAAAATGATGAATGGTATGAGTGTAGGATGATGATGACGATTTGCAAACAGGGTGATCTAAGTGACAGTTTATATAATTGAGCCAATAGTGTAACAGCTCTTACAGCAACCAAACATATTTAAAGTTCATGTAGTACGTCGTTTTAAATTGCATCATTAAGGAAATAGTTATTTCGAATTTTATCCTATAATGTTGAAAACTGTAAATACGCAATGCTCATTACAGACCACACAATTATTGTAATGAAAGATTCAACATGAACTATTATTAGTTTTGTTTGTTGTTTCGCAGTCAACACTGAAACACGAAACATCATGAATAGTTTACTACAACTCCAAGCGGGAACCACCGTTTAATTTGCCTCAAATTTGAGAGCTTTCGAGTTCAAAAGCCCTTTGAATATATGTTTCATGTATAAACTTAAAAACTCTTGCAATTTGAAAGGCATGTCAATTAGAGAACGTTTCAATTTTAAAAGTGCACTTAATTTCCCTGCCTCTTTTTCATGTATGGAACCAAAAAGAAGCTGCTTTCAGGAAAATATACAGCTCCCTGGGCGGCGCCTGCAATAAATGCACCATACCAGCTCTTGGGAAGCCTGGTTATGAGCCGATCAAACCGGTGACGCGAGATAATCATGCAGGTATCGCACATTAGGCATCCGCTTTATCAGCGTGCCTTAATCTTAACGCGAGGCGTTTGATGGGCTCGGAAAGGGGTTGAAGGGGGGGTTGAAAATCAGGCCCGACGCGTTAAGCAGAGTCCACTTTTTCGACGGGTGAAATTTATGTTTTAATAATAATCATCGTGACATCGATACTCACGTGGATCGGAAACTTCTAAGAGTGTGTGCGCGCTGGGCATCCAAAGGGAGAAGAGTGGGGGTAGAGGCAATGCTGGAGGCTCCGTCGGAGCCTCTTTAGAGGTAAGGGACCCTCGCCAAGATGGCCTCCTCACATTCCTACCAGACTGTAGACTGCCAGAGATGCCTCTCTTCGTCCCTCTCACTTACACCCTTACACCGATCCGTTCGCACTCAAGGATTCGCTCTCTAGTCCCCACCAACTACTCGAGTCTAGAATTCGCTCTCTGCTCTCTGTACAGTGTACACTGTATACAACTGACGTCTTCTCTGGTAGCCATCGTTCCAGTCAGAATGACTGCAGCTGAACCTCCCAGTCAGCTCGTCACACGATTATGTTACGCAGAAGCAACCTCTTATTCTCAGCTTGAAATGACTCCACTTCTCTAAACTTTCGTCTAATTGGCCGCATGGAGAGAGCACGACTTGAAGAATTGTACGCTCACAATTCGCGAAGCTCAGTTTCTTTCTTCGAATTTTTATTTCAATTACAATTTTTTCGGGGATTCAGCAACCGTATAGTAGTCATATTTTAAAAATGCGTCATACATTCTCACAAGGAAGAGTTTTCGTTTAAAAGTGGAAGTAAATCATTGATTTAAAAAAAAAATGGAAGTTGCAAATGCCGTGGGCAAGATAAACTAAAAATGTATAATATTGATGTTCTATATCGCGGTTACAAGGCTATAGATGCTTCTAGTATGTCTGTAAGCAGGATGCATCAGAGTGGTTTAATTTGCACCAAGATTGCAGTATACCGCGGACAATTACCTTTATTATTATATTCCCGTAAAAGTATCGCGAAAGAGATGCGCCACTGAAAGGATCGTTTGGAACGAGCACCGTCATTAGATCCTTCGCGCTTGCCATATGCACGCTTCAATGTGCAAACCCCTCGTTAACGAATCATTTCACGCTAAATCGATCGAACCTACCATTGCATCTACTGACACGAGCTCCACTGATCGGGTACACAAAGAGTAGCAAAATGTTTTTATCAAAAAAATCCCAGCTTGTCAAACGAACACGCTATCAAAACGAGAATATCTGAACGATTCAAAGAAATTTCAAATTTAAATTTGTCATTCGACGAGAGGATTAAAACATTGTGAAAATAACGAGGTTTAGCTTTCTCATAATTAAAATGTCTCTACAATTCTGATTGAAATTTTTCAATCTAATAAACGAATTTGGGAAATGAATTTCTGAAAATTTAATTAAAATGTTCTCAATTTCACGTTCAAACGGTCGTCTGAATTCGTTTTGTATTAAAAGGTTGTAATTTATATCAAGATTACCTGGAACATATCTAGTGCAGAATCGTTTAGTAAATCGTCTCGAATCATCGAGATAACGCGTACGTGCGTTCGTCTATCCAGCGGAAGGGTTCCTATACTGCGCGAACAATTTATTCCAGGACGATATCCTATTATTTTCCGACCTGTGCACCTCTTATCGAGCCAAGGCATTCCGCTTTCAGACACGCGCACACGTGTGCTCCAACTGCTGGGATAATAATTGTCCGTGGAGAAAGGAGGAGGATGGGGTAGGTGAGGGTAAATCCGCGGTTCGTCGCCCTTTTCTGGAAAAAAGGGTGGATGATCAGCGAAGACGACGTGCTTCCGAAAATAAGTTTATTTTCTCGCGCCAAACTACCGGAACAGTCGGTCTCCCGAGTTTGCAACCAATCAGCGAGACGCTCTGGATTTCGGAAGCAAAACATTTTCTCTCAAGCTTTCCCTCCAGACGCCAATTTTAGAGAAAAAATATGGCTTTCAGCGAAACGTACTTAGGATCCTTTAGCAAAAAGAAGAGAAAAAAGGAAATTGTCCTTGAATCTGCCTTCAGATGCCTTTATAAAAGGTTCTCATTCCTCATTATTCCTTTATTTGAGATTTTTTTACAGTGTTATTGCTTTTTTCATCATTATTCTGTTGTGAGGTTCTGTGGAATAGAATAGGGAAATCTAATACTTGAAATTAAATAATATTTGATTCAATTAGATATGACCCCAGCAGGCTACCATCCGAGCTACGCTATTTTTTTGTAATTTTTTAAATTTCAAGTAAATATGAAGCCATAAGCGCCGCAGTTTTTGTCTTCTGAATGGAATGGCTTCGCCTACTGTAAGAGAGAGGTGAGGGACTCCTCATGAACGTGAAACGACCTTCGCTAGCACCTCCATTACGTTACAAAGGGCCGGATATATCACGCTCGAGCTGTAGGATCTCGCTTTAAACTTAAAGGGAACGTATATGCGCACAGGCACCGCGATGCGATCCCTCTCGAGCGAGACTCAAATTAGGTGGTCTACTCTATAATTTTTCGAGTTCATAAAAATGTCGGTGAGCATGGTTCGAGTCGAGGTTCGTGCCGACCGCGCGACGTAATTTGTGGTTTTTGACGCAACCCGAATTTTTCACGCGTTGCGAATGAAAGCGATTGCTCTCTGCTGTCAATGCAGGCGTTTGCGCTGTACGTGCCCGGCTAACGCACTCGATAATTTCACCGAATCGCCACACGTGCGCGAGACACGAACATAATCGATTTTCAAAAGATTTCAAGGGCTCGAGATTTTATTACCATTTTACAATGCAGGTCAAGAAGAAATAAAAAGCAGTTTGCAATTTCGAGTTTAATGTATCGAAACATTTATACGACTTTTTCATCAAGAGCATTTTGAAACTTATTTCTGTTTTTGAAATAATTTTAAGTTTCAAGTGAAATGTGTTTGTGAAGTCTGAATTATTGAAATAGTGTATTGTATAACTGGGGCGATCTTTCCATTTCTTCTCATCTACACCACGCACCTGCACGCTCGCCTCCAACTCGTGCTGAAAACGTTCACGAGTCGTAGAATTTGGAATGATCTCTCCCGAGTCACAGACGACACTTTTTTTAACACTAATTTTGATTTGGGCACTTTTCATGACTGTTAATCGGTTCCACAACCTCGCTTTTCGAGTCGGGATGAAAGGGCTGCAAAGTGCACAAAACCAGTAATACAAGCAACACGTTTGACCGCCGACCGGCCAGGTTGTTAACGTGCTGTTGACACACGGAATGCCAGTTTAGCTTTAGCAGTTTCAACAACATCCGCAGGTCATATTCTTTCGCTGACGTCATTTTTCTATTCCCAAGGGAGTAGAACGTACGTTCTACTCATACAGTTCAAAAAGCGAGTCTGTAGTCCCGCTTCACAGACAGGAAAGTAAGCCGAAATCATGGGGATGTTATAAAAGTATACTTTATACGACAAATTTTTCAACATTTTGGAACTATAGTGGACTGAATCTAAATTGAAAAAATCATGAAAATTTTGCGGGATTCTTTAGGTGTATTCGGCTGCGAATTTTCGCAGTTTCTCGGCTCACGATTAAAGCGGATATCCGCCGTATTAGGAGCCGTAATGGACCTTATAATCGTCTCGCATTCGCCTCGATCTTCTCGTTAAAGGATTTTCAGCGGGGGCCTTGTTCGCGTGAGAGTGCGACGCGGAGATAAACAGTAGAAAATCCCGGGAGAAAAGCAATTTCTACGACACGATTTTCTCCGAGCGATCCCTAAGCGTGCGATCGGCCACGATATCCTGGCACCTTCGAGTCTCTCAAACGCTTACCGACCTCGCCATGGATCGCGCTTCTTCACTTTCAGCCATTTTGCGCGGCTGTCAGTAAACACAAGGCTCTCGGTCGCGGATCACGGTTCTGCGTAGATCACGATCCGAAGGGAGAGAAATCGGTAGGTAGATCCACCGGCGTGATTAACGGACAGAAAACGAGAAAGAATGAGAAAAAGAAAGAGGGAGAAAGAGAAAGGGAAAGAGTGAGAGAATGAGCGAGGGTGCGCGAGAGGGCGTAACGAACTCTGAATAAAAGATGGTTGATGCATTCGAACACGCAGAAAATTCGGGTAAATTTCCCGATCGGCGTCGAGACTTTCGTGAAATATGGGAAAAATGTGCATAAAGGCATAAGCCCTAAAAATAGGGAAAATTGCCCATCAAATATTCTCAGTATGCATATAAAAGAACATTGTTGGTGTATTGAAGTGTTTGATTGAGAGGAGTATGTAGGTTATGGGGAACTAGATGTGGGGAAAAGTGGTTGGCCGAGCATCGATGGTTGGTCGGCAATAATGAATGTTTTAGAGGAAAGACGAGTACATCCCCCACCGTCCTGTCCCCCTTTCTCTGTTGTCAGTCATCTCCCTTTCTCTCCCAATGTAAAGGGTCTGAGTGGAATACCACATGCTCGCGTAGCTCCCATTTGATCGTTAGTGGTTCGCATGCCAGGTTCGTAGGACATGGCCCTCGGGTTGGATATGCGGGAACTCTGAACGTAAATGGCATCTACTTCGAACACAAGCTACTTCCCCCAAAAGACTCCGATGCATCTACATTCTACGTCGACGAGGCTCTCCTAGATCACTTCCGTATTTCTCGTTACGCGAAACACGTCTGCAGCGTGACTATCCTAACCACAGATGCAAATTCAGGGAATATCCCCTCCAATCCTCGTTCCAAGTGTTTTCCGATTCATCCCAGATTCAGTTCTGGTACATGGATGATCAATAGGGTGATTCTTATTTTCGAATATTGATTTCATAGTTTTCCTTCCCTCAATTTTTTGGGATATTGTGAGATAAAAATACTCGTACAAATACCTACCAAGTTTGAGCTCAATCGGATAAATATTTAGGGATCTGCAACCCCTGTATGGTTCCCATTCTTTTTATGTGGGAAAAATTCTGCAAATGTGTTTTATTTAGTAAACTCCTCCAAGTTGATTCAGTCGTCCATCCAGGGAGTTGTTAGCTCTTGCGACTCTGAAAAATTGATCATATCCAAAAGTTAACATTATTTATCATATCTTCCAGAAGTTTCCTTCAGCGAGGTAACTTTGATGCTAATTTTTAACAGAAACTTTCATCTAATAAAAATTCCAGTATTTAATGCTTGGCATACGTCATGAAAATAGTTTTGAACTTTTTTCTCTATAATTATTTCAGATAAAAATCTCTAATAACAAAATTATCACTCGAGAAGGCTACGCATGTCGCTTTAGGATCTAGTAGATGATCACACGGCGTAATTAATGTCACCGAAATGTCAAATCAGAGTCGATGATATTCTATCGTGTAGATTTATTTATAACTATTGCTATGTGTGGCTCAGGTCTCTTTTTATGTAGAATTTGATTAAGGTCAGGAGAAAGAACCAGGCGTTTAATTAAATTAGGTCCTGACATTAAGAACCCTAGAAAATGCAATAATTTCATAATGACATCCGGCATAACCTACATTGGCGCCAGAAATTAGTGTGTTATTAATAATAAGGGCATAACTACGTTTATTCCAAGCGTATCAAATGAAAGGAAAGACGCTTCAGTGATCACGTAGAAAAAAATAAGTGTTGTACTCGGTAGGGTGCAATTTTAATTTTTTCAGAGACAAAAGACTACCGTTTGTTGTTGAAGTTGAAGTTTGAAATACTTTAATGACTTGAACCATTTCTTTTTAAAAATAATACGTTTTTCAGAACGAAAAGAACTTTTAAGGGATATAACCAATTTAGGATCATTTAATTGTCTACAAAATTATGTCTAATCAGTTGTTTTTTCTCGAATTTCCCATATTAATTTTTTATTTGTATGATGCGAGTACCCTGGCAAAAGTTTCGGATAAGAATTCATTCCGAAATCTGTATCCGAGCCAATCCAAACCAATCCGAAAAAATTTCTACATTTCGTTCGATCCAAATCGGTTAAAAATTAATCCTACTGAATCCGGTTCAATCCGAACTTGCAATCCAAACCAACCCGAACCAAATTTTCAATCCGAATCAATCTGAAATCGGATTGATATATACTGATTTTTCAATCCGAATGAATCAGAGATAGGATTAAATCGGATTCACTCGGATTGAAAATTGGTTTGGGTCAATCCGAGTTCGGATTGGTTTGGATTGATTCGGATACAGATTTCGGAATGATTCGGATTGATGCGGAATGAATTTCTTTCCGAAACTTTCGCCTGCAGACGCCAATTTCAGAGAAAAAATATGGCTTTCAGCGAAACGTACTCAGGATCCTTTTGCAAAAAGAAGAGAAAAAAGGAAATTGTCCTTGAATCTGCCTTCAAATGCCTTTATAAAAAGTTCTCATTCCTCATTATTCGTTTATTTGAGATTTTTTTACAGTGTTATTGCTTTTTTCATCATTATTTGTAATTTAATTAATTAATTAATTAATTAAATTAATTTTTTTTACGATAAAATCACTATAGTCACTTTTCTAAATGAAAATATAACTTTAGTCATTTTTCTTACAATAAATTAAAGGAGTGAAATTAGGTCTATACCTATTTCTGAATTTTCTTGAATTCTTTCGAATTCCTTTGAATTCTTTTTTATTCACCATGGATTCTTTTAAATTCATCTTAAATGAATTTGAATTACATCGAATTGTCTTGCATTTTTTTGAACTCTTCTAAATGTACTCCAATTTTACTGACTTCTGAATTCTGAGTTCACTCAATTTTACTCATTCATTTTATTTTTTTGGTTTGATTAAATTCACTCTGAATCTTTCAAGTTTACCGCGAATTCTTATGAATTTTATCAAAGTCTTTTGAGTTCCCTTGAATTCTTTCAAATTCACTCCAATGTTACTGAAATCAATGGAATATTTTAGATTTTTTTCAATTCACTTGGAATTCACCCTGCCCTCTTATTAATTTATCTTGAATTCTTTTGAATTCTCTTGAATTTTTTTTATTGACCCTGAATTCTTTGAAATTCTCTTGATTTTTTTCAAATTCGCCCTAAATTCTTCTAAGTTCTAAATTCACTCAATTCTGCTCAATATCATGGATTTTTTTGTTTGTTTTATTTAATTCACACTGAAGTCTTTTAAACTCACCTTGAATTTTTATGAAATTCATCATAGTCTGTTGAATTCCCTTGAATTCTTCTAAATTCACTCCAGTTTTACTGAAATTATTGGAATATTTTAGATTTTTTCATTTCATTTTCTTCGGTTTAAATAGGTCA
>JAUMHM010000031.1:52823404-52839449 GCA_032362435.1 Melikaiella ostensackeni
TTACAATCTTCTTCAATTTTCAATAGTTGAAAATTCAAGAAAAAAGAAGTTTTGAAAGAAAATTAAATTTTAAATTGTTAAAAATTCAACTGATGAAAATTTAATTTTTAATTTTCTTCAATTTTCAACGGTTGAAAATTCTATTTTCTTTTAAAATTCGCTTTTTTTCTTGAATTTTCAACAGTTCAAAATTAAAGAGAATTGAAAATTGAATTTTCAACAGTTGAATCATCCCTTTATTCTTAAATTCTCAACTGTTGAAAATTTCAGAAAATTGAACATCACAGAAAATTGAAATTTCAACAATTAAAATTACAAGAGTTTAATTTTCAACAATTAAAATCACACCAGTTGTATCTTCAACAGTTGAACTGATATTTCTGAAAATTGAAAATTGAATTTTCAACATTTGTAAATTCAACTATTAAAAATTCAACTGTTGAAGATAAAAATTGGAGAAATTCCAAAATTAATTTTTAAACAGTTGAACTTTCAACTGATGAAAATTCAATTTTCTTCAATTTTCATTCAAAATTCGTTTTTTTCATGAATTTTCAACTGTTGAGAATTGAAGAAAATTGAATTTTGAATGAAAATTCAAGAAAAAAGCAAATTTTTCATTAAAAATATGTGCTGGAAATGTCGCATTTACATAATTTCACATGAGAATTTAATAAATAAACATTTCAATCCATAATTTTTTTTTTCTTAAGAAAGTCGATTCTTTTGAAAACGGGTCGCTATTGGCCAAAAATGTTCTCGCGAATTGCTAGTCATCCAATGGACTCTCAGTAGGGAACTTATAAGATTTAGAAAAAAATCCTAACTCTGATCATATAAGAGCATAAAATGGTCATGAAAGGTTCGTCAATAGCTTACTCAATTCGAAAAATCCTACAAATCTATGATGCAGTTTTCCACTGGAACCTCCATTTAACGGCCCTTCATACACCGCCTTCCTAGAATTTCCACCGGCTGCATTCGGTGATGAGGGGGTCCAAGGGGCCGAGAGAGAGGCGCAGTGATCTCATCTGTGTTATGGTCATGCTATAATTACCTGATTCCTACTTTACCGACATTTTTTTCGCAACAAGTTACATCCATACGAATTGAGATACCGAGTTTAAATTTTCGGAAATTAGTAAAAGGCACTAAGGAACGTTTATATCGTTCTGAATTTCTGAAGTTGCAAAAAATTTTAATTTCGGATAATTTTTGGTAAATTTTATTTGGATTCCGAGAAATTTAGGATCATACGAAGTTTAGCACGGTCTTAAGCAGTTTCGTAGCCATAAAGCGGGCAGTTCGAACACTTGCGTGCATATTCCGCATTTATTTTTGAATACGCACGGAAAACTCTCTTTTTATTAATGAGTGTTCATTAATAAAAAAGGTTCATCCTTTATGATAACAAAAATCTACATTTGTACAGAACACAGTTTATTAATATTATGTATTCCTACTGTAAATGGTTCATACGACCCTAACTGTATACGTCATAGAAATTCTTGAAAGGGTGTCACGGCCGTTGCAGGCCATGTCCGAAACCGGCGATATATAGAGGTTCCAGTGTATTTAAATTAAAATTCTTTGTAACATTTTCACTAATCTCAGGAAAATATTTTTTATACAAAAAAATTTGTTACATATGCATTGATTTTTAAGTATAAAAATAAAGTAAAATAGTTTGCAAATATTATTCGAATTCATGGACTTTGGGAACTAATTTAAGAAATAATTAGTTATGGACTAAAAAAATGCACACATGACTGTGCAGTCACTTTCAAACACTTTTTTCCTTGTGTCACTTTTCATTCAATTTTTTAAACAAAAGGATCATTTCACTCACTTTTCTCAATCTTACCTCAAAAAAATCAGAAGAATCTTTAATTTTTCAAACTTAGTAATTGATGGATCTCAGTGCATAATGTCAAATTTTTGATTTCGTTTAACTGATGTCTTAATTTGATGTATAGCTCCAAACTAATGTCCCTGTTAAAAATGTTGTTCAAAGTGGATTTAGAAATACGTAGAACAAAATTTGCTATGAATAAACGCGTAAGCACCACATGATACTTGAACAAAAAACTTTGAAATAATTTTTGACTAAAACTCAGTGTTTTTTCACAGCTGCTTCTACATTGTATCAAAAAAAAATTATATCGGAAAAAATCTAGAGATACCTGAGAAGAACCTGGAATTGTCAGGGAATTTTTTTCAGGATTTGAATGGAGACCTTTCATAAACAAAATGACAACAAATTCTAAAATTTTCACAGAACCTCTGTGTTTTGTCCTTGTATGATTTCTCAGTTAAAAAAAAATCGTAAGAGAAGTTTAGCCGTTATATGTGGCATTTTCGATACCCTGGGATAGGGCTTACGTCCATAAGGTGCTAATTTCAATGATCTCAACTTTGGAAAAAACAACCTCTTTCTTATTGCACTTACTAATTGCAATTTTGAAAAATTCACAAGAAAATTACTTTATCCTGATATTAACCACTTTTCGTTTATAAAAAAACATACATGAACCACGGAAAAAAGAATTACTTGAATTTTTGGTGTACACTAGATTGCAAGTTAGCAGAGAGCTTATATTATAGAGATAGGTAGCATAGATATTAGGGTGGTAAAAAAAATGAATTTTTTATTTTTTAAGATCTCATCCCCTCATTTTGTGTTATTATTATTATTATTATTATAAAAATTATATCTCAGGCTTAAGATGGTTACAGCCCAATATGTCGAAGGCACTTTTTTTTGAGTTGGATATTTGTACCAAATTGAAAACATTGCACGGGGCTATCCCGGTTTATATCATCAGTCACGGACGCATTTTGGTAATGCAATCAAGTGATATGATGAGAGTGATATGCATAATTAGACATGTATGTAATTTTCTAAACACTAAGGGTGACTTTAATTATTTTTTCCGGAAGCTCTTATACCACTCAAAGAATTTGTTTTATGAGAAGCTAATTTAACACTATTTTTAATTCAGTAAAATAGCATATAAAGCTGTTCACTTTCGCGATTTTGTGATTTTCTGAAACTGAAGGTGACTATAATTATTTTTCCCGAAAGCTCTCACCCCATTCAAAATATTTGTTTTATGAAAAGCTAATTGAGCACTCTTTTTAATTCGATAAAAAAGTGTATAAGGCCGTTCATTTTCGCGATTTTCTCATTTTCTAAAATTAAGGGTGATTTTAAGTATTTTTTCCGGAAGCTCTCACCCCACTCAAAATATTGATTTTGTCAAAAGCTAATTTAACACTACATGTTTTTGATTCGATAAAAAAGCGTATACAGCCGTTCATTTTCGCGATTTTGTGATTTTCTGAAACTAAGGAACGAACGAATTCCTCTAGGTTGATTCCCGAAATTGTAGGAACCTATACATATACCCACGTGAACCGCAAAATGTAAAAATAATGAGTTCAAGATGATCCAACAAAATTCATAGTCTACATTTAGGATGAATTAACTTTAATAACACCCTGGATTTCATATAAAAAATAATATGCTTTAATGTTTCTTTCTTGTTGCATTCTGACGTGGAATTTTTTGGTTCATCCTCAATTCATGGTTTTTCTGTCTATATGTATAAGCACCAAATGTGCTGGTGTATGCGGAGAATCTCGGTGTGCCACCGTATATATTTGTAACCGAACCTCCAGAATCCGTCGAGTTGACATCTGGCCAAATATTTAGGCATAGCAGTAAGATATGTTTATGTTACCATGCTTGTTTGGCCTAACACTGTATGTGTATATTTGTCTTTCTTTTTCAGGTAAGCCATCCGAGTCTCTTTATGGTCGAGCGAGTCTGGGAAATGCAGGATACCGGGACAAGGTGGCTAACAGTAAGTCGATCTCTCCTGTAGAGATTCTGAACGCGCGAGTTAATATTCATCGGGCCGAGGTTCGAGTCGAGGTCAAAATAGGCTCAGTGTCATTTTTTGACGAGTGACAATTGACAAATCTTTTGTTACGCTTACGCACGACTGCCGGATGAAACTGATACCGTTACAAATGAATTAACAGAACAGAATTTACTTCCAGTCAAAGATTTCGTAACATCGTTATTCGTTTGCTTTGTTCGTCTGTCGATTTTCATCTCATTTTTCATTTAATTTCTTTGACTCATCACTTTTTTCGACTCAACTTTGACCGATGATTTATTTTCATTCATTTATTCATTTCTTCTTAAGTTCAAGAATTTCTTTGAGAAAATCATGGACTTAAGAGCCCGAGAGGACATCAATTCCAATTTGGATGTAGAAGAGATTGCACAATTGCATGAGATTGCAAATGATTACAATTATATTAAACTGAAACATTGAAAATTGTACAGTTTTAATCTGGGCATACCACGATTGTCGAATTTATGTACCTCTCGTTAAAATTCCTTTAATATTACATTTTATTTAATTATTTTTTATTGCAGGACCAATATTCTAACACACTTGCGTACTCTTATTTCTTATTATATTTGTTTATTTTTTACTTATTTCAACGTGTCTTCATTTTTCATTTGACATTAGGTTAATTTAATTTTCAATACGAACTACTTCACTCGTCATGCAAGTTATACAGGATGTAGGATAGACTGTTTAGGGCGCTGTTTATGCGGGTGTACGCCAGTACTGTAGTTCCTCAAATCTCAATGGATGTTTATTTCAAAGAAACTGAACATGCTTACATACTTATACATTTATCAAGCCAACCATCGCTTAGAAGAAAAGCAGAGAAATGCGGCTGCCTGCCACCAGACCAAACATTTAACTCAAATGACTAATAAATATTCTTCTCACGCCGCAGAAGCCTCTCTATTTTCCCTTCTTTTTAAGTATACGCTTCAATGCATTGAATTACCCTAGGACCTCTATTCAATAACCTTTTGTTCGTGTGCGGCATAATGGTGACATCTTTCAATTTATGTAAAAAGCAATACAAAAATATTTAGTATTATTACGTTATTTATTTCTCAATGGGTTTGAAAGATTAAAATCTGACACTGTTTTACTAAATACGAAACGTGTTTCCCTATGCTTAAAATAATAGAAAAGGAACTAGTAGTCAGTAAGAAAAGTTTTAGACAGGTGAAGCTTGTAAGGGTGTGGGAGAATCGTTCGGGGTGAAAAGGTGGCGAGAAGTACGAGGGCGAAGCAATTATTCACGTGCCCGGGAAAAATAGTACAAAAAATTTAGGAAACGGACGTAGCTTGAGGGAATAAAGCACGGACAGTAGTTGGCTCAGCGACCTCAGAAAGAGCAGAAGGAGGTGGGAACTGGGAAGAATGAGAAGGGTCATAAGGGAAACGAAGGAACAGGAAAGTGGCGAGTGAAGGAAAGAGAGCTGAAAGAGTAAAGGAAGTTAAAAAGAAAAAGGGAAAAAAATTGGAAAAGAAAGACCTCGCGGGGCTCGTACCGCGGAAGACCCACGACCACTTGGGGAAGAGTCCCTTCGGTCTTTTCGCGCAAAATTTACTGCGTTAAACGGTCGCCTACACTCGCGCACCGCCGAGAATATACGCGCCTTCGCCCACCTATTTTCAAAACGTACTTACCTCTACTCTATCTCTACTTTAAAAACAAAGATTCTCTCTTTTTTCTCCAAAATGGAGGAAAGAATTTTTCGAATTTGGTTTTAAAGCTTGAAAATGTTATATCTGTTTTACACAATTTTTCATGACCCTATGAATAAAAATATGTATTTAAAATTAAATTGTTCTCCTTTGTATTAGTTTTTAAATGAGCGCTCTTTTTACATGTTGTGCATCTTTTGCCCTTTCCATGTCATTTATTCTGCATAGTAGGTCACCAAATGAGTTTTCGTGTCTGTGGATATTTAAATGATCGCGTCGGGCCATCAGGGTATAATAAGGAAGTTGTCCACAGCACTTGTGGTCTCGAATATAATTAAAATAATGAGTAGACAATTTCATTTTCGAGATGGATTTTTGTTTTGTAAACAAAATTACAAAACGAAAGAGGATTTACATAATATTGGGAGATTTTAATGAAGTACATTTTAAAACTTTAATTTTTGGATGGGTTAGGATAAATTTTCTGATAATGAGATTTGTTCTGGTTGGTGTGCAGGTATCGCTCATCCATGTGATCCTTGAGGGAGATTCCTGGCTTCTGGGACATTTGGCGAGTGAGATTAAACTCGTTTCTCCTGGGCAAAAGCGACGCCAGTGATACGTACGAGTTTACGCGGAAATCGCGTTAATTCCATGGCAACGAAGCGTTGGTACGCGGCCGGCTGGTCACCCTCAGGCTAGACGGGGGGCCAAGCGCAGGCGGACGAAATAAATCGCGTGAATTTTCGACGCGTGCACCCAGCCTCCGGCCGTCGCACGTGCGTAGGCAAATATTTGAAATTCGTCGGGTATTCGCGACCAAGCGAGGCCGAATACGCGGTCGCAATCCAGGAACAGCAACCAGACCCCGGAAAGCCGGGAAAAAGGAAACGCGACATCGGCACACGCACCAAAAGCACAGTTTATCCCTTCCACTTCACAAACTCTCTTGATTAAACTAGTTCCGAAGTCTCGGATATGAAAAATAGTATATTCTGAAACAGTTGCGTGCGAAGTTCGACTTTTCCTGCCAGCGTGGCAGACGTGAAGTGCCAGATTCACACACTTTGTGGGAGAAGTTCTTCACGCACGCTCAAACCGTGTGCGAAATAAATCGACCACTTCTTCGCACACCGCTGATAGCAAATAAAAAAAACATTCGTGCGTTCCTGCATGTTCGCATGGATCACGATAGATGGCTCTACTTTTGTATGCACAAATGTTAGGTTAGATATTCACTTGTCAAATATTTTCAGTTTGTTGAATGCTATCACGTACTTACAACGAATAAATGTTGATTAGTAAAGTTGAAATGAGGTCGAAAAATGAAACTAGCGATCGTGATTTTGAAGATAATATATTTGTGTCTGAAAAATGGAGTAAACTTTACTTTTTGTCACATTAAATATACAAAATATTTCTGAGAAAAGTGACGTTTCCGTACTGCTAAACAATGGTCCACTTTCCGCACGTGATAAATACGTCGAAATTCAAACATTCGGAATTTATCTACTAATGTTTCATGAATATAAGATTTTACATTTAATGGATTTTTTTCGTACCAGAGACTTTCGAACTAAGTTCAGAAGTTTTTATTGAACAAAATTTTTCCGCATGGTCGGACCCTGGGCAGCCGGGTGTAGAATATTTTCCGGAGCTGCACCTGACAACGAAAACGGATGAAATCAATGGATGACCTATTTCTTAAAATATGAACTTCTTATTTAACTTTTCATTTCCTATTTATCATTATTAGCAAACAGAGTGCGTTCTGGATTGGTCATAAGAAATGTTGTTCAATTGGCTTTGGTTGTTTGCTCTTTCTTGACACAGGTTTACAACACGAGAGTGTTTCCCAAATATTGGGACTATTTTTCTTAAAAGTGGAGGAGTGTGGAGGCTCTTTCTGTCGTCGAAGCATGGTTCGTGGCACTTTCGAACGCTCGTTCGAACTTTTTCGATCTACTTCTCTGCCTCAACCCCTTTCTTCGTTTCGTTCGTTCGTTCGCAAACATCGGGGTTGCCACCCGCGTCTACTGCTGGAATGCGCCGGAATTCCGCGGCGGCTTGAGGGACGAGATAAATTTTATTTAACTCCTGTATTCGACGCCAGTGAGCACTGTCTATGAATGATCCCCAGCATCCTTGCTTTCCTTTTTTACATTCTCAGTCAAAACACCCCCAGCCTCGAAAATCACGTTAGTATCCCAAAACATGCATGCAACGCTTATTTAAAATAAACAGTCTTATTTGATAACAGTTCTGTAATGGGAAACTAAAATATGCTCCTCACCAAATCTGTTTTCCTTTCTCAATTTCTGTCTTAGTTTCTTCCTATCTTTCTCGTTCTTTCTCTTAACATGTCTCTGCTATGGTCGACCGGTGGCGTTAATGGTGCCGCAGATCCCCATCGTTTCTCATTCCTCGACCGACGAGGGATCGAGCAGTGTCATTTTCTTCTCGCGTATCTTTCTTCCTCGTTTTTTCCTTTCGGAGGTAAACGACAGCCGTTATTAATGGGCGTATAACTAACGGCGGTCTACGTCGAGCGCAATGAAATACCCGTTTTCAAGTCTTTGCCGCAGACGTCTCGCGACGTGCATTATTTTCCCTTTCCCGCACTGTAATCGAAGACCAGACCTATTCTTCATCAAAAGTCTAATTAAAGACGAGCTCTTAAATAAACCTGTATGCATAAATGTCGGTTTTCCATACCAGACCCAGACAAATGACCTATTTGAATGTAAACCTATGTAAGAATTTATTTCCTCCCAAGGAAATTGCTTCCAATCGTCAATGCAATTCAAAACACGATTTGTTCACTATCTAGTATCTAACAATTTGAATTAATTGGAATACATTTATATCTTCCTCTTTTTCCCCTTTTCTTTTCTTCCTTTTTGGTGGGAAAACCACCTAATAAACATCGTGGCTAGAAACAAACCGCAATTCCCACAAGGGTCTTAAAAAATCAGCACTTTGTCTCCCCTTAGGGTTTAGCCCTTCCTCAAATAATAAATTGTCGGGTATTGCTATTGAGGCAATTTCCAAAAATAGTCGTGAACCGTAGATTGGGGAATGCAAAAAAGAGGGAAGGTAGCAATAGCTCCCAGTACGATTGTAGTAACGATAATCGGTTCTCAAGATATGCATAAACGCTCTCGCTCCTTGCAGCCGCCAAACCGTGTACCCATGTACCCTATCTGTTGGCGATCTCTCCCGAGATGCAAAAACAATTCGAGAAATAACATCCTCTGCAATCTTAGGGTGGAGCACACGGGGTAAACTTAACCTCGCAAGCGCCGTGTTCACCGCACCTTCGAGTAGGATTTACTTCTTGAAAGAAACGACCCACATCGATCCCCTCTAACTTTCCGTGCAAACGTCTACCAGCGACGAAACTTTAGCGAGCTTAAAATTCATGTATATGCCTAGAAAAAAACGTTATTTGAATATTAAACTTACAGCACGTTTCAGTACGGCAGTTTACTTCACCTCGGATGCATTTTTATGACCGGGAAAAGGGGCGGTTCCACGAATTCTATTATGAATTTTTCATATAAAGATAACACTTATTTATACCGGACCGGGAGAGTCTGAAAAAAGTAGCATAGAAATATAGTAAATAGCGTAATTTAGAGTCTTTGCTATTTTCATGATATTTCTCCTGCTTCAGCAAATATTTTCAGAACCATTTCCTCTTGCTTGAGTAGCATTTTGACTTGATTGTTTGCTACATTTCGTCTCTAGGATGGAGCAAATTTTCGTGGGAGAGAAGCGAGAAACTCGAGAAAATACCGCGTTAAGTGTGTAGAGAAAATTGAGTATCTACCTTCGCCGGTTGTGAGTAAAAAGCAGCACTAAAACGAAAGTTCATCTTTGTTAGTGGGAAGCGAGTAGATCATAAGCACGTTTAAAGCATGCTCATTTCTTAAACTGCAAGAGCTTGCTACGGCACCGTTGACTCCTCACATGGGCCGTTTCAACGAGAAGCTAACTAGGTATTATAAAACTTTGTAAACAGGACAAAAGTTGACGCAGATCTTAACTGGGAGGAGAAAATTTAATAAGTTCTGCCCTTGGAAATAAAATCTATCGAGAATAGCGAAAAAAATTTTATGAGATATACTCACATATCACCTGAAGTACAATTCGACCCTGAGTTATGCCCGTAATCTCTAGAAGAGAACTCGTTTATGAGCCTAAAAGTATTTGACGCCTAAGAACTGGCTTTCGCTACCTTGAAACATTTGTTTTAGATGACAAAAACTGCAATTCCTCTAAAATTGTAGTTGTCAAATATGTTGATTGAACTGATGTATATTTGATATGCGGAAGAAGATAAATTTATTGTTAGATTCACTTAAATAATATCGTGAGAACAGCAGCGGGTAATTTTTCAGTCAAGCTTCTGACTTGAACGTCTCCTGTAGAATACCTACGCGTATTATATCCACAGAGACGTTGGCATAATACAAATTATCTGCATCTATTAAACGAACTGCATAACCAATGTCAAGGCATTTTCGAAATACCGAATGCACAGTACGTGCAATTTATTTATGGCCAAACTGGCAACAAGCGTAGAAGGATCGCGATGAAACCCTCGGTTATTACAGTACCCATTTGAGTATAAACATGAATTACATTGCTTAGGGAGCTTGGAAAGACAGGCAGGTATTCCTAAGATAATAACTCGTCCAAAAGGATGACTAGGCGCCGTCTGCTATCCCTGAATGTCATTCGGTGTCTCTCATGTTCTCTAATGGGGTCTTTACAGATAAGGACTTCGGCCCACCAAAATGCTTGAGATTTACTTCTATTCATCTCACAACTAACACACTCACACTCCAAAAACAGGAATATATTTTGTATTCTTATTTCTGAAGGAAAGAGCATTTTCAATTTTGGTCCTTCGAACCGGTGATTATTGAATCCATATAAAAGTTTAATTTTCTTCTATAGAGTTTTTTTACCTTCAATTGGCAAGTCCTCTAGGTCCTTAATTCCGGTTAACGAGGCAATCCGTTGGCCGCGTTTCGCTTCCCCAGCGTTAATCCGACTTTGTTACACATCGGAACAAGTCACGTGTAAATGGGGGATCGATGGATTTCACTCGGAAGGATTTGGACAATTTTCAGGGCCGACATGGTCGTTCGTGTCGACTGAGCTGGGACTCGGTGCTATAGAGTATAGACCCACGAGGTCTATATTGTAGTTAATCTATGTTCCGATTGTATCTGTTCATTGGGTTACGAAGTGCCCGGCCACGGGGCCTCGGACATTAACTGTCGTTGTTACTGCTACAATGATCGCAGATACCGCCGGTTTCATCGTATTCGCTATGCGTCGTGTGTGTTTGCATGGGAGCATGTACTCTGATCGATAGAACGAAATAGAGTACCAACCTGGGACGAAGATCACGACGCTGGGCGTGCAAGTCCATGGAGAAACCCCCTGGCATCCACCTTGCTCTTTCCGATTCCAGTCTGCTTCCCAAGCCTCAAGTTCTTGTCCTTATTTCGCAATTTCTTCTCTCATCTTCAAATTAATCATGTAAGGCAAATTAAAAAGGATGCACGATGTGACTAACCTTGTAGAAGAAAACTTGAAGGTGCACACACGAGAAAAGAAAGGCAAGCGTCAACCTATTTTTTTTTCTTCAGATTAATTCCGTTAGAACTGATATTTTTCCCCAAAGAACGTTTTTGCTACTTATTTTGTACTGATCTTTTAAATAGTCTTGTGAGATTTTTTTAATCTACTGGTGATATTAAGATATAAGAAGTTGGAGATATCAAATGCTGTAAGTAGCTTGCGACTCGATTACTCGGTTCCCATCGTCGAAAGCGTGGGGATCATAGGAGATAGTCGAAGGCAAGATGGGGTGCAGGGAGGAGGACGAATGACTAGCGCAATTAAAGCCGAGGAATCTTTGGAGAGATAAGAGAAGCTGGCCGACCAGTCGGACGGGAGAGACTCGCAGGACTTGCTCTCCCTGGCTCCTGCTCTGACCATTCGTGAGCGACTGATAAAAAGTGTCGCGCAACGAACCACCATGGCGGACCTATAGTTAATTAATGATATTGCAATTACGTATACCTTCCTACCTACCGCTGGACTCGCGTTGATCGGGAGCCAGTGCTAGTCGGAAAGAGCGTCTACTAAACAGCAAGAACGAACCTATCTTTGTTCCTCTTCCTTTCTCATCCTTCCTCTCACTTCTTCTTTTCTATCTCTATGTTCAAACACGTTCATACAAGCGCGCCTTCGCCAGTTCCCCTGTTTGCTTTATCGCTGTCTCATTAATCGAAACACAGAAATACATTTAGGATACCGCTGTAAAAACGAAATAAAGTCAGGCATGTACCCGTGGGCTGATATGTGCCGTGGTGGCCCTCAACGGTAAGCAGAACTGACCACCGCTCGCCTTGCAATCTTCGCAAACGATTACTTTAGGAATCTAAGTGTAATTAAATTAATGAGATTACAAAATAGAAATTTATTCTAGCTTTCTAATACACTTCCGGCTTTGATACGAATTTTAAAGAACATTTTACAAAAAGGCAGAAGTAGAATATTTCAAACTATTCAATTGATAATTCATTTTCGTCACTATCAGGCAAAAAATGGATATTAAAACCTAGATATTAAACGATTAGGGTGTACCACCTAACATTCAGATAGTAACGCATATCTTGTCAAGATGTCGAACGAAAATTTATAATAGTTTGTCCACAATTATTTATAGTAATGGCGAAAATTGTTTGTGTAGAGTAAACTGATTGAAAAAAGTGCTATTGCTTCTCCAAAAAAAAACCTTCCAAGTTCCGAACATTTTGTTGCATGGCCATTTGTATGCTTTTAGTTTCTACAGATTCTACACCCTGTCATCCTAGATGGCTGTCCTACAGTTGAATATTAAGTATCTCGATACCAGTAGGTGATAAAAGAAGAATCGATATCCGTGACATTATATCCGTAATTAGGAAACTAAAGAATGGTAAGACTGCTGGTGTAGATGCTATTTCCGCTGAAATGCTTGAGAGCGGTGGCGAATATTTGTTTTTGTGGCTAAGCGAATTTATAAATATGTGTGCTGAGAACGACGAAGTTCCAAATGATTGGATAAAGACAATTATCGTTCCACTGTTCAAGGAATAGGGTGACGAAGGTGACTGTACTAATTATAGAGCAATGAGCCTACTAAGTACCGCGAGCAAAATATTTTCAAAAATACTTATTGGTACGGTCATGGGAATAACTAAAGAAACGGTCTGGGAAGTTTACTGTGGATTTATGCCAGGGAGATCAGGTGCGGATCAGATGTTTAGCTTGAGATGGATTATATAAAAAATTTAGAGGGTAAACAAAAAAGTTTTCTTTGCATTTGTTGATCTGGAGAAAACTTTCGATAAGGTACATAAAACTAAACTTTGAGAAGTCCTGAAAGAGTATTGAGTGAATGGTTGGCTTCTAGAAGCAATAAAAATATTATATAATGATAGTAAAGCGAGTGTAAGAGTAAATGGACAACTGAGCGATTGCTTTGATATCAAGCAGGGATATCATTAGGCAAGGCTGCGTTATGAACTCCTAGATGTTTAATATATACATGGACAAATGTCTAAGAGTGTCTCTTTTAGACGAAGAAGATGTTAATCTCGGGACAGTGAAAGTACGTGGACTGGCGTTGGCAGATGATAAGATTATTACGGCAGAATCAATCGATGATTTGGAGAGAATGATAAGCAGACTGTGTAAAATTATTGTGTTTAAAAGAAGGGGTGGGAAAAAAGTATGCGACATTGATTAAACGAAGAGAGGATAGAGCAAGTTGATTATTTCGTGTAACTTGGAAGTTTATTTACTGCTGGTAGAAAGATTGATGCAGAGATATCCAGACGTAGAAGCGATGGTAGAAAGATTATCGACAATGTACGAGATATTACTAGAAGTAAAAATGTAACGAATAAAGCTAAAATTGCAATATATAATTCTGTGCCTGCATCTACTGTGCATTTAGGTAAAGGGAGTAGTAGCGTACCCAGAGGTAGACCGAATAAAGAATTGTGAGAATCTGTGAATAAGACTTCAAAGCGAAGAGATATAAAAGAGTCGTAGGAACACAAGAGCTTTCATGAAAAAATGTATGGATGTAAAGCGGGAAGCATACGCTTTTGCATAGCATAAACTTCTCGACCAATCACAGGCTTCCATTTGATGCAAGGTGGTTCTCGCATAGCATAGTGCATAAGGAGTCGAAAAGTTCGTAAGGATGAACTTTCATGCACCATGCAGCCTTCTTGGCAATATGCAGCCTTTTAGTAGACGATTTTCAATGTTTGGCGTCAGGTGATCTAACCCTAAATTTGAAAGTGTCGCAGTCAATAAACATGAAAATGCAAGCATAAAAACACGCTGGTCGACGCTAGCCCCTTCTATGCACGATTCTGCATAAGAAGCAACTATGCGCAGCTGTGTACGTTGAAGCGCGTTTTCTTACGCGTTATTTATTATGCTCATGCGCTATGCGAAAGTGTGTGCTTCCCGCAGAACTCGCATCAACATCCCGCTCATGCGCAGTAGAGATTTTCTAATCAACACAAAGCGCTACTCTGTTATTTCTTTCTCACAAGTGATGATACATTCTGCTGGTTAGTATATAAGGACGATTCAAATCTATATTTCCAGCGTCGTGCGTGCAATTCGGCGGTTATAGCGATGTAGTTTTATACCTGTATGTCTGTAAGCCATAGTAATAGGTTTATTTATGTATGCATACTAAAGTTTAGCTTTGTAAGTTCCTACCATTAAAACTGCATGTATATGAAGCATTATTAGCTGAAGGGTTTTTTGATGTATTTGAAGAACTTATACATATAGTACATTAATAACGAGATTTTTTTTTCATTCTGTACCGCACGGTTTGGTGAATTCTCAAGTCCGTGACCGTAACTCCTCTTGCATTTTCGGGGCATTCTCTTGAGCTGCACCTCGCATTGTACCGACAGGTTTGGTAAACAGTTCACTCCATGCAAAATACTCCCTCCTGTGCTTTCAGGAAAATATACCAATCATTTGTTATAAGTCCCTTCGCAGCTCGTTAGATTTTCGTGTAATTCCTTTTTCAGTGCTGCACGTAAAAATTTACCGAAACGCCACTATACCCAAATTTCACCACAACTTTCGGTAACGATTACCGAAAACTTTCTTTCAATTTCATTTCGCGCTTAGAAAAAAACATAACGCGAATCAAATATAGGGAAGATAATAAGCACAGATGTTCCGCGTGCCCAGAGAATCAAAAGGAATATCTTAGAAATATTTAATAAAATATAATACTTCGTAATCATTGAATATCTATTAATTCTCTGTTATATTTGACGTCTTTTAGAAGAGTTATATTTGCGTGCTTTTCGTATCTAAGTTTTATATAAATAAAATGTATTTGTGACACTCCGCACTGATTTTCCTTCACACTTTTAACTGATATTTGAGAAAAACAGGACCATTAACAATTTTTTCACTCATATACTTACAATCCGGAAACATTATTCCCGTGCTAAATTGCGGCAAAAAGGGCTTTATTTCTAGATTCTAGAAATTCTAGAAATAATGAATCTATGTTTGGTAACGAAATACCATGGCTCAAGAAGAATCGATGAGACTAACTTGAAAAAAAATAAGGTTAATGTTGTCAAAATGCAAGAGAGAATTGTCCATTCTGACATTTTGACGGTTGGTAGGTCGGTACGTATGTGCATAGTTGAATTCATGTATGCTACATCGCACAGAAGCGACTCATTTTTCTTATGCCTTTTCTTATCTACGCAATAAGATATACATGAATTCCACTGTACGTAACGTAAGAGCATAAATCAGTTTAGTGTTATAAATTTCTCAATTAATATCAAAAGTTACAGGTGAACGAAAGTTTTCGTGTTAGATAAACCAATTAAATGAATATATACAACAGGAAAAAAAGAGCGAGAACAAGGAAAGAATCGACCAACCCACTGATGGTTGGAAACATATTTTTTTCGTCTAAGCCCATTTGTATAATTTATTACATAAAGTAACTATGTTAGGGATTAAATTATAATATCTTTCTTAAGAACGTTTAAAATGCTTTATTTATTGAATTGTAACGGGTGACAATGTGTGTTTTATCTTTCCAGTTTTAATTACACGAAGGACATTTCTTTTGCTCTATTTGCTTTGGTTTTAAAAGGTAACCGAAAACCTTGTTCACTTTTGCAATTACATTTGAAATGTTATGTATACCACGGAGAAAAAACGTCAGTAGAACTCACCGAAATAGCACCTAAAAATTACCGAACAGCTCGCAAATACCGGATAAATTCGAACATTAGCAGGAATTATTTTTAAGATTAGAATATGTACCAATAATTTACGTATACTGTCCTTAACATTCAGGGTATAATACTAAA
>JAUMHM010000031.1:52846673-52865324 GCA_032362435.1 Melikaiella ostensackeni
TGACCAGTAATCGATACAAGAACATCAAAATATTAATTAATTAATTACCCTGGTCGATGAAATAACATCAATATTTATAAAGAATGTTTGACTGTATACCTTTATCATCTTTAAAGTATCCAAATTAGTGTCATAAAAATTTGAGAACTGGGAAAATGAGTTTAGTGAACAAGTAATTTTCTGTTATAAAAAAACTTTTTTCTCATTGGAGCCACCTATATTTTTGTCGAAAATTTCTGTAATAAAAATGGAAATATGGAATAAAATGAATTTTTTACATCTGAATTGTAGAGGGAGTGTTATATATTGAAAGGGTATAAATGGATGGTTGGAGCCAACTTTTTCCCTGGAGCGAGCGTTTTGCACTTTTCGAGTCGTAAAGCGAATGCTCGAAGGTACAGTGGTGTATTTTGTCATAGCGTTCCCCATAGCCTAGCTAGGAACAGCTCCCATGTATCACGTGAGCAGTTTTCTTTTCCTGCCACGCCAGCACTGAGTTTCAAAGATACTTAGGTACAACGCGATGCAGCTGCACAGTGCCGCGCCACGACGGGTCTTACGATCTCTTTATCTCTTTGTCGCTTAAATCGCTTGTGATTCAGTCCTCTTAGCAGAAACGGCTCCTCGAGGCCTCGTACGTATTTCTTCTCCGATTGGTTGCAACTTGCAACTTGCAACAACTTGCAACTTGCAACTTAACGTGTACAATTCCACCCCGGGAATCTATTTTCGATCGTTTAAATTCTCCTTTGAATAATGTTCCAGTAATAAAAAAGGATCACTTTTATTCACTGACTCTTGGATGATCCATCAGATATTTTTAACAATGTTTTATCTCGCAGTATCATTGCAAACGAGGTAAAATTAAAGGGTTTCATTTTTTAAAATTGGTCAGAGGCCAGCAAATGTATTAAAATCAGCCTGGTTATCAGCGCGTACTGTGAGGATAATTTCAGCAATGGATATTTTAAAATCCAGCCGTTTTTTATTTTAGTGAATTGCCAACAAAGGATTTATTTGATTGAAACACATTTTTTCGTATTTTGTGAGTTTTTAAAATTATTTTTCAATATCACTCTCTCCTAATGAAGCCTTTTTTTTTATTTTGTTGCAGGTATGTATTCTTTCTTACACATGAGAGTTACAAGGAGTTTGCCCCCTTTTCAAGATGGTAACGTATACAATTCGGTTTTCTTGACTTTTTATACACGTTTGAAGCAAAGTAACTGAGAAATGGTCGTTTTTTCAACATCCTTTGTGTTCATAATGGGGATCGCGTGGGCACATATTTACAATCGCTTACATTGTCAGTGACACCATTTTCGTATTAAACGATTCGTTATACTTCGCTTCCGACGCAACGTTAAATCCTTCAAGTTCCGCGATTTATTTCGGATTAAACGGGACCCAGAGTGCAACTCATGATCGCTTTGGAACATTCTCTGCGCGAGCTTCACCCTGATTAACAAAACCGCTTGGTCATCCGTATCTCCAGAAGTGTCCCTCGTATATGTGACGTTCACCCCGGGGACATTGACTCTTCCGAAAGATTTGAGTAGCATTTACTTCAAGCATATCGTGAAATATTTTTTTTTATCATCTGTAATGGATTTGAAGCATAAAACTTGGAATATTCGTTTTTATGTGAAGGCAGCTTTCGGAATCAGCACTCTGAATAATCGCACACTCGACCGTAAATGCATTACAGTCCCGGACATAAATCCGCGAAATCGTGAAGTCGCGTACACCGAATCGTTTCGCGAATCACAGAGGTTTAATACCCAGTGATCTATCCGAGATAGGAGGCTCACGCGCGTTGATACTGGCCGTGTAAGTACGTTACGTACATTATATCGTGTACATATATATATAAACCTGAGCGCGACGCACTTCGTCATCGAGATATACCCCATGCTCTAACAATGCGAGCATCGCGAGTTCAGGTACCGAGCCCGTTTCTCTGACCTTATCCTCTGAGACAGGTCAAAGGCCCCAACTTCCAGAGACAAAATAAATTTTGCGATATTTCGAAAAATTAAGGTGGGAAATAAATCGGCGACGTTAAAAGTGGTGTTTGAAGTATTATCTCAAGATAGATACATACTTTCATTTTGTCTTAAAAGTCTGGTACGGGAGCCAATCGTTCACCAGCAAGTTGCTGAGATTCTATCTCAATCCAGAGTCGCGAGTTGTCTCAATCGCGTTCATTTCGTGAGCCAAGTTCCGCAAACGCAAAAGGGTTACAAGGTAAACAGATAAAGACTGCGGTTCTTTTCTGCTCTGGTCAAACTGGCTGGCTAATCTATTCCACGATCACCAAAGCATTAACTCACATGGCAATACTTCTCCTTCTTAATCTTTCCAAAGATAGCCTTTGATCCGGCCTTCTACAAGGTCAAAAATCGAAGGACCCTAATAATTCATCAAATTTTTTCACTGAAAAGAACTGTGCATCACAAAATTTATTATGTGAAATTTATGATGCTATATTATGCAAAATTCATCTCACCTTAGACAACTTCAAACTGTCTTTGATGAAAGAATATTCAGTGTGTATTTTTCACCCTTCAAAGTCCAAAAAGATAAAAGTCTAGTCGCGTTAATGGAATGTGTAGTCACGTTTTTATGAACAGCCTCCCTAAGATTCTGTAATCCATTCAAAATGACACAACCCCTTAGAATTCTTGCATAATTTATGCAAAGCTAGGAGGGTTATAATGAATGAGCGCATAATAAAGTATTTTATCCACCGTTCTTTATAAATAATATTAAAAACAGGGTGAAAGAGTTGGTGTTTTTAGCATACTTTTTCAACGGTGCTTTATTCTCGATTTTCCTGTTTTTTTTCGTGTTCATGCCAATAACTTGACAGTTTCGTAGTTAATACTGAAGATGTCAGTTTACCCTTTTATAAAGCGGACACGCTGTATTGATTTTTTCTTTGATGAGTTCAATTTATACTAGAGAGAAAGAAAGTTTGATGGATGTAGACGTTTCAGAATCCATCACTGTCTTTATTTATGATATCAAAATGCCGTGGAACCGAGCAGTGCTCGCAAATCCAGTAGCGCTGTATTCCCAGGAGGCAGCGAGACCGATTAATTTCGCGCCTGGGAAAGCTAAGCGAAATATGACATTTGCACTTGGAAAAATAGAGAAAGAAATAGTATTTTTTATTTAAGGTCATCCTCCATTTTTCTGCTTGAGGTTTTCCAGCTTAGTATAATGCTATTAGCAATTTTCTTATTATGAGCCATAAAAATCATTGAGTTAAATGTAAAAGGCGCCCTTTGAGGCGGAATCTTTCACTACTCTGAATAATTCCCTCATTTGGGGGAGATGGTCGATTGAAAAATATACTCTGAATAAGCTAGATGCCTTCTTTGAGTTACGTATTACGTCAAGAGTGAAAAGTAAATGGCCGCGACAAGAAAAGTTTATGCACCCCTGGTGTCTACGGCAGAATCCTCGAAGCCACTTATTTCACTCTCGACGAAGTAAAACGCGTTGCCACGAACATCGGGCATCGTCGAGATGTAGTCGCATGTAACGACAAGGACGAAGAGCCGGATGCAAGAATGAGATAGATGAAGCGAATGGAATGGGAACATAGAGCACTAGAAAGAGCAAAGAGGACACAGAGGTCGCTTCGTGGCGGTCCTCTCCTGGATTACGGGTGGAACTATTGGCGAGCTTAGTTCGCGGTCGGTTGCCTTTACGAGTTACCCGGCATTTGCGTATTTCACGGAGGCCGTTATGGCTGCGACTGCACGAGAAGACCCATGCAACCCTTATCTGTCTCAAGAATCTACGGATTCGGGATTCCAAAACGCGAATCTTAAACCAGAATTAAGCTCAGTTGTGTACAACATCTTCCATAATATATTTAGTGAAGATACCGACTTGAACCTTCTTAACTGTTGGAGCGAACTATTACTAGTTGATAAATAAAATTCCTGAAGGAAATATTTCAAAAATTGGAATACCTGACTCTAGTTGTATTTGGGAATTTACGAGCATGGACGTTGGAGAGAGGCCCGGCTGTTTGGAGATTTGTCATCACGGACGTGCATAGTCATTAAATTCGATATCAAATCCATAGATGTCTTAAAGTCAACTTTAAATATTTTTCAAAATGTCTGATGGTTCTTAATAATCAATTCTATAAAATTTTGTTTGAAAGCCTAGAAAATTCAGTAAATTTTGCAATCGCAATTCTGTAACCGTCATTTCCTCCAGCTCCTAAATCACTATGACCCGCTTTCTTATAACGAAGTACTGACAACAGATAATGTTGAAAAGGTTCATTACAGAATAGTAATAGAGTTCACTCTTCCTGTTAGGAAGATTCAACTCGGCATCTATGTCAAAGATATTATTGATGTTGCTGTAGATCACTGTATCTTCATCTTTCTTGGTACTAGAGCCCATCTGGAATCTTGTATTTATCTAATAATTGCAAGTACTCGAACATCATGCCACTCTTCTCCAATTCCTTACGTCCCACATTCTCTGCGTTAAATTGCAAAATATAAATTCATCTCATGCCGTTACTTCTAACAATCTACTGCTTGGAACAATCTCAACGAAATGCAGTAGTATATTCCTAGCATCGGATCATTTCAAATTCCACGTAATATCGATGAAGTTTTATTATTCGGGAAGCAAAAGGTAAAGTGAGTTTGGAGATTCTTTTTCCCGGTCTGTGCATGGCAAGGGTTGAATAAGCGTTATCGAACTGGCACGACCAAATGCCCGAACTAGATGCCTAATGCAAGCGCTGGAACCTAATCGCAGTATGCAAATCACAGGGCGTCTCTGGGCACATTCGTATAATCAATGGTCTGCTTCGGATCGATGCTGAAACCATCGTCTTGTACCTGCCAAGTATTTCCAAATCATGTTTCCAATCTTGTCGAATTCCATCTCCTTTATATGATTGCAATCATGTTTTGAAATAATCGCTGTCTTTCGGATTGTTGTTTAATCACTCAAGTGAATGTTAGCAGAAATTCAATCCTGTAGGCGGAAGATCCCAGCTTAGGTAGTGGAGTGTCATCCATTCCAAACAATTTGATCTTCGATGTCTACCATCGTGCTCATTCAAGTTGTCGTACTTTGCCCATACCGATCATGTGCTTCAGGAAAGATTATATCCCGTAAATACTCTCTTGAACAGAGTCAGCTTCTCCGGATTTGGAAACTCTTGAAAGGTTTAGAACTCAAGTCGACGAAGGCTTGTACATAAACCTGCTTGCATCGAACACTGAAACGTCTAGACTTTAGGTGTTTTCAAATGACGCTTTTTCGTCAAATTGAATTTGAAAGCCTTCCAAGAAGAATGCAATGCACAACTAGATTTCCACATCCGCTCCAAACCTTCTTTCAATTACCTTTCACTGGTAAATGAAAAGTAGCTCAAGTTAAATAAACAAATTCAATAAAATTTTCTCTGAAATCATATTTGAAATTTGAAATTTTAGATTTCTCTTCTGATAAAGAATTTAGCATACCACAAAATCTCTTTGTTCCAACCCAGAATAAAGGGTGCGAAATGCCGTTTCAGTTGCGAATAAATCGAGTGTTTAATAATTACTCTTCAATTACAAGTAGAATCGTATATCCGGTGTCTTTCTCGGAAATACTGTTCTTTCTCATCGAATGGACGAACGTGCCCTGTTTTCGAGACCTTTGTATGCATGAAATGTATTCCAGAGGAAAAGAAAGAGGGACTACCATTCCTTCCAGCCAGAATTTCAACCCGGTACGACACGTATTGACCCTCCGTCTCGAAACGTCATTCCCCACTTTGATAAGCAATTTTCTTTCTTTCATTACGCTCGGGATTGAAATCTATTGTTCTCAAAAACAAACGTCACTTTTGGCGCTGTGACGTGCCATTATTAATGGATAGTGGACTCGACTTTGGAAAAAATACTATCTAATTATAGAGAGTATATTCTGAACATGAACATATCCATCAAAAATGTCAAATGGAATATGAGACGCAGAACGTGCACAAAATATGAAAGAGAATATCGAATATGGACAAGTCAGTCAGACAATATTACAAATCACGATAGAGGGGCTGGACCTGTTGTAGTTCTACCATTGTTTGACTGCAATTTTGATAAGAGAATTGTCTCAATTATTCAAGTTATAAGACTGTATTCAATTTTGGAGAGGAATCAAAAAGGTCTCGTTACGAGGTATCGAATTAAGCAAAATGAAAAAATTTCCTAGAGTACTTTGATATTTTTGAATCTTTTTAGGCCAAATGAATTGAAAGCGTAGAATGGAGAACAAATGTGTAGGGTCAGAAAGTAGAATACGATAGTTGAGTGATCGTTGATGGTTGAGGTAGCGATGATGTATAGACTAGAAGAGAATGGATAAGTAATAAGAAAAGCTAACGAGGTCTTTGATTTTTATTGAATTGAAAGGAAAATGATTCGAGTCAGGATATTCCGAAGACTCTTATCCTTTGAGGGCTCTGGCTGACTGAGTGAATAGGCCGAGCCGGGGAGAAAGAAAGAGATAAAAAGAGGGAGCAGGATGGGTCGAAAAAGGTAGGGTGAAAGAGAATGAGAGCAAGTGAGACAGGAGAGAAAGAATGTGAGGAGGTGGCGAGAGAAGGAGAGAGCCAGAGGGTCGACTATCAGGGTCATTAGTTACGGATGTCCCGTCCGAACCGAGACCACTCTCGTCTCGAAAAAAAGAGGCACAAATAATAATTATATCCCGGTAATATAACGGTCAGCGCGGCATGGTTATCTGTAGCTCTGAAAGTGCACTACGCTGTCCATAAGATAAAACGTCGCCGTCCCTGAGCTCTTTTTTCTTTTGATTGGGCCGTGTCCGATATGGCCGCACGACACCGGACTCACCCAGAATTATGGAAGCAGCGACTTCGAAGGTCGGTGTTCCGATCATGTTGTACTCGGATGTATGTAACTGGCGGGCCATGCTTGTCGCACGTCGATTGCCACAGGTAACTCGAACTTGTTGCGTATTTGCCGTGACGAATTTCCAAACGAAAAGAGTCCCGTAATCTAGATTAAACGACTTCGCCAGCTTAAGTTAAGACCGCTCCCAATGCTCAAATCCATACGTGAATTCGTTATGTACTCTGACCGAAGCACTAGAGTAGATCGCACGGATGTCGCGCTTAATCGGATAACTTACAATCCATACATTGAATTTACTTTGGCACGTTTTACAACCATGGAACCGAAATGAAACCAAATCCAGCAGATAGCTGATAGGCACTTTCATGCTAGACCTGTCAACATTAACCTTGCTCCGAATCGGTACATTTTATTCTTATATGTTTTATTATTGGAAAAATCCTTGTGATTATTTGTTTCAAATACAAAATCGATTCACGTACTGTCATTTTACCCCTTCGATTGTTGAAAGATCGTTTTTTATTCGTAACAAAGGCTTAGAAGCGTGCAACTGTCCTACAAATTCATGTTCACCTGCGGCACGCGTCATGGCCGAAGAACCTGGTTTCCTACACGACCGAGGGCGTGAGACCGTGAAAATCGCCCGCTGAAAGGGAAGCGTTTCGGTTTGTGCCCCGGGCGAGCAAAAACTCGAGGGAGTAAGTAAGTACCTCTCGAGTTATCGAAAAACGAGTCAAGTATTCACAAGGACAGAAAAAACAATGATAAAGATCGTCCCGTACGAAACTACAACCAAGTCCCATAATATTTCCCAACAGTATATTGAATTAACATTATGATTTAATTAATCTGGCTTTAATTAGTGTTACCTTTTGGAGAACATGAAACAGATTGAATTAGTATTGACAACCACCTAGTAAACTGGATTTATTAGAAACATGGTAAATGAAATTCCAATTTATATTTCTGTTTTTATTTTGTCGGAAATTAAAGATGAAAGTTATCTAGAAAACCGCAGCGTCGATATTGGAAAAGATAAGCTTTTTCTATCTCAACTCTCGCTGTTTATTTGATCGCTCAGTATTATCTTCATTTCTGGTTTTACAACGGCTTCCGCCTCTTTTGTGTTTTGAAATTAACGACATCGTACGTTCTTTCATTTCATCCCCTAAGGAGGACTTTAAAGAAACGGGCGAAACTCGAAATTACCGTCGCCAACGGGAACGCTGACCGCCTAGCGCAAAGGAGCCAGCAACAAGTGAATAAGTTCGTGCGTCCTTGATATCGCGTCGCTGTTTCGCGCCGGTTATTTCTCGAGATTCCTACGCCCTGGCAAAAAAGTGCCTCCAATTACGAGGAAACTGCGCGGCACTCTTCTACAACCCTTCTCCTCTCGTTGTCTCTGCTCCAGCCACTTCCGACAAAACCCGTTCTCACTCGGTCGAAATTACGTAGGTATATCCGCCGCGAAACTTGTAAGAACGGAAAAAAAGTATAAGAAGATGGAAGAAAGAGATCGAGAGTAACGGAGAATAAACTGTATATTGCTTTCTAGTGGTAAACCTTGCACGAAAACGACAATTTTACACTTAGCAATTACAATATTTATCAAATAATTCCACGTATGGTGATTAAAGCTATTAATAATGTACCATTATTAAAATGGTAATAAAGTCGCTTCTAGCTCTCAAAAACTTGAAAATGTAGTGTCATAGAAAAGTCAAGTTCTACTTCACTCGAGGATTTCCAGAAGTAGAGACTGGAGGCGCATTTCCGGATAAGAGGTTGACCAAGCGTCGAGATTCCATCTTGTACCACATCTTGGACTAAGCCCTACGGGTTCTTTTCGAGTGTGTCACTCCTTGAAAGCAGCAACTACCGTTGGTTACATCGTGATCTGCTAATGCACTTTTACAAGTATCCACTTGCAAAACTCCTCACGATACTCACTTAACCCACAAAGGCACAAGTTCTCCAAGTGCCATTGTTCCTTAAATGAATTGGTATCGATCCCCTTGATCGAAAACAGTGTCTCAAATTCACCGCACCCCCAAATTATACAAAATAGTGAAACTCGAGGTTAAAATAAGAAAAGATATTTAAAGAAGTCAGCTGATAAATTTTTGTACGTAACTCGAGTCTTCTCAAGAGAGGTATGAAGCAAAGCCAAAAGGAGTGACAGAGGCAAAAAGAGTGGTTAAGCTGGTCTTGACACGGTTGTATACGTAAAGAACAGAAGAAGTGGAAAAAAGTTCAAAGAGTCAATCGGGAAGGTTTGGTGCAACTCCTATCCTCGTTGAAAGGAATCTAGTTTCGTCGGTGTTGGAGAACTGACGGCGGTTAGGTGGCGTTGGGGTGGCAATATTTTAAAAGGCTGTGAGTCTGTTGCGGGCAGAGTAGCACACCGTACACTCGGTGAAGAGCAGAACCAACTTGCGCAAGCCGAGAGAGTAAAGGGAGGGCGTGCCCGCTGTTATCTTGCTTGTTCCCTGGATGAAATATCGGCTAGCAGTTTCAGGCCTCTTCCCGACCCGCCTTCGAGCTCTCAACCTCTTCGGCACATTGCTAACCAACCCCCGCAGATGTACGCAACTATCGTTCCCTTCGAATCGGTCAACAATGTATCCGTCCTTGTCCGCCGATTTTCAACGCGAACCAGCATTGCGCATATAGGAGGCGGCTAGTGCCGTGTTGATGTACACAGCCCGAGCAGACCTGACCTGAACTCATCGATCACCTTCCCTTATCGCTCCTACGCAAAGAGCCAACTAAAAAATGTACCACTGTTGTTCTCCCACTGATACTAAATTACATTAGTCTTGGTTATTGTCCGTCAGAAAATGGTCAATGAACAAGATGGATATGAAATTGCTCCTGCTTTCAATCTTGTGAACTCTCGGATTTTTGGTGATAAATAAAATTTGTGAAGACTGACATTGTGTAAGATCCAATGCACGCGAGTGGGCGGGTGGCACGGCGAAGCAGCGACAGTCGCGCACCCGTGATTAGTGAACTACCTGAAGAATGAGCGGACTGTAACAAGTTGTTGTTTCTTGCCCTTTCGAAATAAATGCACAATCTGAGAGAAATTTGACATGGCAGAAAGTTGAAGTGACGTTTATTCTCGTGGAAAAAAGCCCGCAAGCGGGAAGATACCGCGAAATCTGAAAGATTTTTTTATGTTAGAAATGTAAAGAAGAGAGGGAAGGGATTAGTGTGGTCGAAAATGAATGTTGCGGGCAAGTCAGAGGTGGCAGGTCAGCGCGGCGTCGAGAGAGTCTCAACGCCGCGCCGACCCTTCACCCCCCGGCCAGGTGACTTATTTCATAAGAAAGTCTTTTGGCATCGCGTGTTTGCGAAGAGGATTACAATCATATTTCCCTAGAAAGGAAATATGGTCAAAATGTGATAATGATGCAGATGCACTCAGAGGTAGTGTGTGCGCTCCCACATTTTACGCAGTGTGAGGTAGCGTGACACATGTCAGAAACGTGATGAAATCTCTGGCAGTTGAAACACTCAGAGGTTTCTTCTTGTCTGATATGGGGCTCAACTTTAATTTTTATAAAGACCAAAGACTGGAGTTGAAGCAGGTCTTTTGCTTGTGGTGTATTAGGGACCGTGAGTAAAATCATGGGCATGGCTTTTTTAGTTTGTCGGTTACGCATGCTGCTAACCGTGGTAATCGTGAACCCTTCTTCCTTGAGTGCACCCCCTATTAAACAAGTTTAATAGGGGATGCTTCGACATTTTTATGTAGGTAATATTGGAAGCTTAGCTTTTCAAGGTTAGTTATGACTGCGCGGTAGTCTTCCAGGTAAGCATCGAAGCCGATGTTATAGACTATGGGTTTTAGCGGAAACTTTGAGGATTTTGTAAAGAACGTTATAGGGGTGGTTGGCTTTATCAACGATTACGTTTTTGGGGGTATTTTTTCCGATGAAGCGGTTCATTTTGTGTTTGCCGCGATAGGGTCTGTTTTAATATTTTTGTTTGGCGGGTGGCAGTTGTCCTTGAGCTGCTAGGTTTTCTGGACGAAAAAGATTTATTCGAACCTGATCTTGATATTCTCCTGCGTTTCCTTGATGAAGAGATGGTCCATGCGTCCTCATCCATCTTTTCTTCGGTTACTCTTCCGGTTAAGTCCGATGGCGATTTACTTCCCCTTGGATTAGGAGTCATGGATGCTTCAGCTTCTTAGGTTGTCTCTTGTTTGGGCTGGTCTTCAATGTTAGCACGTCGAAGGACAAACTTGGAATCGGAAAGTCTGAAGCAGAATCATAGGTTAAATATTGTGAGCGTGGACGTTAGAGAGAGACCCAAGTGTTTGGCGATTTTTGAAGGAAAGTAATTTGTCCTTAACGAGGGAGAAATCTTTGACTCAGGTCAACGTTCGGCCCACTTTTTCTCACTGTACAGATATAGAAACCCAACTTCACGCAGCTAACGCCATTGTCCGTGTTAAGCCAATTTCTCTACCTGCAGTCTGTACTACTATTGATCGCAATAGGTGTTGAGTTTCATGGCTCAGCAGACAACACGAACTTCCCGGCTTACCACGATTAAATCAAGCATTGGTTTAGAGTCGACTTCGACGCTCACTGGAGCACACCAACCTCGTTTCAATAGTTAGCATCTAAATTATTTGCTCATGGATCTAATCACGCTCCTTTGAATACGTTTCAATCGAAGCGAGAATCAATCCTTGGACTCGCGAGGGTATTATCGAATGCGGTATTTAAAGTCAGAGTTTCGAGAATAAAATCGTAATGTCGAACAAGCTGGTATCAGCAAGTTGTGTCAAGGTAGCAAATCTATCAATAGGGCTTATCAACCGGTGCGAGACTTTTATCGGGTCCGTTTATTCACGTAGTTGTGCACATTAATTCTCGCTTGGTGTCGCTCCTTGAATATATTCGCGGCCGATAGGTATGTACGGGTGGGTTGAAAGGTGGGTAGGTAGGCAGGTAAGTAAAGATCGTACGCAAGAGTAAGAAGCATCGATCTGCGAAATACCCTGTAGCCTTATGTGCGCACCATTGTGCTAGGCTGGATTTACTATCGCGACGCTGTTCGGGTCGGGGTGTTTCGCAAGGAGAAAACGAAGCAAGAGTAAACGAAACAGAGGGAAGAACCAAGAAGCGGGGGATGAAGGACAAAGGTAGGAAAGTGGGAGGCAAAAGAAAGGAAGATGGTGACAATGCGATCTTGACTCCGATACGGAATTGCCGCTGGCTCCAGGTATGGTCTGCTAAAATGAGCATAAGCTCCCTCGGTTATTTCTTACCTCGAATTGTGTACTAACGTTCCAAATATCTTTTCCTCTCTCACCCTTTTTTTTTGACTCGCGCGGCCCTTTTGACCCTGACTTATCGCCGCGAACTCGAACCTCTTCGTATTCTCACGTTATTTCTCTGAATCAACGCTCTCTGCCAAAAGCCGCCATCGCGCCATCTTCGCTCATCGGGACGTTCCGGACAATGGAGCTCTTCGTTGTGGAACTTGTGAAGCGATATGTGTCGTTGCTATCACATTCTTTGTTTTCAAGGCTAAGCAAAATTCGGAGAAGGGGAGAGAGGACTTGGACTGTATTGGCTATTTTTCACATTAACACCCTCATGTTTGTTAGTTCCGAATGACACAGATAACTCTATCGACTTGTCACCATGAGAGCGATTGGAGCACGTAACGTGGAGTCTGCTAAACGTTGATGCAACTCAGCAGCAATACAGCTGCCCGATGGAAAAGTTTACGGACAAGTGGGATAACAACGGAAGCCACGCCGACGTTGTTCGAAACTTGTCCTGCTTCCCTATCACACGATACGCGACAGAGAAAGGCCATTCTACGTAACTTCTCCCCCATGCTGAAAGCAAAGTGAAGTTTCGATTCGTCAATAACGAAATTAGGCTGACCAATCGATTTTGCAATAACATCAGGGAAGTTAATTATTAGAACGTGTCTAATACAATCTATACTTTTGATAGTGTCTTAGAAAGGCTTTCCTCATATTGGCTTTCAATTAGTGAAGATATACAAATTGAATGGAGATTGTTTTACATCAAAAAGTTCGAAAAGAGGGGTCGTGAAAGTAAGTTGGTATAAAAATGGCTCGAGCAGGAGTCTGCGATAGGAGCCCAAGGAAGCCTTGTTCTTGCAGTAGCAGCGAGAAAAAGAATCCCTCAATCGCCATCAGTGAGAAAAACTTTTCAGCCAATCGAGTAATTAATTCCCTTATTCGAGACTCGCTTCACTCCTTTCGCTCTTTTCTCTCATTTTTAAAGAATCCCTTAACTGGGTACGGTTTCTTGAAATATCTAAAAGCATTTCTTTCGATCTCAGCGGGCCCGTTGGTGTTTCAACTTTCATAGGTCACGAGATCCCGATCTCTTTCACCCGTAAAGCTCTCTATCAACCATTGAATCCGCAATCTTCAATCACTTTTTAATCGGATTATAGAAACAGTTTGACGAATATTTCCATGCGGCACTTTGTCGCCAGTAATAGACGTTTTTTCCACAGGTACTAATTACTTCTCAATAACGACTTTCGGAATTAAGACCCAGTTTGCATTCAATTTATTAAAGAGATTTCATAAATTTTTGGAAGGCATATTGAATGGGGCCTTATTTCAAAATTGTGTCTTAAATAAGAAAAAAGGAATGAAGGAACGGGAGCTGAGGAACACCTTGGAAGCGTTAAACGTGGCCCTTTTCGTAGTAAAGAGGGCCACCGTTCCCATATAGTGCAAGCGGATTCGGCGCTCTGGCCCGATTACAGGGGAAGAGCCCTCTTCTTCTTTTCTTCATTTTGTTTCGCTTGCCCTGCAAACGGAAACCAGCTACAGTAGAACGAAGACACGCATAACGCAATCTCCACGCTTCTGTTGCCTTCAAACATCGAACACCGTCAACCTGACATAAGATTAAATCGTTCTCAGGTGCATCTGCCCACGAATTCTTTGTTCTTTACAGTCAACCGACGAAACCGAACCCTTTACCGCTTTCTGCAGAGATCTTATCAAACTTACGGAAAACGACGATTGGCACCAGTACTTCCTTTAGGAACCACCGATTATTCTTGTTTTTGGTAGCATGTATCAACAAATTGCAGTTTCCATTTTATATTTTGAAATTAAAAGTGTACTTTTCAAAGGAGACACATGAATATTCTCCAAATTCTACTTTTCCTAATATTTATTTTACCGAAATTAGTTTGATCACATAACATTTTGCTCTGATTTTTGTTTTTCCTAAATACTATTGGGCATACGTTTAATTATTGTTCCGAATTGCCATTGTCGTAATATTAATTTTCCAAATTATAATTTGCCAAATGGAGAAAATTTTTTTGGAACCGGTCTCTAGGAAAAAATTAATAGAATTTGCAATGTGCACATGCGCTAAGATTGCTCTGACGCTCGTAGGTTGTAAACGGCAACTTTTTTCTCGCTCTACAGGCATGGTAAAGTGTCATTTTCATGCATATGTGAAATAAAAATGATTATCAATGATAATTCAGAATAATGAAAATGAGTGTAGATGGTAAATGGTAGTTCGCCTCTTTTCAGAGGTTGAAAATTTAAACTATAAACTGAAAAAAAGCCGAATTTTGCAGAATGCATTGAATAATTGAGCGTCAGCGTATATTGTGGGAAGTTAGCAGAAGGGGTTGGGGGTGTAGGTATAGATGTATACTCTTGCAAATCCTCCCTTTGTAGACACCGACGGTGGCTGCTGGCTCTGAATGTATACGTAGTTGGCAGCGGCAGTACCGAGATGCGGTGCTGACGTTTTGCCAATAAACGTTTGGAGTCGGCGACAGTGCGGTGTTCTTTTTGATTAAACGCTTTGAAGCCCAAAGGTCGGAGTCGGGAATTGGAATCACAGATTTTCTCGTTCTCCGTGAAGCGAGTCGTGTGTTTGCCTAACTAGTTACCAGTGGCAGCTCGATAGGCACCAGGTGATGCTGCCTCATAGGAATCTATATTTGTATTTACCAAGAAGCAAAAATGCTTCACACTCTTTATTTTTCTCCGCCTCTCAAAACGTATTCGAACTCAAACTTATTTACTCCATCTAGCTAACTATTCCATTTAGACTAATTGGAAAAACTTTGAATGAAATCTGCTTAATTTGGAGGATGTAGTATTTCATAAAAGTTCTAAAATAGTTGAAGCAGATATTTTCTGCTCTGGAGGTGTAGATTCGAATAGAAACGTCAAAAATTTGGACACGTGCTCGCAAGTCGCGAATTAAGCGGAAACGGACAAATTCCCTCGGCATTCCTAAAAGGGCCGACAATGCCAACAATCTTACCGCTGGTTTCTCTCTCTCTTGTTTCCAGCAGTCGAACGAATGGCTCGAGTTTTCGTCCCTTCGAGCGAATCGCTCGGGACTTGTCCATGCTCCCTTAATTCTTCGTTCGACGCGTCGTTCCCGATCTTGGTACCTCTTTTAACGTCGGTATAGAATTCCAAGTCAGTGTTCGAGGAACGCTATTTGCTCCGCAGCTTTCGAGGTAAGCAAATAGGCAGGAACAACTCGAATAAGTGCCGTTCTGGACGCGAAGATATGTAATTTAGGGCCATTACTTCGCGCGGTAGTACAGCTTCATCTGCAGAAGCGGTAGGGACAATTGTTATATTCCTGGTCACTGATCGATTAATAACTAACCGACTGCTTGGAAAATTATCCTCTAATCCCACTAATTGTTAGATTCACACTTGTTTTGATTCGTATTTTCTGCTCGACAACGAAAGACCAAGGAAGACTAAAAACATCTCTAAAGTTTCAAAGATACTGGTCCAATTTTTTATCGATAAAGATGGTACCAAAATAAATGCGAAAGTTTTCGGATAAAAAGCGCAAGACTTTGAATTTAGGAACTTGATGAAGTCCCTATTCTTTTTTAAATCTAGCTGACCTTTAGTACTTTTCCGTTTTATTTGTTTCATCTTGTCTTACTCATGAAGATTGAACTCGTTTTGCATAGCGAGGATACTAAATTGTCAAGTATCGAACTTAGTCAATGAAGAGATATTACATTGGGTATCTGTTAATATCGCGCATGAAGTGCATCCATCTCATCCTTTGAGGCCTTTGTACATTATTTACATTGCTTTATTAACCTGCTCTAATATTGTGGGCAACCAAATCCGCTCGATAATCCATCTATCAAATTCTCCTATCCTATCAAGCTTGAAATTCTCCAACTCTATATAACTCCAATATAGCATATAGCAAATTTAAATATGTTTGCGAATAATTCGATATAACCTTGTTGATTTTCTATCATGGATTATGATTAAATTCGTACCTTACTCTATTACTCTATTCCTTTATTCCATTCAAGTTAAATTAACATTTCCAGAGAATTTCTGACAAAAAGAACCCCATCTACTTTTCCATGGTAAAGCTTGATTACACAGTTGTCTTAAGATGGTTTCTCTTTTCTTGAAATTCTCAAAAAACATGGATACATCGCTTCGATCCCCTACAGTAACATGATACGACTCGTATTTTAGAAAAACGTACAACCGATCGAAAGCATGTACCCACTGACAAGTCCGTTATTTTCCTCTGTCGTTGATTTTTGATTCCAAAATAAGAAAACTTTCCAAAAAAAGAAATTTGTTCACTTGTGATACTTTGAGTTACCGCGTATCGAACAAAATGTACTGAAAAATTATTTTACCATTATTAGAATTGAGTACCTTGCTGTAACGATTTTTTTGTTTTGTTTCAGGTACGTACCATTTCTTACACTCGAGAGTTACAAGGAACATGTTCCCTTTTCAAAATGGTAACGTACAAAATCCGGATCTCTGAACTTTTTTGCATATTAGTTATTTGTTTATGAAAGTAGAAATGTACAAAATTGGAAACGTTCAAGCTTAAATTTGAAACATTAAGAAAGCAGTAATACTCAAAAGATTTTAAGTAAATTGGCAATATAGAAAATTTAATAGTGTCAGATTGAACCTTCAAAAATGGTCAATTTAAGGATTAAAACGCTGAAAATTGAACAGTTTTGAAATAAGTAAGTTCCAAAGCTGACAACTTATAATTAAATAAGTGTAAATATCTAAATTTTTCAATTCATGATTTTTAAAAATTAACCATGAAAAGTGAACAATATTTGAATATGAACTGCATCAAATATGAATAATTCTTAAATGGACTTGAGAATTTTTTTACTTTATGTCTTATTTTTGTCAATAAAAAAATGACAAGCTGGAGTTCTTTATGTGAAACTTGTATTCTGTCATCCTGAAGAAAGATATTTGTTATTTATTGAGTGCCTCATACAGCTTTTTTTGTATTATCTTTAAAATATCCATGCGACTTTTTAAGACTTCTCTGTCAATCAGCGGCATGATATGCATCTAATGATCTGAAATGGTATTTTCCTCCTGCTCATTTTAAATAATGTGAAATTTATAGTAAATGCTTCAAAACGAAATCTTGTTTGAATAAAACGTATTTTAAAGCGACGAACTTTTTCTGCGATTTGCATCACATGAACAAAGAAGATATCGATCACTTTTTCGATCTTACGGCTTTTCTGAAGCGTAGGCGAACCAGACGTCCACAGATACGAGTGCATTAGCTTCCTGCACGCATGATCGATCGCCGCTTACGTTTACGAGAGTCAGTGGGACGCAGGATTTGTTCCTGCATGTACCAAACGTATTTATAGCAAAGGAACCTTTTCGCAATTAGGTACGATCCGCGGTGATCGTTCAAACGAGATAGATATATATCGAATCGCTCTTCTTGTCGTGTCTGTTACCGTCGTAGAATTATATCGGCATAAATCTTTGATTTAATGCGCCAAAGTCTATTTATCGGTAATTCGATACCGACAGAAATGGCTGGACGAGAATATCACTGCTACTGGCAGGTGTCAATTAACATAGACGACGTAAATTCTGAATTACCCGTGAACGTCACTCTCGTCGTTCCACAATTTTAACTGACATTGAACCTTTTTTTCTCCTGATTGATAAAACCGCAATTTTATTTAACAATTAGTGTCCTTTAAACATTAATATTAATGGTAAAATTAAGTAGATGAGTATGACGCGAGAAAGCTGCCGAGTTTGAGACCAGTTATATCTGTCATACATCTTGAATTCAACTCCTAGTCAATATTCCTTCCGAGTTAATTCCCATTATTGTTCCCGGTTTCGAAATAAAAAGTACAGACATTGTGTAATTGATTGAGACCAGAAATTGATTTTTCTTTCAACATTGGTAGTACAAGCAATTTCGCGAAAGAGGACGCCAAATTTAAAAAAACATTCGATGAAACGTCATTCCTTCGCTATCGGTCATCGATCAGTCGCTCGAATAAGCGGAAACTGATATTGACAAGGTTGACGAGTTACGTCGACAGAAGTGACGTTTCACAAGCGATCTTCTCCACTTTCTGCCTCTGTGTGTATACAAGTAGGTACCTACCTGCGTTTAAAATTAATTCCTCTTCGCTGGGCTTCAACAGCTGTGATATATTTATAACAGTCTCACGTAAATCATATAGAGCCAGTGGTAGCAGCAGGCGTTACTTGTACATGAGAAGGCTCGATTCATCGTGAATCGATAATGTAATCAGAGCTCAGAAAAGGATTAGCTGAATTAGAAATCTCGCGCTTCGCGAAGCCCCCGGAGTCCAACAAACCAGAGTCTCAGAGGACTTTGATTTATGCGTCCCAGAGGCACTTCACGGACCAAAGCCCGTT
>JAUMHM010000031.1:52865334-52884534 GCA_032362435.1 Melikaiella ostensackeni
GTGGGGGGGGGGGGGGGGGGGGGTGAAAGACGCATTGCTTTCGAAAGTAGCATTCACGTAAAGCTCTGCTTCTATTTCTGCAAAGAATTTTATATTAAATATTGCCATTCGTGTATCTATTGGCATACACACAGATTTTTAGTATTTTGATCAGTTCTAAGCTTTCCCAACAAGTGTCCTGTACTTTCAGTCTGAATAGTTTTTACACGGAGAAAACTGCATAGAACTAAGATTCATAAATATGGTTGTCACTACCACAAAAAATAGTAAAATATGGTACAACTACAACTGTGGTTCCTACAACCACATAACTGTTTTTATAAGAGTCTAGTTATAAGGTCCCAACTGTGTGGTTGTCGCAACCATACACTGTGGTTGTCACAACCACACAGTGCAAGTTCTCTCTGATAATGTGTGGTTGCTACAACTACACAGTGAAAGTTATTTTTGATAGGATGTGGTTGTCACAACTACACAGTAAACGTTCACATCAATATTATGTATCTGTCACAACTAGCATTGCTGATTGAAGAAGAAAATCATCTGCATTAATTATTCATAAGTTTTTATTTAAATTATGGAAGCATACATACGTAAATGTGCGCAACTGTGCGCGCCAATCGAAAGAGGATGAGTCATAAACACGGTGGTAGTGGAAGCCACCAGATAAGAAGCGGTACCAATCAAAACAGGATGAACTACAAACACTGTGGTTATGGGAGCCACAAGCCTGTAGCTAAAAGCGTGTGGTTGTGGCAACTATGGCATTTGGAACTAACAACGTAGATAAAATATGTCTGAATAACAAAATATGACAATGCATCCATATTATATGCAACTTGATAATTTTAGTTACTGTGACCGTACCAGTTTTCTCCGTGTAATTTCACTGATAGAGCAATGGGATTTTGAACTTCCCAAACTTTCTGTTGCCTCTCTACAATTTAAAAATATCAGGCCTCTCACCGCTTGGTTATTACGTTGGCTACCAACATAAAATTTTAAAAATTTTAGTAAAAATTATGTTATACACATTCTTAATTTCAAATTCAAATCTTAAAATTATTAATCCCTAATGAAAGCATTTAAAAACCCAGCATTTTAATTCAAAAACATTAAAATTGAAAAAGATTATGGCATTTTCCACATCGAGTCGTTATGACTTGAAATATGTACACCAAACAATTTTTCACTAATTCAATTATTCAAAAGTTCAGTAATTGAAAGCGTTTATTGCATAACTGCAGATCGAGTTCTTCAAAATTGACTAGTTTTAAATTTAAAATCTCAAAATTTTACCATATTTTAATTTATTAATAGTTCAAAAATTTTAAATAAACACTATTATGAATGTAATAATTTCTTATTTAAGCTTTATATTTTACATGTTAGACAATTTAAAATGATAACATCAAAAATTGAACAATTATTAATTGTGCAAATCGTCTAAGATTCTAAAGTTTTATATTGAATTGCAATCCTTAATAGTTGAATATGTTTAAGTTGGAAACGTTCCAAATCAAATAATTTCAAATACAAATATATATGTCCGCTTGAAAACATGAATGTTTTCCGTGTTGAACATTGTTCAATGAATTTTGATAAAAATAACTTGTTTAGCATTTGTTGAATAAACAAATTATTTTTAACAGAATGCAACGAGTAGAATTGTACAGAATGTTTAACAGAAAAAAATGAGCCATTGTTTATTGAGACTGGATAAAAATTAAGATTTGTTTTTATAAAGAGGTTTAAAATAACTGAGTCGAACCAGATTTTTTCGATTCGAACACAGCTTGAGTCGGTGTCGAAAAATTCAACTCATGACTCACGCCGAGATGTCGGTTCTGATTCGAATCGAATTATTTTGCATATCACTACTATAAACATTAGGGTGGGTCGAAAATCAAAAATTCTAATCCTAAAAAAAAATCATAAATTTGGATTTCATAGACATGCAGCTTGGTTACCCTCGCTAAAAAAAAATGTTCCAAAAATTTCTTGAGTTTCAATTTTTTACATACCTAGAGGTCGAAAAAGTCTTCCCAATTTTTCGCGGATTTTGACCAACCAATTTCTAATAGATAATTCCTATTTAAATCACCCCTGTTTTCGGAAAAATTTCGGAACACCTTTGTAAATAGGAGTAAAATTTTTTTTGGTACTTAAAAACTTTCCAGTGAATTTTTAATCATAAAAATTCACCAGAAAAAAATCGAAAATAATTCTATTAAATACCAAATACCAAATTTTAAAAATTATCTGCAATTCAAATTTTGACTCTTGGCCCTTGTCAATTTTTTTCTAGTGTATTTTTGTGCTAAAAAAGACTAGGCATGCTCAGAAAAATATTTAAATCACAAGTTATAAAGATATGTTCATTAAATACGAAAATCAAAAATTTTTTAATTCGTTGCATTTCCAATTTTGATTCCTGGGTCTTGGCGACTTTTTTCATAGCGCATTTTTGTCACTGGAAGGTTTTCATGTACCCGAAAAAATTCTTCTCTTATTTACAAAGGTGTTGAGAACTTTTTCCGAAAACAGGGGTGAATTAAATAGGAATTATCTCTTAAAAAATGATTGACTGAAATCGTCGAAAAATTGGAAAACTTTTCTTTGCTTCCAGGTATGCAAAAAAATTGCAATTCGAGAAAATTTAAAAACCCTGTAAACAAGAAATTTTTTTAACATTTTTTTGAGCGCGGGTAACCAAACTGCATGTCTATTAATTCCAAATTAATTATACTTTTTCAGGATCCCAATACGTTACTTTTTCGCTGTGTAGCGATTTCGAATTCCTGAATTTTTTATTTTCGACCCACCCTAATAAACATGTTTCATTTGAAAAATATGCAAGAGAGACGACAACTTTGAAATTTGTGAAAGAAATTTGATTTCAAATTTCAAATTTGAAATTTATTGAAACTTGTATAGGATTTAAAAAAGACAGTTAAGGATGTGTTTTCTACTTTCAAAAATGCCTAATATTTCTGGAATGGGTCTTTGAGTTTGAAATACGTAATTTTTTAAAAATTGGCCCAAAAAAACTGAAAATGGTCTGGAATTTTGAAATTGTGTGGTTCAAAGATGAATTCCAAAATGGTGACGGTACAATCTACAGAATCTAAATTATGATTACAACTATGAAATCTTTTGACAAGTTTCACAACTACTGCTAAGTGTGGTTTAAAGCTTAATACAGATTGGATATAAAAGAAACGATTCTTATGCGAATTAACGAGCCGAGTTTAATTATTAGAAAGGTCCATTGAACATATTTTTCAACGATTTCCGTGCAAAATGACTTTATCAATGTTCCTTAAGCGAGTTTTTAGAGCATAGCGACTGTAAAAGTAGATCGTGAATACTTAATTACTCGCGTTTCATTAGAGGTTGGCTGAGCTATTAACGAGCTAGGGATTAACGAGCAACGTGTCAGCTATAAGAGTATAAGGTACCTAAGCAACGGGGTACCAAGTAACTTGAAGGACGAATGGCTTAACCGCGACTGCAGGTAACGTCAGTTGCAGCTGTGCATTCTGTACATCCAAGCAACACTATAAAATAAAGATGTCACCGGAGGCATTCCTTATACGTCCTTCGTTAATTGTAAGTAATCGAAAACGGAGAAGACGCAAAGTAACATTGTACTAGCGAAGTCTTTGTAACAAGCATCAAAAGTTTGTAGGGCAGCAACCGACTGGTAACTTAGTAACAAGTGTACATCGTACACCTGCAGCCTTAATTAATTCACTGTTTGATTAATATCAATCACTAATTAAAGAAAGCAAATCGAATCAGTGATTAATACTATCAACATTTATTTTATAGCGCTAGACGGTCCAATCAGCAAATTTGGGATTGAGTTTGATTATTGTTTACCGGTCGAATAAACTCGACACGTGAAAGTATTCGCTAAAACGATTGGGAATCTATTCATGTTATCTAAATATTTGCTGTGATTTTGTGTATGCTACAAATTAGGTAGAAAGGGGGGGGGGGGCAGAAATTGCAATAGTAATTTTCTCCAGCTAAAAGAGATTTAGTTGCAGTGACCAGGGCTTTCGTGAATTACGCAAAATTGAGAGAACATTTTCGAGAGAGAGAGAGAGAGAGGAAGAGAAAAGTCTTAACAGGCTAGACAAGAGAAGCGTCAGCATCCTAGAAATCAGGCACTGGGGGATCCTTGTGGTATAAAGGAAGTCCGTGGAAGCCTGTGAAGCTTGTGGTCTCGCAGAAGCTGTTGGTGGTGTTCTCGAGGCGAGAGGTCCGTATGGACGTCGAGAACCGTATAAGCAAGACGTACCCAAGGGATCCACGCTCGACTGGAGTATGCAACATTGCAACATACATGCTTGTTCCAAATCATTGGATCGCAGAGAATCCACTTCATCTGTCGATACACTATATGGTTATACAGTATGCGGAATACACTATATAGTAGTAGACGACGATATACAATCGAATGCGTGGTATTGTCTCAGAGACAATCGCAGGATGGACCACCACATCTCTCCCCGTTCATATTTATATATCTTTCTCTCTTCTTCTCGATCTCTCACCCTTTCACATCCCATCCTTCCCCAACCAGTTGGCCGAGGGAAAGAGGAGAATTGCAGTTTACCATTAATGACTTCGGGTAATAATATATCGGAGAGGCTGGTGGTGCTGCGCCTCCCGCTGCCGCGGCGGTGAACTTGAAAGGATCCACGAACAGCGGGTTGTCGGCCCTCAGTACTCTTAGACTCGAAACCTTCATCTGTGGCCGAAGTTGAAACACTAAGAGGACCATTGTATCTACGAACAAACAGCTCACCCTTCTTCCTTCATCTCCAGCCTGTCTTCCTGTTTTGTTGACAGCTCCTGATTATATGTATGCCCTCCTTAATGTTTTCGGCAAGGTCTCTGGAGGTCCCGTTTCGGACACTACAAGTACAACTGTCGATAGAGTACTGTCTTTTAAACTTTAAACTGACCGTCATTTTGCGGACAAGTCTCCCTTGTTTTACCAAGAAAAGAGTCATCCTCGCTTCCGGCAATGAAGGATGTATTTCATTTCGTTTATTCATCCGAATAATTGTTTCCTTCATTTCGTTTTGATATAATTAAACATTGGGTTAAATATAAAAATGTTATATTATCATCAAAGAATAATTATTCTTTCTGGGTCATGGCTTCTCGGAACGAAAGGAAATATAATTAAATACCAACTGCTACTTTTCTTACCACACTGCTCCTATTCAGAGTTACAGAGTTTAGAATTTGAGTTAAAATAAACCTATTCATGAGAAGAGGATTGGGGTTGTTCTATGTTTCTCGATTCTTAGGAAAAGTATGGGAGCACCCCAACTAAAGTGACGTGTTTGATATTTCCCAGATCGCTTCTTGTTTGGTCTTGGGACCGGATATTTGAAGAAACAGTTGCAGTTACATGACGAAAATAATCTAGCTTTTAAGGATCTGTTAAATGGGTGGTTGAGATAAACACTCTCCAGATGGTGATTAGACTAGAAGTTTCAACTTTCCACTCGAAAATCGAGAGGAATGGTTATAGATTTTAATAAAAGTTTAAATAGCTACTGCAATCTGAAGTCTATAAATTTCGTGGGCCGACGGAATGTGTAAAGTAGATTTATTTTCGGAATAAATCATTCCGGAGACGCGGCTTGTCGATGTAGGATGTTTTTTTTTCTTTTGTTTTCATCGCCTGCTCGCCTCCGCCTCGCTGAATATGTGGTAATTGTGAACTCCATGGCATATCATGAAACGATCCTCTTCGTGGCACCTGAACCTTTCCGTTTCCCTCGATCACAAAGATTACGCATGCACGCAGACGACTGAAGTCCTAACCGCGGTCTAAAACGGCATTGTAGCGCGTTGGTATGGAACTAATGAACTCACGGCGGGGTTTTCACGGGCAGAGTTATTACAGTCCTCTTCCCCCTTTCGATCCCCTCAGTCCTTGTCCGAGTCTTAGTCGCCGGTACTTCCTCTTTTCCACTTCCTCTCACTACTACCTTTCCCTCCATCGCATCATACCAAAGTTATCATCACTTCTTTCAAATAACTTGAAAACAGTCCTGAAAGTCAAGAAAGTATTTTCCAGTCATACTGAGAGCAAAAGAGTTAGAGGATAAAAGAAATTATATGAACAAATAGTAGAATGAATTTCAGAATTGATAATCATTCACGCTACACAGGTACTATCATATGTTGGTGGCAGCGGTGGGATACAGTCATGTACGATCTTTTGCTAAAAGGCCTTCTGTTTTACAAAATTTTAATTAGAGAATAAAGACAATTGAAGCATGCTCTACAACAGTGCATTAACCGCCACTAGTCATAAAGGTCATCTAATATGTGAATATAGGTACAAAGTGATCCTTATGGCAAGTGGTGTATCATGCACTGTTGTAGAGCACGCTTCAATTGTAAACTGAAATATCAAATTATAATTTTGCAGCTGATACTCTTTTTGAAAATAATGTATATTTATACGTGAGTAATTCCAAACAAATTTGCAGGGATTATAAAATTGTTCTTGCTACCACAGGTTTCTGCTTATTTTACAGGAAGCACCCTACCGAAAATTTTGTAATACCAGCACTTTTCCATCTCGCTAATTTTGAACGTTTCCCCCCGTTGAGCAAATGTTTTGTGCCTAGAGCGCAGTATGCACCGAAAATATTTACCTCAACCGTTTATTTACGTAATAATGATCTACATATCGATAGAAAATTTTTCAGTAGGATGGTTCGGAAATAGTCGATTATAGTATATTAATTAACATGTTTATAATTAAATTACGACTGACTTTTGGCTTTGCTTTTAACTGGGCTGTTAGCTTGGCTAACGAAAGGAGATATATAAATCTAAAGCAATTTTTAATGTGTTAATTTGTATGCAAATGAAGCCCGTTGTGCCGGGGAACAGAGAATAGTCGATTCTGCGGAATTCTGTGAAACTCAAGAGTTGTGGCTCAACAATCTGGGATTTTGGTCCCATTCAAGTAGTCCGGAGAAGCAAGGGAAGTCTTTGCGACGTCTTATTCTCACTACTCACACCACGATCCCTTTATCTTAATTCTATTACGTTTTACAAGGCGGGCGTCTCTGCGGGCAAACTCACTTTGCAAAATATACCTAACCCGGGCGCGACCCCAACCGTCCAATTTCATACTTCCTTTGACAGTCTCAAAAGTCATCGCGTCCACCGCCAAAGAGCTTTTATCCCTCCCGACCAAGATCCGTGAATGAGAAGAATCGAGATAAGTCCTCCTGACTCGCGGTGCGCCAACACAAGAGATTTATTTGCCTCTAAACCCTAATTATCTCAGACAACTGTCAGTTTTCATTCATCCAAATCAACGAGGATTCTAGCTGTTTTGTACTTTTTCATACTTTTACGCAATTGATTTGCTTTTAGTATCTGAAAAATTATTTTCCCCGAATAATATTGTCTGCATTTCTGCGGTTTTCAGCCTTAGACATACGATGACTCTAATTTGTAAACTTTATACACAGGAAGGTGTGAAACGAAAAAAAAGTTTCAAAAATTTCACTTCGAGCCGGATTTAAACCGACACCTTCCTCTATTTATGAGAGATGCTTTCACCAATTCAGCTATCGCAGAATGATAGTAAAAATTTTGGAATTTGCACCTGGTCAACCGGATGGAAGGTTACCCTACCTTTGATGTTTATGAAGGTGTTTTTGGTCAATATATTTTAATGTATGAAGTTTAAAAATTAGAATTATCGTATGCCTAAGTCCAAAAACCGCAGAAATGTATGTAATAAATATCACGGCATAAAATAGAACAACTTATTAAAATATACTGGCCAAAGACACCTTCAGAAACATCGAGGGTAGTTCCAAAATCTCCACTATAGAGTACTGCTATAGCTGAATTGGTAAAGACACCTGTCATAAATAGAGGAAGGTGTCGGTTCGAATCCGGCCGGCAGGGAAATTTTTAGATCTTATTTTTCGTTTCATACCAAATTTGCTTTGAGAAAATTAGAATAAAATAGAATAATATTATTAAAATATACTGGCCAAAAACACCTTCATAAACGATGAAGGTAGGTTAAATTCCCACCCGGTTTACCAAATGCAAGTTTCAAAATTGAAAACAGCACCTCTCATGAATAGAGGAAGGTGTCGGTTCAAAAAAAATTAATTAAGTATTTCTACTTAAATCATTGAAAATTGGTATAGTTGCTTCTAAATCTCTTAGAAGCAGAAAACCTAAAGAATTTTTCAACTCTTTGGTGTATATGTTATAATCTAACTGTATTTTAAATTTGAGTGGGATCTTCAGATTCTTAAAACTTTAAATTCCTCTCGAACATCTGGGAAATTCTATTGAAGCTTTCGAAATTATTTCAACCCTTAAAAATATTTTTTTTTAGAAAATTTTGAATAATGTTTAAAAACATTAAATTAATATATGGTACTATTTTTACTTAAATCAAGTTCAAGTTTGTCATTTAAAAACTTGACTTTTTCCAAACGAGACAACTTTTTGTAACTACAAATTAGTTTGTTAACCAGTGTGACTAATGTCCTCTTTTTTTTCTGTTGCAGAGAGGTACGACACAGCTTACGCTTGCGAGGGCAAAACGCTGCGGATAGAATGCCAAGAGGGGGAGCTGATACACCTCATTAGGGCGAACTATGGAAGGTTTTCCATAACGATATGCAACGAGCACGGGAACACCGACTGGAGTGTCAATTGCATGTCGCCAAAGTCTTTCCGGGTTCTCTACAACAAGTAAGTCTGCTTCCAGTCATTCTCAAAGTCCTTTCGTTCTATGAAACAAGCGCCGACGAATCCCGAACCTAGGCTTGCAGCACGTGCCTTAATGAGCAGAAATTACAATTAGAGGTGAAGTTACGCGACCTCGTTTATACCAACTCCCCAAGTTTGTTCCGATATCGGGCTGATCGAGAGAGCACTTTGTCGCTCGATTGACAAGTAACTCGCGCAAAGTGGAAATTCTTCCAAGATGACAAAAATTTCAGACGAAGAAAGATTACTTTCATTCCAAACTTGAATTAATTAGCAATTTGGAATTCAATCATTTCTCAAGTAAATTGGTTTGGCATTTTTCGTTATATTTATATGCCACTAGATTAGTTTCCGATATTCTGAAGCAAATGCAACTTTTATGCTATAATCTAAATCAGACCTGACCAGCGAGGGGAAAAATCCTGTGAAAATAGATGTTGCGCTTCCCCCACCCTTGCTCTGAACAGCTCGGAAGAGTTGGAGAAATCGTGATTCTCGCTGAGCAAGGAGCATGGTGGGGATGGTGTCATATTTGTGTTCTGTGTTCAACTTGAATTCACTTTAATTCGATTGATTGTACTGGAATTCAGTGAAATTAAATGGAATTTACTAAAATTTAATGGAATTCCTCGGGATTCACTTTCAATTCAGTAGAATTCAATCAACTTATTTTGAATTCGCCTTTACTGCATTTAAATTCGATTTAAGTCACTTTCAAATTACTTTCAGTTTAATTTATTTTAATTCAATTAAACTGTACTCAGTTGATTCTAATTCAATTACATTCTTATCAATTTGTTGGAATTCAATTGAATTAATTTTTAATGCTCGAATTTGAATTATATAATTCAATTTACCTGAATTTCGGAACGCTTCTGAATTTTCGTGAATGCTATTATTCTGAATTCACTTTACTTCTAATTGAATTTATTTCAATTCCTTTCACTTCATCATGAATTTTCTTGAATTATAGTCAGTTTTTTAAAGTTTGCTTCAATTTTCCTTCAACTGTCCTTAATTAATTCAAAATCCAAGGTACAACTACTGGTAAAGTAAATCTCTTGAATTTTTGTTTAAATCCTTGTCATAAATTCACACAAATTAAGAAAAGATAATACGTGCAATGGAAGTATAATTATTTTTATGAGCAATTAAGTAAACTACTCCTTGCATCTCTCTTCGGTAGATTGCAGACTGAATTGGTCTTAAGTTGATATTCATGAATCAAGCGAGTAACTTTTGCTGAGCACGCCTAGGTCGGGATTCGATCGATGCTATTCCCCATAGTTAGAACTATCCCCTTGAAATCTCTCTGCGACAAGAAATAAAGAGTAAGGATTGAGATGACAAAAAAAAACAAGGGATGGAGTGGTGGAGCACACAGCTTCACGTGGTCCGGCGAACTGGCCAATTGCTTGACCATTGGAGCGTGTATTGGCAGCGGATCGGTTCAGGTAGAGAAAATCGCAGAGTCAGCGCTATTCTCTATCCCGATCTGCTGCGAAATCCACTCTATTTCCTTCAATCTTTTCCAAACCGCTCACACCCTCCCACATTGTGTCCTCTCCCAACCTAATCTACTACGTATCCTCCAATATCTTCCTTTTTTTTATTTTTATTCTAGTTAATGTCTCACTTTATTTTATTTTTTTTTAGAAAGCAGAAACTTTCTAGTGATGTACAAACTCAAAAATATTTAACAAGGAGGGGTCGCGAGATCCGGGACGCCGATTCGACTAAAACTTTGCAGGGTGAAAGTACACAAAAGTCCATTAGATACATATTTTTTCTTTTGATCCAGTGGGCCTTAGTTTCCGAGATATCTAGGTTTAAGTATTTGCGTTTGAGCGCGGTCCGCACTCGATAGTGGCGAGTCAAGCAGTCCGCGCTCGGCAGTAGTGAGTGGAGCGGTCCACACACGGCAGTAGTTCGTGGAGCGGTCCATGCTCGACAGTGTCAAGTGGAGCACTGAAGCGTAAATACTCAAACCTCGTTATCTCGGAAACTAAGGCCCATTCGATCGAAAGAAAAAATACGTATCTAATGGATTTTGATGCACTTTAATCCTGTAAAACCCCAGTCGAATCGTTATCGCGCATTCTCGTGACCTCTCCTTGTAAGTATTTGAGTTATTCGTTACTATGCGTGATTCACATACACAAAGAAGGACCAGTGATAAGAACATTAAAATAATCGCAATGATTCATCACTTTTGACTTCTATCTTTTTGATATAGGTTCCAAATTCGATTTAAAGTCTAAAAATGTTGAAACTTTTTCAAACTTTAATTACTTTAATTTAAAACTTTATCTTTTAAACTTCGTTTGAAGAAATTTCATTTTGAATTTGAAAATTCGCTGAATTGGCAAGAGTCGAACATAAGCACTCTTTTCTTCGCCTCGGATAAAAAGGCAAGTAAAAGTGATAATCTTGTAAAGTTGGATTATTATTATGCAGAAGGTACAATTTGAAAAAAGTATTTAAAAGTTCGAGCGACTCATGCGGAGTTACGAGACGTCGCGAAATAACTTTCGGATTAACTTCTCACCGAGAAACTTCAACTCGCTGTTTGATCGTCTAGTGAAATGTGTACACGTAAAATTACGAATATCAAAAAAATATCAAAAAATTCCAAGCTTGATTTTTCTCATAATTTCAACTTCACCTTGATTGTCATTATCGTTCTTTTTTGTGTGGTGAATCACGTATCTCGTACGTTCCATGTTTACAGAATTTTTTTGCAAATCGATATTTTCTCTATTGTTTGAAATTTTTTTTAATTCAACAGTTTTCTTGACTTGCTTGATGATTTTTCACCTTTTCCGTATTATAGTTAAAAAACTGAGTTTCTCTCTCGGAAATTGGATTTATTAAATTTAAACTTCCCTGTGCTTTCATAGACATTCTTTTTAATCAAGGAAAATTAAAAGAACATTCAAGTCAAGCTAACTTCTTGCAAGAAAATTCTGTCTCTAAAGTACATGGAATGAAAAATGTAGAAAAATATTGTGAAGACGTTCAAATGAGAATTTGTGGTTTTTATAACTAAGACACCAAAAATCCATAGAAACTTCAGTAATATTATTCTCCAGTTCCTCTCTCTCTCCAGTGTTTGTTGTTTGTTATTCTTTATTCAAATAGTTCAGTATATTTATAAAAGTATTTTATTTCAATGCAACATTTCTTGTATTACTTATGATGATTGTTTTTTTACTATCTTTGCGTGGAATGAACAGTATAATATCTCGTTGTTATAAAAAAATTCTCTTAATTGATAAAAAAATGAATTCGTGATTACTTAAAACATTTCCGAAAAGAAATGGTTTTAAATTCTACATTACTTTGCATATTATTTTCTCTTTTATAGTGTGTGTCTCTCTCAATTTTCACTGCAACCATATCTTATTCTTTATAGTGGCTTTCACTCATTTTTCTTCTATCTTGCATGATTTAATCTTTTAAAATTACTCAAATTAGTGTACGGAATTTTTTATTTGTTTTTAACCCACGCATGACTGAAAATTGATTCCTTCCTCTTTCTGCTCTAAACCAGTCAATATTTACAATAATAAAATATTTCCGAAATGCCTACAAACAACTTTTCATAAAAAGTAAATAACAGTTTAATAAAAAGATTATATTTGAAAGCAAACATCTGTGATTAATTTCTTCAAACTTTCCATCTAACATTCCGCACTTAATCTTTCTCATTTTCTCGCATTCATTTTTTCAAAACTATTTGAGCACTTTTTCTGAGACAAAAATGCGCCGCAGCTTCTTTGATCTGCAAAAATAAGGTCGACTGTGGAATTGTGCGAGCTCGCAAATAAATTGTTTGATTAAACTTTTATTTTTCACGTCAGTGCATACGCAAACGATATTATCTTGAACTATTAATAAACTTAATTATCGGTAATATTAAATAACTTACAAGGAGAGATCGCGAGATGCGGGACGCCAATTCGACCAGAACTTGACAGGTTGAAAGTAAATCAAAATCCATCAGATACGTATTTTTTCTTTCAATCCAATTGGCCTTAGTTTCCGAAATATCGAGGTTTGAGTATTTGCGCGTGGTCTACGCTCGACAGTGGCAATTAGAGCGGTTCACGCTTAACTGTGGCGAGTGGAGCTGTCCACGCTAGACAGTGGCGAGTCGAGCGCTCAAACGTAAATATTCAAACCTCGATATTTCAGAAACTAAGGCCAATTGGATCGAAAGAAAAAAACACGTATCTAATGGACTTTGATGCACTTTCATTCTGCAAAGCTCCAGTCAAGTCGGCGACTCGCTTCTCGCGACTTCTCCTTGTTAGAGTTTTGTAATTAAGCCATGATATAAATTCAGGTTCTAAAAATTCGTTTAATTAATGTTCACATACGTGCAAACATTTCTATCAGGGTTTCGATAAATCTAAAAATTTATTTAATTTATATTATTATATCATATGTCCCATTCTCCACATAGAGAAAAATACCTTCATCCTTGAATTTCATACTCCCCTTAAAAAAGGTATAAGAAACGATGCAGTAGTTGAAGTTTGCATTGCAGATTTTTATGAAAACGATCAAAAGGTTTTAATTTTCTTTTCCTTATAATAATCTTGTAAAATCTTTATAAATAAATTCTAGTATTTTTAGTCCCTCGAGAAAGTAAAATAAAATATAAAATTTGTATCATACACAAGTATCCACCAAATTTTTCTCCTCGCTTTAACATCTTACTGAAACTCGTTTAATCCCAGCGGGATTAAACGAAAGGGACTTTGTAGCTGACGCATAAAAGTATTCCAATCACGAACAAGCGTAGATAGCAAGTACACGAGGAATATTTTACTGGAAAAGAAAAGGCCGCTCTTGAGATGCAAAACTGGAAATAATGAATCCCAGTCAATGGCCAAACTTCGACATCTGCATTGAAACTACATTTCGCGAATCCTTGCTCCATTTAATGTCGAAAGTATTGCTTAAAAATTAAATTAAAAATCTGCATGCTTTTACCATATAATATATAAAATAAAAGGCTGTCATAGTTACAATCGAAGCGCCTTTTATCACATTGTGGCGCTTTGCGTCGGCCAGTCGGCGGATTCGCCACAATGCATTTCTCGCATGTGCTATTATCATTCTTCAAGGACAGAAAATGATCGTAACTATGGCAAATACTTGGGAAAAACATATCCATATGACGATCTGTGTGAATGCATTAAAAGTAGGGTGCCCCACAAAAATTTGAATTTTGCAAACGCTACCTAGAAAGTATTCGTTATTTATCGAGGAATAAGCCTTAAATTTTATGGAATAAAAAAAAACATTTTTGAACCTATTATCGGGCTTAGTATACGAAAATTTGTCACTTCATTACAAATAATGGTCTGAAATGGCCCCTAAACATTTTTTCCTGATATAATATGCATAGAATTTCTTCAACAATATAAGGAGAATATTTTCCATAATGAATAATTTAAAAATATTTATACCTGGTGACGAAAAATCTTGAATTTCGAAATACATAAAAAATACATATGTTTTTTAGTTTAAAGATTCATATAGTACATACTTGAAAATGTATTTTTATGATAATATGATGATTTACCTGAAAAAGATCACTTATTTTTTTTCAAATCACTTTTTAATCACTTTTCAAAGATAAAGTCACTGTAGTCACTTTTTAAAATAAAAAGATCGCTTCAGCTACTTTTTTTCAATGAATTTAAACAGAGAACCCAAGGGCTAACACTATTGAATTTAGGTCTATACCGATTTCTGAATTTTCTTGAATTCTTTTGTATTCACCTTGATTTTTTTGGAATTTCCTTAAGGTTCATTGAATTCAATGGATATTTTTTGGATTTTCAATTTTTTTAATTCACCCTGAAGACTTTTCAATTCACCTTGAAGTCCTATAAATTTTATCAGATTTCTATACACTCACATTTATCATTTAACTACGAAATTCTTGGAAATTAAAAAACCCAAAATCCCTCGACCAAATCAAATCTAATTGGATTAAATTAAATTTGAATGTAGCACTTCAAAAGAAGAATTGAAATTTGCATTTATTCTGAATTTAATTTCCTAAATTTAGAAAATTTTGTATCATTCACGCGAATTATTGTAAATTCACCCTGAATTATTTCTAATTCATCTTCGATTCGTATGAATTTCGTCGAATCTGTTAAATTCAAGTCTATACCAAATTCAGAATTTTCTTGAATTCTTTCAAATTCATCTTGAATTCGTATGAATTTTCTCTAATTCATTTGTATTCTTCTAAATTCACTCAAATTTGACCGAAATCAATGGAATATTTTATATTAATTTTTTCAATTCATTTAAATTCACTTGAAATACACCCTGAATTCTTATTAATTTATCCTGAATACTTTTAATTATGTTCAGTTGTTTGGTATTCTCTCGAATTTTGTTAACTTACCCTGAATGCTTTTGAATTCACTTGAATTCATCTATCTTCACTTTCGAATTCACCCACCAGTGATTTACCAGTCTTTTAAAATCATCTTGAATTCTTAAGTATTTCATCAAATTCTTTTGAATTTTTCTAATTTCACTCCAAACTTAATGAATTCAATGAATTTTGTTTATGTTTTTAAATTGTTTTCAATTAACTTGCATTTTTTTAAAATTCACTTTGAATTCGGTAGAATTTGTCCTGCATTCTTTTCACTCCTATTTTAATAAATTCAACGGAAACTTTTTGGTTTTTTTGGTTTGGTTCAATTCACTTAGATTCTTATGAATTTCATTAGTGTCCTGAATTCCCTTGTGTTCTTCTAAATTCACTTCCATTTTATGGATTTTTTCCCAATAAATTTGAATTCTTTTGAATTTAACTTGAATTGTTTCGAATTCAGTTTGAATTCTTATGAGTTTATCCTGAATTGGATAAAGTAAATTTTGAAGCAATAATGATAATAATAAAATAAAAGGAATCTTTAAACTATAAAGAAGTGTATTTAGAGATTCAGAATTTTTTAATTTCACCCAGTGGAAATATTTTTAATTTATTCGTTATGGAGAATATTTTATTTATATTTTAGAAGAAATTCTGTGCATATTATTTCAAAAAAGAGAATTTTCAGGGGCCATTTCAAACCATTAGTTATAATGAAATTACAAATTTTTATATTCTAAGCCCAATAATATCTTTGAAAAAAAATTGTTTCATAGAATTTAGGACTTATTCCTCATTAAACAACAAATATTTTCTAAGGGTAAAAGGATTTTTCAGCCTTGAATTTGTATTTTTTAAAATCTAAAACTAAGAAAATTAATTTTCAGACCTTAAACATCCTAGAGGAACTTCTAGAGAATTTTTTAAAAATCAAAAAAAAATTTATGGCAGTATTTTTTCACCAAAATTAAAAAATCTAGGGGGAAGCGTTTGCAAAATTCAAAAATTCAATTTTTTTTTGGGGCACCTTAATTAAAAGTGTTACAAAAAGCTTTTAACCATATAAGGTTAAAAGCTGATGCTATATTTAATCTTTAAGAGGAAGGAGAAAATTCCTTGCAGCTTTTTTTATAAAACTAAGTCTTGAAAAAATGATTAATTAAACGAAATATAGTTTAAATTAAGTATTTTATTGGATCTTATAAATTAAACAAAATTGCATATCTCATGTTATGAAATCCTTCTAATTATTTAAAAGAACTGTTACAAAAATTGTATAGTAAGTACTGAAAGTAATACTTTCATAAAAATAATGTTAATACCTTCTCTCCTTTTAAAGATAAAATATAGTAATAGTGAGTTATACCGTAACACAGGGCTAAGCGGAACATGTGGGGTAAAGCCGGACACTCGCTTTTTCTTCAAAGGAAACAATAACAAGTCATGATTTGCAAAGATTTCGTATGCCCCACTTTACCCTACAGGGTCTCCACCCGTTTTTTCAAATAGAAAATGCGATGTAATTCGCGAAATTCAATTTTCGTATGTCCCACTTTTCCCGTTTTTTGTCCGACTTAGCCCCGTTTTACGGCAGTGAAAAATGTCCCGCATTGCGCGCTTTAAATCCAGTCTAGCGATAAATTAAGCTTAAAATGTGCGTGTGTACTGCCATGGAGTTCGTTTTCTTCTGGAATGTCACAACGGAAGGCCGGCTTGTGTCAGTCTTTGTAAATTGTCCCACTGCATCATCCATTTGCAGTGAAGAAAGTCGTCTCCTGGGAAATTCCTGTTAAGGGCTTTATGTTGTATGTATAGAGTGTACAATGTACATATACGTGCAAGTTTTTTGTGTGCGACGCGTAACACTAGGATGAGAAATTCCGTAGGTAGGTACACCATCGTTTAAAGACCACTGCGAATTATAAAAGCGACGAGAAGCCGATGGCACTTCTGGACTACCTAACGACCGTCCATAAATTCTGAAAATCTGCATCCGACGGCACTTTAATTTCAAATACATTTCCCCGAGATCGGAACGTATTCGCCGCTACCTATTACAGAGGCTTTATCGCATTCCTCCACTTTTATCGAGACGCGAAAAATTGGAAAACCAAAAAATTTTTGCTTCCTGTAGACACACTTATTTCTAATTAGATCAGGTGTACTCATTTATTGGGAGATATTTTTAATATCTGTAGTGTTTCAGGACCAACTCGTGCAAATTTGTGAAATATATGTGCAACACAGTAAAAAAAATACTTGAAATTGTTGTACCTTGGAATGGTTGACATTTGATTCAGTGAAAAAATTTCTGAATTTAATCCGAACCAACTTTTGAGGTGGTGTAAATTTAAGTTATCTTTTTTACTGTGAAGAGGTTGCCAATTATTTGGAACAACATTAGGTTATATTATATATAGGTTATATTATATCATAACAACAACAGGGTTATATTTTTCAATAATTTATGATAGTTTCTTGAAAATGATACCTTGAAGTATAAAGAAATTTACACTCACAGTCCTCGGATTCACGATACCGTTGACAGTTTTTGACACTTTTTGATGAGTAAACATCTTAGACCTCAATTTGAATGTACTTTCACCATACGCTAGGCTCAGGCTTAAGGGCCCTGGAAATCGAGCGTAATATTTAATCTAGGTAGGGGCCCCTACTTTTCGTATACGGTGTGTTCGCCCCTGAATGCAACTATGTTGGTCATGGAGGGCGTTTCATTACCTGCAGACTTGAGTCATAACGGATGGTAGTTTTCCCTTTTCTCGCTAGGGTCGCCCAAAGGAAAGTTCGAGCTCGAAAACTGCCTTACCTGTTTCCTGCTTCGCTGAATAGTAGAACATTTTACTACAACTATCCCATCAAAGCGCATTTTTTTTTCTTAATTGCTACATAAATTCCAGGGCACTTAATGGGAAAGGGAAAAAATTGTTGAAAAGCTTGGAGGAGATGGGATGGTCTAGTTTCTCTCAAACAAGTTTTTTTTTCTGGAAAACTTGAAACGTATTTTGTGAGGCTTCTGAACACGCAACTGGAGAATAAAAAAATTTGTAGCAATAAATTACCTCAATTGCATGTGAAATGGACATTGTAATTTAAAATGTACTTATTTTCAATTTCTTTTCACGATCTTGGTGCGATCTCACATTTCAGATGGTCGAAGGTAAGATTTCAGTCGCAACACGTTTCGGTACTACATTTTGTATTCAGAGCTTGGCTCGCTTTCGTAGCTGTTCGTGTATTACCGTACATATCGAAGCGACATCTCATTCTACGAGCATTTCCGAAAAGGGCAATGGAAATGCATGCACGAAACAACCTAAGCTCAATGGTCCGGATATTTATTTCCTTACGGTTATATTCTCTTCCGACTGATCTTTCTTTCATCGTGATTTATGACGCGTGCTACCCAAGAAGGTATTTTAGAAAATTCAAATCGGAAATTTTGACGCTTCATAAATTTAAGAGAAAGGAAGTCTTACTTTTGTTATAGCATAATTTTGTTAGACCGTAAATTGAGCCTGTTTTTGCCATCAAGCTGCATTTGAACCCATTTATTTTCTTAAAACCAGATATGAGTGGGGTCATGATAATTACCTGTCTAATGATGGTCTTCATAAACGAAAAAAATTTTGCTTTTGTTACAGCTTAGTTTTGTGGCACCTTAAATTAAACCTATTCTTTGTCAACAAGACGGATTTAAATCCAGGCTTCGAAGTTCCACACCTTTCTACTTTTTTGATACTTTTTTCAACGTAAAGCTACTTTATTGCTACTTTTTTTCAGTAAATTGATAGAAAAAATTGATTGTACTAACAAATTTCAGTTTTTTAAAAATAGAAAATGAAAAATGAAAGAAAGGTATGCCTAAGAAAACTATTCTACCCCCAAAGAAAATAAAGAAATCAATTAAAATAGAACAGTCGATGGGTTTATTAAAAAATCTGAAAATGATAAGGCATAGTATATATATA
>JAUMHM010000031.1:52884634-52905484 GCA_032362435.1 Melikaiella ostensackeni
CGAAAAAAGCGGCCTGTACCGGGGGTCTCTATACTCTTTAGATTATTCATACAAAAAATCAGACAAAATGGCTTCACCGTTTGGCCTGAATCCTATAAGTCCGATTTACACTCGATTTTCAGGGCCCTTAAATTGCTTAAGTGGGAATAAGCGTAGCTGAGGCCTAACCTTGTAGCATGAGTGGGAGAGAGGCCGGACGCATGATCTTCTACCCCCTCTCATTCTTTATGGTTAAGCCTCGCTATGCTTATCCCCACATTAGCAGTTTAAGCTTGCGACTAGCGTACGGTATAAGTACATTCATTGTGTTCTTAAGTCTTTACATCCGACGCTAGACGCAGGCTTAAACTACGTAAATGAAGACACTGTGTGCGATGAGAGGGAGAAAGAAAGAATGCTTGCTTGTATCCACTTCTCTCTCCCTCTCATCGCTCCAACTCCGTTACGCTTCTCCCTATGTATTTTCACTCATCTCCCTCTCATCGCTCCAGCTGCGCTTCGTTCGTCATGATGAAATTATGTTTTTTTAAATCTTTGTGAAAACTTTTCAAATCGCAAAAGATTTCTTGAAATCTTTGTAAAATCTTTGAAATTTTTCGGAAATCTTTGACATTTTTGTGAATTTTTTTATTTATGTAAGATTTTAGTTGAAGTTTACGTTGGTTAGAAATTTTTGAAGTATTTTGGAATCTTTTAAAATCTTTGTAAAATATTTTGAAATCGCAAAAAGATTTCTTGAAATTTTTTTAATCTTTCTGAAATTTTTAACATTTCTGTGAATTCTTCGATTTATGTAAGGTTTTAGTTAATGTTAACATTTGTTAGAAATCTTTGAAGTATTTTGCAATCTTTTGAAATCCTTGTCAAATCTTTTGAAATCGCAAAAAAATTTTTGAAATCTTTGTAAAATATTAAAAATCTCTGACATTTTTGTAAATTCTTTGATTTATGTAAGATTTCAGTTCAAGTTAACGTTTGTTTAAAAGCTTTAAAGTATTTTGCAATCTTTTGAAATTGCCAAAGATTTCATGTGATCTCTGTAAAAATCCTTGAAATCTTTGAAATATGTGTGAAATATTTTGAAATCTTTCAAAGATTTTACAATTATTTATGTATTCTTTGATTTTTGTAAGATCTTAGTTTAATTTAACGTTTATCGGAGATGTTTACACATAAATATGTCTTGGGTCATAGTTGAGGACGCATATATTATTTTTCTAAATAAAGCTATTTTACTATTATTCTGAAAACAAAAATGACACTAATGCTACTTGTAGAGTCGACCAAGAGCTGAACCTTTACGGAGCGGAAACAAGGTCTATGGCTCAATGTCTGTTTGTTAAATTTGAAAGAAAAATCTTTAAAAAACGTAGACTCTGATAAAGTCTTTTCGTGTAATAGTATATCAAGAAAAAGTCTTTAAAAACAAGAAAATATGTTTCTAAAAATCTGTGTAAGAGGCCTATTAGAGACAGTTATGTAAACAAGTGAAAAAATAATTTTCTCAAATTGCGCTAATGCCGATTTTTTCACTTTGCCTTTAAACATATTTTCAAAGTTCTTCGCTGATTGTCTAAAATAACATATCCGCCATCTCAAAAATCGAAATTTCAAAAGATTTTAAGGCATTTCAAAGTTTCCTCAACATTTTTGAACAAATTTTAGGAGATATTACAATTTCCAAGATAGTTCACGGGACTTCAAAGTATTTCAAAGATTTCAAGAGGTTTTAGGGAATTTAAATACATTTCTAGAGCACTTTAGGGCATAAATGAAATGGAATATAGTGTATAGATTCCGAGTATGGATATAAAGATTCCAAGGAATTTAATGGGATTTTAAAGAATTTCGTAGGATTATAGAAAATTTCAAGAGATTTAAAAATTGTTGAAGAATTTCAATCGATTTCGTAATATTTCAGAAGATTTAAAATATTTGCAAGATTTCAAGAAATTTTACTATATTTGAGCGATTCATACAGGATTTCAAAAGGAATTAAAAGACTCCATAAGATTTCAAGAGATCTCTACAGATTTTAAGAGATTTAAAAAACTGGAGTCTTCCAGGGATTTCAAAGCTTTTGGTGTATTTTAAAAGATTTCAGGGAATTAAAAAATATATCAAAGATTTCATCATTTTTAAAGGAATTTTGGATGATATTATATAATAAATGTTTTCGTGTTATTACTAGGGATTCCACATGATTTAAAGGATTTTATCAAATTCAACGGATTTCAAAAGATTTTAAAGTGTTTAGAGTATTTTGAATTATTCTAAGTAATTTAACGAGATTTTAAACTTTTTAAGTGTTTTTAAATAATCGTGTAGGATTTCAACAAATTTTCAAGGATTTTAAAAAGATATCCAGGAAATTAATGACATTCAAAAGATTTCAGGGATTCCAACGGATTTCTAAAGAACTTTAGGGAATAAATGTAATGAAATTTCAAGAAACTTCTAGGGAATTCTACGGATTTCAGAGATTTCAAGGGATTTCACCAGATTTAAGGGATTTATAGGATTTCAAAACAAACTATAAGATTTCAAGGAATTTCTACGGATTTTAAGAGTTCTCACAGATTTCAAGGGGCTTAAAAAGAATGAAGAGTTTTCCAGGAATCTCAAGAGGATCTCAATAACAGATTTGAGGATCTTGAGGATTTCACCGGATTCAAAAGATTTGAGGGTATTTCAAAAGATTCGAAAGGATTTCACGCGGTTTTATGGAATATGTATATTGCATATAAGATTACAAAAATAGTTAATTCCTCGACGTAATAGTTTTTAAAATTGCATGACACTATTTTCCTGCTATGTCTCAAAATTTATGCTACTATTGACAATATTTTGAGTTTCTCAAATAAGTCCGAGGCCTGCGATTGCAAAGATATATTTCTAAAGAAGTTGTAAGCATTTTTTGGAGTTCAAAGTCTTCCAATAATTAATTTTTTTCCCGCAACTTTCTTCACATGTTTCGGCCTTTATTTCTGTCGAAATCCTCTGTTAGCTTCAGAAAAATTGCGGGTAGAATTTTTTAAATCGTCAACCTTGTAGAATTAATTTTTAACACAGTTGAGTTGAAAACTGTTGTGTTCCTGTCTCTAAAAAACTTAAATTTTCATTATCAGAAACACACATTACACGATTTACCTATCAAAAGTGATGAATTCTACCAATTTTAATCGCTGGAAAGAATTCATGTGTGGACGTTCATAAAAATCCTAAATTGCCTTGCTCGTTCGTTTCAATATCCAAGGATCTTTAATTGTTTTGCTTGATGAAATTACGACGTAGCTTTTAAGCGACAATAGCGAATACGCCTTTCAAAAATGAAAAATGAATGAATAACTGTTTTTTTATATCCCAGATTTCAAAACTCGTTTCGAGCTCGCGTTTACCGCAGCGGGAGCGTCGATTTTAGTCTCAGTGTGCGTGACTTTAGGTCGTGAAATTCTCGTGCGGCATCAAACAAGGCATACACTGCATTTATTTTTTCACTTTTTGCAATTTTGTTCAAGAGCAACAACACATACACCAGGTAATCACGATCAGGGTGTCGGTTCCTACAAAGAAATCTCAGCGACAATTAAAAAGCTATTCGATCCTGCTTTTCAGATAGCATTGTTCCAAACACCTGTTTAGTCGAAATTAACGTTTTTATTTTCCACTTCGCAAAGAAAATAACAAAGCATAATGAATTACACCATAATTTCATATAAATAAAATTTCGGAATGTATTTTATTTCACGTGTAATACACGTATTTCTACTCTTATTATTTCCTTCGTTTTCATTTTTCAGTTTAATTGTCAGAGATTTCTGAGCACGTTTCATACCCAAACAAAAACACATTTAATTAGTAAGTCACGCTTCCGCTCGGCTGGTTTTTTCATAAATACAGAATGTCGAATTGTCGAGCAACAGATGCGTGAAAAATATATATTTTTTTTTGCGAAATCTTGTCTTTAAACCGATTATACGTACTGTCTATGATACATTTTTGTACTCCTTGAAGCTTGAATTTCAGTTGAAAAACCCTCTGTTCCTGAGTCGATTTATTCTACACATATTAACGAGATTCATACGATTGATAATGAAGGCTCATATTTTGAAGGATTTTTGAAACATGGGTAGAAGCGGACTGGGATTCACTAAGCGGCCCGGTAAGTCTTGCAGACCGGCCCTAAAAGCGGTTTTCAATTTTTTTGAAAGAGTTCAAAAGATTTTCAGGTTCTTAAAGGGATTTCAACAGATTTCAAGGGATTCGAAAGAATTTGATAGGATTTAATAGAATTTCAACAGCTTTCAATAGAATTCATGTATTTCCAAGGATTTTTATTATTTTAAGAAATTTTCAAAGCTTTCAAACGTTTTCGAAAATTTTAAAAGATTTTAAGGCAGTTCAAGGAATTTCACAAGAATTAAAAAAGAGATTTAATATTATTTTAAAAATTTCAAGGGATTTTGATGCATTTAAACAAATTTTTTGGGATTTTAAAGATTTTCCGAAACTTTATCAGGAATTCAAAGGACTTTATAGGATTTCAAAGTTTTTAGGGTATTGCAAATGATTCCAAGGAACTTCCAAGAATTTCTAAGATTTCAAAGGATTTTTATAGAATTTCAAAAATTTGAAGAGTTTCTCGTATATTTCAGGAGATTTCACAATGCTTAAAACATTCCGTGCGGCTTTAAAGAATTTTTTTCAATTTCGAAAGATTTCGAATCATTTTATAGGATTTATAAGATTTTGGGACGTTTGAAAAGATTCCAAGGGATGTTAGAGAATTTTATTTCCAAATATTTCAAAAGATTTTTAAGGGATTTCAAGGTACTTTATGAAATTTCTTAGGATTTCAATAATTTTGAGGGATTGTAAAGGCACTCGGCAAGGGTTTTCAATGAATTTCCTAGGGTCTCAAAGAATTTCATAAGACTTTAAATATTTTAATGGATTTCAATGAAGTTGTCCACAAGAATTGAGGAATTTCAAAGGATTTGAAAGATTTTTATTTTAAAAGATTCCACAGGATTTCAGAGAATTTACAAGTATTTTAAAGTATTTTGAAGGGATTTCAAAGGATTTAATAAAATTTTCCGAGGATTTCAATAATTTTGAGGGATTTTAAAGGTAGTCAATAAAGTATTTTAATGAATTTCCGAGGATCTCAAAGGATTTCAAAGCACTTCAAATATTTTAAGGGATTTCAAGAAATATCAAATTTCATGTAGTCTCATGGGTTTTCAAGGGATTTTATAAAATTTCTGGGGATTTCAATAATTTTAATGTATTTTAAAGGTACTTAGTGCAATATTTAAATGAGTTTCTTAGGATTTTAAAAAATTTCATGAGACTTCAAATATCTTAATGGATTTCAATTAATTTATCCTCAAGGACTGAAGAATTTGAAAGGATTTCAAAGATTTGAAGAGATTTTCAAAGATTTGAACAGATTTTCAAATATTTCAAGGCATTTCCAAAGATTTTGAAGTACTTTAAATTTTTTTAGGATATTTTAAAAGATTTCAAGAAATTTTCAATAGATTTTAAGGGATTTCAAAGGATTTTAAAGATTTTATAGTATTTTAAAGGATTCCAAGTTGTTTTTAAGAGATTTCACAAGTTTAAAGAAATTCGCATAGATTTTTTTGATTTTTATGTATTAAAAAAATTTCATACTGTTTTAATGAATTTTCTATGATTTCGGAAGATTTGGAAGGATTTTATAGGACCTTTAAGTTTCAAACATTTCAAGGAGTTTTCAATAGATTTCAAGGATTTGAAGGGAGTTCAAGAGATTTCAAAGGATTATAAATATTTTAGGATACTTTAATAGGTTCCAAGGAGTTTTCAAGGGATTCCAAAGGATTTGGAAAGATTTTATAGGACCTTTTAGATTTTAGGATATTTTAAAAGATTCCAAAGGATTTCAGAGGATTTACAAATATTTCAAAGTATTTTGAAGGGATTTCAGAGGATTTTATAAATATTTCCGAGGACTTCAGTAATTTTGAGGAATTTTAATGGTACTTAATAAAGTATTTTAATGAATATCCCAGGATCTCAAAGAATTTCAAAGGACTTCAAATATTTCAAGGGATTTCAAGAAATATCATCAGATTTCATGTAATTTCATGGGTTTTCAAGGGATTTTATAAAATTTCGGAGGATTACAATAATTTTAATGTGTTTTAAAGGTACTCAGTGCAATAAATGAGTTTCTCAGGATTTTAAACAATTTCATTAGACTTCAAACATCTTAATGGATTTCAATAAATTCATTCTCAAGAACTGAGGAATTTCAAAGGATGTCAAAGATTTTGAAGAACTTTAAATATTTTAGGATATTTTAAAAGATTTCAAGGTATTTACAGTAGGTTTTGAGGGATTCCAAAGGATTTTAAAAATTTTAGAGTATTTTAAAAGATTTTGAGTAATTTTCAAGAGATTTCACAAATTTAAAGAAATTCGCAAAGATTTTTTTTCGATTTTCAGGTATTAAAAAAATTGCATACAGTTTTAAAGTATTTTCTATAATTTCGAAAGATTTGGAAGAATTTTATAGGACCTATAAGATTTAAACATTTGAAGGAGTTTTCAATAGATTTCAGTAATTTGAAGGGATTTCGAGAGATTTCAAAGAATTTCAAATATCTTAGGATATTTTAATAGGTTCCAAGGAGTTTTCAATAGATTTCAAGAATTTGAAAGGATTTCAAGGTATTTTAAATGTTGTTTTTAGGATATTGTAAAACGTTCTAAGGGAGCGTTCATTAATGACGTAAGAAACAAAAGAATAAATATGAGAGAGATGAAAATATGATCCACGAAAATATGATGAAGATCTCAATATGACATTTATTCTTCTGTTGCCTTACGTAATTAATGAACGCTCCCTACACAGAGAAAAATGGACGGTCAGACTGACCATCTAGATGTTCAGACTGACTATATTTGAGGACCAGCTATAGTTGACCTTCAAGGACAGCCTTTTAGATGGTCGAAGTGACCATCTGTGGAGAGTCAAAACGAGAGGCTCAAATCGGATCATCTCGGAGAATCGACTCGATCATCTTGGATGTTCGACTCGATTATCTCAGAGGGCCGACCTGATCATCTTAGAGGGTCGATTTGATCATTACGGATAGTCGACATAATCATCTCAGATAGTCGACTTGATCATCTCGCAGAGGATCCACTTGATCATATCTTAGAGGGTCGATTTGATTATCCCATATCTTCCATATCTGTTGTCCTTCTTGTACCTACATTATACATGTATGCAAGATTTCATCTCTCTCTCTCTTATTAGAGAATGGAAAATATAAATTAAAGTGAAACTTGCGAAACCTGAAAATTCACATAAAATTTATAAAATCTAAAAGAATTTTTTATTATTTGTGAAGAGCGAGGTGCATAAGACATGATTTGGTATAATATATTGTTTGGAGCACGAGAGGCTAAGGACACAGAGTCACTGCACTGTACTGTAACATTTCAAACACTGGAGTAAATTCAGAAACCGATATAAATGCGTATCATGCATCTCGTTACTCTTTTTTCTGTATCGTTAATAAATCATTAAATTTTTTGCACGTTTTCGGTCAAAAACGACACGGTGAGAACACTTATTACTGCGCGTCGAGTGACGTCTTTGTCCTAAGCATCAAATTTGACGTTGAAAATCCAAAATAAAAAATGTAATCCACTTTCCACCATATTCTCTTTTATGCACTTCACTCTCCATATATGTTCGGAATATAGGCAAGCAGTTGCAACTGATTAAAAATCTGTTCAGATTTAATACACAGCAAACATGCCGCTGAACGGCTCAACGACATTCACTCTGAAAATGGTGAATGGTCTCGGTCCGAGTCACGTGACCTTTGAATTTTCACGCGCATGATTGACGCGCAAAGATTGACTATCCGCGACGGCTCATCTGATCCTTCACGGATGGTCGAAATGAGTGAAAGCAAGATGATCGTACTGACCATCGCGGAAGGATAACTTGATTAGCCTGATAGTCAGTCTGAACCTCTGTGGATTGTCAAGCTGAACAGAAAATTAGAGTATCCCTGATTATGTCGAAAAAATTATGGAAGGCCCGTTCGAGGGATTTTATAGGATTTCAACGGATTGTAAATAGTGTTGCCGTAGAGCGAGAAATGTCAAGCATCAAGACAAGATGAGACATACCTGCCGCCTTGCATTTTTTGTCTTGGAACTGGTTTGAAAATGTCGAGGCCTCGAAAATCAAGGCCTTGTCTTGAGCTTGTCTCGAAGGCTTGAGTTTCCACTAGCAGATGTGCGAATGCCTCACATTCAATGAAAATTCCTAAGATCCTAGCTAACCTGACCCTTCCCAGCCGGGGTCTTTTGGTCAAGATAACGAATTGCGTTTTTGATGTTTAACATCTTAGACCTCGATATGGGGAGTCGCGCCTGAGTCGAGTGAAACCATAGGCTCGAAAGTGTAATGCAAGGCTCTGACACGCGTTGTGTCGTGTATGAGAGACCTGAGGCTTGCTTCTCTTCATCCACTCAAAGGAGCCCTTCAGTTATTCTTTCGACTTCGTACAGTATTCTTCTACATATTGATATGTGTATGGATAAGTGAAAGTTATTTTTTTGACTTCTGCTTTATGTGAGATTTCAATTTCAGTTAACGTTTACCGAGGATGTTTACACATAAATCTGTCTTGAGTCGTAGTTTAGGACGCACGTGATGTTTTTTTTAAATTTTCCAATTTTCCAATTAGCGATATGAAAATAGAAAGTTCGGAATCTACAAGTTTTCACGATTGCCAGCGTATGTAATTTGTACAGAAAAGTTTAAAAATTCCCCCTACAAGCGTTCTACGAGAGCATAAATTTATTCCCCCTTCCAAGGCCTCGCTTTTCAAGGCCTTGAATTGTCTCAAAATTCAAAGCCTCGAGTTATCCTGCCTTGATTTCTCGACCTCCGCCTTGACATTTCTCTTCTTGAACGTCATCACTAATTGTAAGGATTTGAAGTGATTTTATAATATTTTAAGGATTATCAAGGAATTTTATAAGATTTAAGGGATTTTAATAGAATTTCGAAGATTTGCAGGGTTTTTAGTTATTTTTTACTTCAAGTCCGACCATGTCTTCCGGCCAATCGGTGATTGCACCGATTCAGACCCACAGCCAGTCCGCTCCTGAACTTAGGGGTTGAAATATTTGATGAAGGAGTAGGCCATTTACGGATTTTCGTTAATGGTTCTCCCTAATTGAGATTATTTGGATTTTAATGCAAAAGGGATTACGATTTTAAAACTCCAATTTCACCCTTTAAATCTAAGTGCAACTGTCTACCGCTTGAATGACTCTTTCATCAATTCCCGGATCCCTTCGTTGGCTTTTGAATCAACCCTCATTCGGTCTCCAATTAGTAACGTTGTTTCACAAAGTTTATTACGCGAATAACAAAATTTACAAGCTGGAAGGGTCAAATCATTCTGATATTTTCACGCTACAAAGCTTTAATAATTTCTATATGTGCGTGCTTTAAGGGTGAAATAATTTTGAAATTTCATGCTTTTGTTCCACTTAAGTAGATAAAGTCCGTGTTGGTGCGACACATCAACGAAGCGACCATCCGCGACAACTCATCGGGCCATGATTTACTCGTGTTTTCCAACTCGTTTCCCCATCTGGCTCGGTTATTCGGCGGTGATAATCCTGCTTACAAAAGATTTTAAAGCCAGCTGGCTAAAGCATGATGGGTAATAATTCTGTTTACGAGGGTCACTGTCAATTCAATAATCATGACGCACTACTTGGCGCCCATGTCACTTCGAAAACCCCGGTAATAACGTCATGGAAATAAAATATTAAGGACAGACTGCGAGGAAGATTATTAACAAAATTATATGCAATTCAGTAAAAAGAAAAAATGTATTTTTTGAAGTATTTAAATCCCCTCTGATTGTTTGAGGTTCTTTTTAGCAATAATTCCAGTGTTTATGGATTTAAGTCAACTTTTGAAAATGGAGGACTAATTCAGGCTCCCTTCACCGAGAAAATTCAATTTTTTGGAGCTAGATTCAGTAGAGTTCTATTCTCTGACTTTTTGACGGAATTGAATTTCAGAATATAAATATTTTTTAAAAATTACCAGCATAATGAAATTTGTTAGTCAAGAAATCAAATTTATTTAATAAATCATTTTTAAACATTGCATTTTTTCTCAAATAATTTCAGTTTAATTTCACTGTTAGGGTATGCTAATTGACTAATGAGTTAGTAAACTTACTTTCACGAATGTTTCGGTAACTTTTTCAACTAACAATTATGTAATTTAAACTAATTAGCTAATTAAGAAATTGTCATTAATTAGACTAATTGTGATTTGAACACTAAGCATTCCTATTAATCTTTAGGTAGAAACGAACTGGTATTTACCAACCGACCCGGTAAAAGTCTTGTAGATCGGCCCTAAAAGCGGTTTTACGCAATTTTTAAAAAAATATTTCAAAATATTTCAAAAGATCTCAAAGATTTCAAAGGTTTTCAAAAGGTTTTAAGGGTTACAAAAGTATTTCAAAGGATTTCATTGCCTTTAACCGAATACATAGGATTTTCAAGGGATTTAATTATATTAAGGAATGCTTAAACCTTTCAAACGTTTTAAGAATTTTTAAAGATTTAAAATATTTTAACGCTGTTCAAAGAATTTCAGAATAACTAATTAAGGGATTTGATATTATTTCTAAGAATACCAGGGTTTTCAAGATTAAAATTTTTTTAAATGGGATTGCAAAGAATTTCCCAAACTCTATAAGGATTTTTAATGATTTCATAGAATTTATAAAATTGTAGGATATTTTAGAAGATTCCAAGGGATTTCAAATAATTTCCAAATATTCCAAAGGCGTTTTAACGAATTTCAAGGGATTTTATCAAATTTTCGACGATTTCCATAATTTTAAGGGATTTCAAAGGCACTTAATAGCGTATTTTAATGAATTTCCCAGGACCTCAAAGGATTTCATAGAACTGCAATCATCATATTTCATGTAATTTGATGGGTTTTCGAGGGATTTTGTAATATTTGATGGGATTTCAAGGGATTTTGTAATATTTTAATGGATTTCAAAGTATTTATTCACAAGAATTGAAGAATTTCATAGGATTTCAAAGATTGAAGAGATTTGAAAATATTTCAAGGTATTTCCAAAGATTTTCAAGAATGTCAAAGATTTTAGGATATTTAAAGAGATTCTAAGGAATTTTCAATAGATTTCAAAAACTTGAAGGGATTTCAAGGAATATTATCAGATTTCATGCAGTTTCACGAGATTTTATACTATTTTAATGGATTTCAAAGAATTTATTTAAAAGAATGTATGGACTTAAAAAGTCTATAAATATTTGAAGAAATTTTCAAGAATTTCAAAATGTTTCCAAAGATTTTAGAGAATTTGAAAGATTTTATAATATTTTAAAAGATTCCAAGGAATTTCAAACAGATTTCAAGAACTTGAAGGTATTTAAAAGGGATTTCAAGGAATATTATCAGATTTCTTGCAAATGCACGGAATTTCACGGTATTTTATAATAACTTGATTTATATTTATTCTTAAAGACCGAAATGAAATCTACTTTTTTATGAAAAATTTTTTGTGTACTAAAAAAGAACACCCAAAAACTTCACAAATCAAAAATAGACTTCGAGACTACCAGCTTTTCCAGCTCATTATAGACAAATGTACAATCAATGTACATTAAAAAAGAAAAAAAAATTATTCGCAAAAATTGGGAATTTCAAAGGCTTGCAAAGATTTGAAGAAATTTTGAAATATTTCAAGGTATTTCCAAAGATTATACATTTTTAAAAAATTTTAGGATATTTTAAAGAATTTCAAGAAATTTTTAATAATTTTCAAGAATTTAAAGGGATTTAAAAGGGGATTTCAAGAAATATTATCAGATTTCATGCAAATTCACGAAATTTCAAGGTATTTTTAAATATTTTAATGGATTTTAAGGAATTTATTCACAAGAATTGAGAGATTTCAAAGATTTGAAGAACTTTTCAAATATTACAAGGTATTTCCAAAGATTTTGAAGGCTTTTAAAGATCTAAGGATACTTAAAAAGATTATAAAGAATTTCCAGTACATTTCAAGAATTTGAAGGGATTTAAAACGGATTTCAAGGAATATCATCAGATTTAATGTAATTTCACGGGATTTCAGGGGATTTTATAATATGTTCATGGATTTCAAAGAAATTATCCACAAGAATTAAGGGATTGAAAGATTTTAGGGAATTTTAAAAAATTTCAGGAAATTTTCAAGAGCTTCAAAAAATTCCCAAGGATTTCAAAAGATTTTAAAAGTGTTGAAATATTTTAGGGTATTTGAAAAGACCCTAAGAGATATAAAAAGTGTCAAGGATTTTCCAAGGATTTTAATGATTTTTAGGTATTAAAAAAAAATTATACAGTTTTGAAGAATTTCGGAGTATTTGGAAGGATTTTATAGGGCGTATAAGTTTTTAGGCTATTTTCAAAGATTCTAAGGGATTTTAACGGATTTAATAAGATTTCCGAGAATTTCAAAGATTTTAAGGGATTTTAAAAGCTCTCAATTCATTTTAATAAATGTTCCATGATTTTAGGAAATACCATCAGATTTCAAAGAATTTCACGGGTTTTTTTGGGATTCCAGCGGGTTGTACAGATTTGAAGTGTTATAATAGTAATTCAATGTATATTAAGGAATTTCATAAAATTTAAGGGATTTGAATAGGATTTTCAAGTTTTTAAGTCTTTTTTTAAATTTAATTTCAAGGGTCGCTGCGAGCGGCCCTCGATATATTTCGGCCCATCGGTGATTGCACCGATTCAGTTCCACGCCCAGGCTGGTCCTGTTTAGTAGTAAACTATTAATTCATAGTAAAATTCTTACTAATTCAATTGATAAGCAAAAATTCCTTACTAAATTGAATTAGTGACCATTTGCTGGATAGTGGTATTTTTTTTACTAAAGATTAATAGAAATGATTACTAAATCAATTGATGAACGAGTTAGGACTACTTCATCACTACTTTCGTACTACACTCAACTCTCGATTTATCGGTTTTCGGTATGTCGCCTGCCTAGAATTGCCGCCAGCTGCATTCGATGATGAGGGGGTCCAAGGAGCCGAGAGAGAGGTGTTGTGAGCTCAGCAGAGTTCAGCAGTTCCGTAGCCACAAAGCGAGCAGTTCGAACACTCACGTGCATATTTCACATTTATTTTTAAATACACGCGGAAAATTCTCTTTTCATTAATTAGTCTTAATTATTAAAAAGGTCCATCCTTTATAATAACAACAATCTAAATTTTTACAAAATACAGTTAATTAATATTATCTATTTCTACTGGAAACGTTTCATACAGTCCTGACTGTTTACATCGTAGAAATTCTTGGAAGAGCCTCACGGCCATCGCAGGCCATACCCGAGACTGGAGTTAAATGGAGAGTTGAGTGTAATTCAGATTTTAAGAGTTTAAATCCTTTAAGGTCTAAGAATAACGGACGGGATATTTTTAAATCGGCAATCAAAATTAGTAAAAATAATAATGTAGATATTAGCACAGTTTGAACAATCTGCACAATTTTTACATATTTACATTTTGTGCTATTTTTACAACTTTGGAAACATTAATTATTTTACATGTACATAAATTCTATGAATATCACTGCAAATATCTGGAAAAAAATACTTCGAAAAGCTTGACAATTTGTTCACAAATGTATTTTTTTTAATTCCTCAGTGCACTTTCCAAAAATAATCAGAAAAACTCAAACCAAAATTAATCTATGCAACATTTTTTTTAAAAATGATTGAATTTTAAAGAGAGGAGAGAGCATGAACAATGAAAACATAACAAGCAATTTGTAAAAATGGATGTTTAAACCATTTAAAAACCATATCTAGTACTAAAATTAATGCGGAAGTACGTAATGAAAAACTTTAATTATACAAAATGGTTGTTAAATGAACAGTAGTACGCAAATGGATTTCATTTACCTAAATTGTTTACATTCTCAAAATGACGAAATTGTATGTTCACTTAACATGAAAAATTCAAATTGGACCACTGTGTTTGATTTCGCGTTATGACAGTTTTAATCACCGTATGATGAGGAACGGGTAATGTTTCAGCTATATAAATATAATTCACCCTTCTACGTTCAAATTTTGTTGCCGGGAACGCAAATCTTTCCGCATATAGGATATTTGCGTATACTTATGTTTGAATATTCAAACAAAAAATACGAGTTTAATCGTCTATCTGAAATTTGTTTCACGAAGGGCTCTCAAGTTTAGAGTAGACGATTGCAATAATAAAAATCCCTCAAGTTATGTGCACTGGAACCTCGATTTAGAGAGGGTCTCGCTTGCTGTGAGCATGAGTCTCCAAGAATTTCAACGATATAAACATTCAGGGGGAACTGCATAACTCCGCTGAGCTCATGCGCCTCTTGGCTCCTTGGACCCCCTCATCAACGAACGCGAGTCGGCTGAAATTCTCGGAAGGCGGAAAATGGGGGGCATTTAAATAGAGGTTCCAGTGTATTTAATTTCAGTAATGTTTTTGAAGAAAAAAATGTATATAATACGAATATTAAATCTAGAACCTTGCAAATTTAAATTTCACAACCTAGAAGACAATTGCGTACCCACAGCACTCACTTTTCGAATCTAGGACACATTTTCTGTGGGATTTCTTTTTTTATAAGTGGATTCGTTTTGAAATTGCCTACTTGTCTCGAACTGCTGTGCTTTTGTCTCAAACTGTTATTATCACCACTGTCGCTAACCTCAGTCTTATTGTTAATCTAACCTAATGTCACGCTTCTCAAAGGAAAGTCACCTCGATTATTCCTCTAATGATGACATCCTCCAAGTCATTATAACTGCAATTCTCACGTTAAATGTGCCGATTACTAAAATTATTTGCCATTTTTACTATACTCTAGGTCTCTGGGAGAAAATGTTTCACGCGGTTTCAGAATTATTAATTGAAGTAAAGTGAACAAAGCTCCTTGAACTGATACGCATTCACGACTTTCATGATTCAGATGAAGCGCAGGGCTGCCACACAGTCACCTAAGTCTTTTTTAGTCACTTTTCAAAGATAAATTCACTTTAATCACTTTTCTTTCAATAAATTAAAACAAAAGGTCTACACCCATTTTTAAATTTTCTTGATTTTTTTTTTTTATTCACCCTGAATTCTTATTAATTTATCCTGAATTTTGCTGAATTCTCTCTGAATTTCCTTAAATTCTTCTACATTCACCCCAATTTTACTGAAATCAATGGAATATTTTGGATTAAATTTTTTTTTCGATTTGTTTGAATTTCATTTCGAATTCACCTTGAATTCTTAATTATTTATCATAAATTCTTTTTAATTTATTTCAATTCTCCCTGAATTGTTTTTAAGTCATCTTGAATTCGTATGAATTTGGTCGGATTCCCTTAAATTCTTCGAAATTCGTTGGAATTCTCTTGAATTGTGTCGAATTCACCCTGGATTCTTTGGAATTCTCTTGAATTTTGTCGAATTCACCCTAAATTCTTATAAATTTACTCAATTCTACTCAATTCAATCTTTTTTTTTTGTTAGTTTTATTGAATTCACTCTGAAGCCTTTTAAACTCACCTTGAATTTTAATGAATTTCATCGAATGCTCTTGAATTCCCTCGAATTCTTTTAAATTCATTCCAATTTTACTGAAATCAATGAAATATTTTGGATTTGTAAATTTTTTTTTCGTTTTTTTTTTTAAATTCATTTCGAATTCACATTGAATTCTTATTAATTTATCATAAATTCTCTTTAATTATTTGTATTCTCTCTGAAATGTTTTAAAGTCATCTTGAATTTGTATTAACTTTATCGAATTTCTTTCAATTCTTCAAGTTTCATTGGAATTCTCTTAAATTGTGTCGAATTCACCCTGGATTCTTTGGAATTCTCTTAATTTTTTTCGAATTCACCCTAAATTCTTTTAAATTCACTGAATTTTACTCAGTTCAATAGATTTTTTTGTTTGATTTTTGTTAGTTTTATTGAATTCATCCTGAAGTCTTTTAAACTCACCTTGAATTTTTCTGAGTTTCATCGAAACCTCGAATTCCTTTGATTTTTTTAAGTCATCCCAATTTTACTGAAATCAGTGGAATATTTTAGATTTTTTGAATTCTCTTGGGTTGTGACGAATTCACCCTGAACTCTTTGGAATTAGTTTGAATTATCCTTGAATTCTTTTAAAGTCATCTTGAATTCGTATAAATTTTGTCGGATTCCCTTGAATTCTTCAAAATTCAGTCCAACTTTACTGAAATCAATGGAATATTTTGTATTTTTTGCATTTTTTTCAATTAATTTGAGTTCATTTGGACTTCACCATTAATGTTTATTAATTTGTCCTCATTTTTTTTAAAATTCTTTGGACTTCCCTTGAATTGTCTTGAATTCACCCTGAATTCTTTGGAATTCTCTTGAATTTCTTCGAATTCACCTTAAAATCTTCTAAATTCTCTCAGTTCTGCACAATTCACTCCAATTTTACTAAAATCAATGAAATATTTTGGACTCTTTGAATTCTTTTCCGTAAGTTTGAATTCGTTTGGAATTAACACTTAATTTTTATCAATTTATCCTGAACTCTTTTAAATTCTTTTGCATTCTTCGGAATTCTCTTGGATTGTGTCGAATTAACCCTGAATTCTTTGGCGTTATCTTGAATTTTTTTTCGCACTCACCGTGAATTCTTCTAAAGTCACTCAATTCTACTCAATTCAATGGATTTTTTAATTATTAACAAAAAAATTTCAATTCACTTTGAGTTCTTTTAAACTCACCTTGAATTCTTATGAATTTCCTCGAATTCTTCTATATTCAATCCAATATTTTACTAAAATCAATGGAATATTTTGGATTGTTTGCAATTAATTTGAATTTGCTTAAAATTAATCTTGAATTCTTATTAATGTATCGTGAATTCTTCGAAATTGTATTGAATTTCTTCGAATTCACCTTAAATTCTTCTGAATTCATTTAGTTCTACTCAATTCACTCCAATTTTACTAAAATCAATGGAATATTTTAGACTCTTTGATTTTTTTTTTAGTTAATTTGAATTCGTTTGGAATTAACACTACATTTTTATCAATGTATCCTGAACTTTTTTAAATCTTTTTCATTCTTTGGAATTCTCTTGGATTGTGTCGAATTCATCCTGAATTCTTTGGAATTATCTTGAATTTTTTCGAATTCACCCTGAATTCTTCTAGACACTCAAAATTTACTGAAATAAATGGAATTTTTTTCAGCTAAATTGAATTCATTTCAAATTCTCTTGAATTTTTTTAATTTCCTCTAAATTCTTTGGAGTTTACTTGATTTTTTTCGAATTCATCCAGAATTCTTTGACGTTATCTTGATTTTTTTCGAATTCATCCAGAATTCTTCTAAATTCAATCAATTCTACTCAATTCAATGGATTTTTAAATTATTAAACCAATTTTTTTCCAATTTGCCCTGACGTCTTTTAAGCTCACCTTGAATCATTATGAATTACATCGAATTCGCTTGAATTTCCTCGAATTCTTTTCAATTCACTCAAATTTTACTAAAATCAATGGAATATTTTTGATTTTTTCAATTTTTGAATTCACTTTGAATTCATTCTGAATTCTTATTAATGTGTCGTGAGTTCTTTTGAATTCTCTGGAATTGTGTCAAATTCGCCCCGAATTCTTTGAAATTCTCTTAAATTTTCTCGAATTCACCCTAAATTCTTCTAAATTCACTCAATTATACCCAATTCTGCGGGATATCTTGATATTCTTTCGTTTCATTGAATTCACCCTGAAGTTCATTGAACTCGTACTTCATCAACTTCTTTTTAATTCCCTTGAATTCTTCTAAATTCACTATAATTTTATTGAAATGAATGGTATATTTTGGATTTTTTTTCAACTTATTTGAATTATTTTTAATTTATCCCGAATTTGTTGAATTTAACTTCAGTTGTTATGAATTCCCTCTGAATTGTTATGAATTTTCATAAATTTATCCTGAGCTCGTTAAAATTCACCTGGAATTCCTATAAATTTAATAGAATTCTTTTAAATTCTTTTGTATTAAAAAAACCTTAGTCATATTATTAATGCACCTCAGTCACTTTTTGTATATTTTAGTTACTTTTTGGGTTAAAAATAATTCACTTTTGGTCACTTTTTCGGTTTAAGTAGTTCACTTTTTTCAAGTAAATTAGCCTGTTGCAGCCCTGTTGAAGCGGAATTAATTTTGTCGTCGCACTATTCTGAAAATCGATAGAGTAGATTTTCATATATACACGCGGGATTTATTACTGTATCATTCCATGCTAAAATAGAAGCCTGTTAAAACAAGGAGATTTCATAGGGAATTTTTTTCTTTTTCACGTTGCGGTCGCAGGTGCAACGGTCGCCGGTTTTGCACCGTGGACGTAAGGAGCGATGTTTTCGAGGAGGACCCATGTCCCGGGACCGGAAAATACATCGAGGTGCAATATCACTGTCTAGGTTGGTCCTCATTTTTTATTTTTTCACATTTTCTTCGTTTACAAATTAGGTCACAGAAAGGTAAAAGATAGGAAACTTCTTATTTTTTAAGAAACAAATTAAGAGTTGGAAATACTGAATTTGCCTTGAATTTCTGGCTTGCACGAAAAATCCTGATTACGAGGTAGCAAGTTCGCTGTAATATGGCATTTGAAATGGGCACTCGTGAAGCCCCTACGGTAGGAAATCAATCGACAAACCGAGAGAAGCGGCTCCCACGAATCTCCCTGAAGGCAATGATAATAACCTCGGTTTACGGTAGTGCGCGTTTCAACGACCCTTCGTCTGCCAAGTCCATCTGGACCAAAAAAAAAAACGAACCTTTCGCGATTCGGCATTAAAATCAAACGCGATCGGCCCTTGGCAAAAATCCAAGAGAAAACGTCATCCATGGCAGTGCACAAGATAAAAGGTGTATACAAGGTTCGGTAATTAAATTGTCGCCTTTCTTGGCGATCCTCGTACAGGTGCAATCAACAGCAGAACTGCAGCATCGTGGCAGCAACCTCGCAGTTTGGAGATCCATGCATTAACACACTGAAATACCTCGAAGCACATTATCAGTGCGTCTCTGGTAAGTAGAAAACTTTTCTAATCGTAAGAGACTGTTCAAGTTTTTTTTGTTTGGTTGCTAGATAAGAATAAAATTGGTAATTCGTACGAGAGGACAACGATCCTCCCAGCTTGATTCCAAATACGAAAAAAGAAATTGCATAATTTTGTTTTTTTACGAAATTTTGACTTGGACAGGTGCCGCTAAGCACTCGTAATTTCCCATGTAAAAGACACTCAACTCTCGAGTTAGTGCGGGTCGCGGGCATCGCTTACTTTGACCGTGAGACTCTACCGAGAATTTCTACAATGAAAACAGCCAGGGCCGTATGAACCATTTCCAGTAGAAATGCATAATATTAATTAACTGTGTTTTGTACAAATGTAGATTCTTTTTATCATAAAGGATGGACCTTTTTTAATAATGAAGACTAATTAATAAAAAGAGGATTTTCTTCCTATATTTGAAAGTAATGTGAAATATGTACGCGAGTGTGCTAGCTGCCCGCTTTGTCGCTACGGTACTGCGTGATTGCCTCAAGGTCGCCGCGCGTCTCCCCCTGTCCCCCGGAGTCCCTGGTAATCGAGTGCGAGCTGGCAGAATTCTAGGGACGCAGTGCGCCGAGGCGCAGTATATCGAGAGTTGAGTGTACATGGGCAAAAATCACTTTTTGGAGTTTTTGGAATATCTTCTGTGGGTTTAGAAAAATGTTACGGGAAAGTTATAGGACTTGTAGAGGTCTTTCCAACAAAGAATTTTATGTATTAATCATATGCACGGAAAGAAATCTCAGGCGACTGTGGTACTTCTGAGCTAAACATACGAGCGCCAGCACACCCTCAACTTCGTGCAGATTCTGACCAAAACTACAGTCAATGTATATTCAGCTTTTTCCAAGATGTATGCGTAGAACTTAATCAAAAAAAAATATGATTTTGGTCATTTTCAAATAATTCTAAAGTAAGCAAAAAATTTTGTTTTGAATTTTTTATCATTATTATTCACTAGCAAAAACTGTGTGCATGTAAAAAAATCGCCATAATTTTCGAAGCGATAGGGAATTTTTTTGAATTTTCAAAAATTTGAATTTTAAAAACAAAAATGGAAACAGAAGATATTAACCGATTTCAATTTTTTTTTACTTGCTTCGGATGTCTATCCACAAATTTCATTCCCTCAGCTCAAATGATTCGACTAATTTGATCTTTTTCACTCTAGAATTGAGCAATATGATTTGTTAAATCCTGAAATATATAGTGATTGTTAATTTTAGCTAATTTTCGAAGAGGTACCGAAACGTACACTACCGGCGGAAATTATCTACATTGGTCTGCCTCATGAAATCCTTATTTTTTATATTTTCTAAAACGTTGAATCGGAAATTTCTTTCCTTTGGTGACAAAATGATCCCCTATTTTTGCCAGATTAAAAAAATGTATATATTTAGATGTCGCTATGGAGGTTTTTATGCCACAACTTCGACTTTTTAAAGTTTTTAAAATTTCCATTTCTACAATTTTAACTGTCCCATGTGCCATGTGATTCTCAAATTTTATCCGTTGTGAATACAATATCTTAAGGTAGGTTTTAACTATTAACACCCTTGAAGTTGCGATTTTATGATGAAGTTGAGATTAAGAGATCAAATTCATC
>JAUMHM010000031.1:52914725-52937023 GCA_032362435.1 Melikaiella ostensackeni
TGATTATGAAAAGATCACATTTTTGTGCTAACAATAGTTTTGTGTTAAGGATCCAGATTTAGCAAGTTACAGTTTTTTAACTGATTTACGTAATGTTCACAGCTTCTACAACGACGACGACGTCACGTCCTAGTCCTCCCTGGCTGATAACGGCCCAGCCCGGTGCCTGGAGTACAGTTAAGCCGACAGTCAGACCACCCTCGAGGATTACAACACCAGCTGCTCAGCAGCCTCCCCAACCATCAGTACCATCCACTACCCCTTCGATAACGACTCTACCGAGGTCAGCTGCTACCAAACTTTTCAAAAAGTTAAAAAAAAATCTAAAACGTACCTGACAATTTTTCTTTCCTCAGGATCTAACAATTAATTGCAGTAACTCGTTAAAAATATTGTAAATTTAATTTTCATTACGTAAAATATGATTTAATATTATTTGAGCCTACCCGTGTGGAAAAATAGAGTGGGCCTCCGCAAGGGGCCCGCATGGATTGCCCTCAGACTGTGAGGGCAATCCAGGCGTGGCCCCTCATGGAAATGACATGCTAATCCATAACGATCCAACATGGGCTTCCTTCATGGTTGCCCCGACGGTAAATTTTTAGTTTTTTAAAAATACAGACCTTTAATAATTGTCATTTCATCATTTTTAAAGGTCTCGATCTCCGCAGTCCGCAAGCGTACTTTGAAATTTGTTGGAATTATCTTTCTTTTCAATAATTGCATATTTGAATTAGATATTATTACTATTTGACACAAAAGACAATTTATTACAAAAAAAAAATCGTTTAATTTTTGTAAACTGAGACATGAGGTCAACCAGTGAAATGTCTGAGATTTCAAAGTTCAACTTCCAAAAAATATCAAATTTTTAACAAAAATACATTTTTTGTGAGTCTGAACTAATCAAACATCAAAATTTATAGTGTCAAAAAAACGAGCAGGGACCCTCGTGGATTGTCCCCTGTAAATTGTCCATATGGGCCCCGGACAGGGGCCAACATTCCGAAGAGGTTTAACGGGGCTTTTTCCACACGGGTAGTAGAAAATGAAATCAGTAGAAAAGTACTCAAGTTACATTTTAAAATTGGTTTCTCTTAAATTCAGCAAAATTTGTCTGGATTTAAGCAAAATTAGTCTCAAAATAAGACCTTATAAATTCCACTTAAAGATTTTTTGCTTGATTCCTGAAATATGTTATTGAACTTAATGCCGACTATTTTAAGGCGTAAAGTATTTGATTTTACTGTATGGGTTTACCGCGTTCTCAAATTGGGTTAAACTCATTTTTTCAAAAAAGTAAATTTCTGACGACTGAGTCTTCAAGAACCTAAGCATATATTCTAGAATTAATATAATCAGTGATACTTTTTGGTATTAAGATATTTTAACAATTAGATATTTAAATATTGGAATACTTTAAAATTACAATATTTTCCAAATTGGATATTTGATAACTTGAAAAAGCTGAAATTTAGATCATTTTCATCTTGAAATCTTCGCAAGCTTTTCAGTTTCAAATACACTTTTATAACTTTCAACCCTATAAAATTTTAAAAAATACTCTCGAGTTTAATCACTTTTAGACCCATTCTTTTAAATTTAATATTCTTCAAAATCGGAAGCTTAGTAAATTCCATGCTGATAATGTTTAATATAGTCTATTTCAAGCATTCCAAATTTCATAGCTCTGAACATACACTACTCGCTTTACAATTTAAATATTTAAATACCGATTTTAAATTCAAAGGCTTTTTAGTAGTATATTATATATAATGTAAAAGTGACCTAGTTAAGTATGCTATAAGCTTTTAAATCGTAATTCCATAATTGTATATTAATTAATGTTTTGATGTTCCAATTGCAGTCCTGCGTCGACGAAGCTCGGTAGTGAAGTTGAAAATGTCGACGAAAATCCGGAAGTGGTTCCTCCAGTCAGCGGACATGGTTCTGTCAAGGTGCCTGCCGAACCAGAAACAACACAAGCAACGACAACGTCGATTTTCGTGTCGATGAAAACTAGTCATAGAACGACCGGTAAATTCTTTTTTTTTCTCTTTATCCTTCTCAATAGACCATATAATTATGTCTAACGCAATTACACCTGATTTTATCAAGCTAAAGTAAGTGTCTCACGCTCACCCCAAACACTTCCTCTGAATACTTTCTCGAACTCTTAAACTCTAGATTAAAGTAAATGAAGTGTTCTCTTACTACAATTAGAATTTAAAAAAACAAAGTTAATTGTACTGTGACACTAAATATAACGACTCCCATAGAAACTTGGGAAAAGTTACATAGAAAAGAATACAAAAAGTAAGTAAGCTGAAATTCTGATTTTTAATTGCCCATTTACATGAAACGTGCTTTTTTTAAAAACGATAAACTCGCAAATATAGTTCTTTTTTTCTAAAGTCGAGTGTGGGATCTAATTACAATTTTTCTCTATGGAGTTCACGTAGCGTACGTGACCTACACGAGTTTTCAGAAAAAGAGCTTATCATACGATTGTGGCTGCATAGTAAAATCCTCGCATTAGTGGTATACAGTTCCTTCTCAAAGATTTCATACAAGTCTTAGAAAGTTACATGAAGTATGCTCAAAGGGATCGATGCAGTTTCTAGAAGCCCGAGTTTCTTTATCCAGATGCATGAGAAATATTTTCTACCATATTGCTCGCTTTGAAAAAGAATACTTCAAGTACGCTGAGGGCTTCTCGTCTCTATAAATATTTACCAATTTCAAAACTCAAAGAGAGTATATCTGGATATTTCATTTAAATTATTAGAATTTAAAAAGTAAATTTGTTCACGTGATATAAAACAAGGTTCAGCCACATTTAACTTCTCGATATTTTGGAGTGAGTAACTCGAATCGGTTAATTTTCTATGCCGTTAAATGGACACTGCCTCAAATCAATTGACTAGAAACGCATCTACTATATAAATCCATCGTTTGATTCTAGCACCCAGTACACAGTATCCAGAATCCAGCTCAAATGGCCAGTGGTATGATTATGGTAGACAATTATGTACGCCGCGAGGGGCCAGAAATTTGATTTGGAATACCACGCGCGCTGGTGACATGGCTGTACAAAATTGTCCGGGTGGTGCGAATGGGTATGCACGCTGGAATTGCGTTGTGAGAGGTGATTCTGCTACCTGGGATCGAGACACTCCTGACCTAAGTGAATGTCGTTCCGTGTGGTTAACGTCCTTGGAGAACAGAGTCGCAGATGGTGACGTTATTCTTGGAATTAGCCGTGACCTCTCCCAGGTGACAAACAATAGTCAGATGCTTTATGGTGGAGACATGAAAATCACAACCAAGATTATCAAAAACATGGCCAAAAAGATGGCTCAGGATATCAGAACGTATCAAGATCCAAGTCAGAGGGAAGCCAGCGTCACAGAATTACTTCAGGGTGTCATCAGAACTGGTAGCAATCTTCTAGATGAGGCACAGTTGGCCTCCTGGAAGGATCTTAGCGAAAGTGATCAGATGGTCGTTGCTACCTCGTTGTTTATCGGTTTGGAAGAAAACGCCTTTCTCTTGGCTGAAACTCTCACCCACGAGAAGAAAATCATTCAGGAGGGCAGAAATATACGTGAGTTCTTTTGTCCTCATTGCAAGATCTATTATTTATGTGCATATTTAATTATTATTTATACTCTGGTTCTTGTTTTCAGTAATGGAGGTTCGTGTTCTGGAAACGCGTAATATCAATAACAATGTGGAAGTCTTTCCTTCGAAATCCACTCAGCAGAAATGGAACGCTACCATTGAACTGCCAAGGCGAGCGCTCTTGGAGAACAGCGAGGGAGGGATTGTACGACTCGTTTTCATGGCGTTCGACAGACTTGAAGAAATTTTACAGACTGTGGAGAAAATACCCACTGTCGTCATGAGTGATGATGTGCTAGCACAACCAAAGGAAAATAGAACAAGAATTCTAAACAGTAAAGTCATATCAGCTTCACTCGGAAAAGGGAGACATATTGAACTTACCGAATCGGTCAAAATCTATTTTAGACATTTGACAGTTTCTGACAATGTGACGAATCCCACATGTGTCTTCTGGGATTATATCTTCAAGTAATTATCTTTCATCTGGATTAAATATAAACTCCATTTAGTTGATGATTAATTCTAATGACATTTTCTGTTTTCAGTGCCTGGTCGAATGAAGGGTGTGGTGTTCTTGATACTAACAAGACACATACTGTTTGTTCGTGTCGTCATCTTACAAACTTTGCGATCCTCATGGACGTGCATGCCGTTCCACTGACAGACGGACAAGATCGTGCTCTACAGATCATGACATACATTGGTTGCACCATCTCTGTGGTGTGCCTCTTCCTCGCAATTCTTACATTTCAGCTCTTTCGGGGTCTGAAGGTAACCACATCAGTTAAAGTATTAAATTTAAACATAGTCATCATCAGAAAAAAAGATGTAAATTCAACCTTTCTAAATTTTCAGTCTGACAGAACAACAATTCATAAGAATCTCTGCGTCTGTTTACTCATCGCAGAGGTCCTTTTCGTCTGTGGAATCGGACAAACGGATCAGAGAGTCCTCTGCGGTGTCGTTGCAGGACTTCTTCATTTCTTTTTCCTTTGCGCCTTCGCATGGATGTTCCTCGAAGGTATTTGAATTAACAAAATACAAACTTTTATTCAACTCTTTGAGAATTTGTCATTTATCTATATTTATAATTTATTCCCAGGCTTCCAACTATACGTAATGCTTATCGAAGTTTTCGAGGCAGAAAAATCGAGACTTCGATGGTACTATCTCGTAGCTTATGGCTTGCCTATGCTTATAGTCTCCATCTCCTGCATAATCGATCCTCTTAGCTACGGAACTGATCGTCACTGTTGGCTCAGGACAGACAACTACTTCATCTTCAGCTTCGTGGGGCCTGTGATACTTGTCATTCTGGTAAAAAAAAAAACTTTCGCAGACCTTATAACTCATAAAATATTTATTACACAAAACTATAAACTCTACTCTCTTTTCTCTCATTAACATTGTCTCCTTTTTTCCCTTGGAAATAATACACGTTCGATCCCATTTTCTTGGTAATCTTTAACAAAGCTATTTGCTGCTTAACAGGCAAATTTGGTATTCCTCTCAATGGCGATCTACATGATGTGTCGGCACGCGAACACCACCGTTTCCATGAAGAGCAAAGAACATTCTCGACTCGCCAGTGCAAGGTAAGCAGCAACTCATGCCCGACGTATTTTTCACAAACGCAGCAGTTTGTACATAACATTCGAGTTGGTAAATGACACCACGTACGAGGACAGAAACTCTGAACGAGTAGAATCGAAGTGTGTTTTATGCTTTCAATTTACGTTAAGCTTGACTCGCTTCCAAAAACTTTAAGGAAGAGATTTTTCTTCTCGCATTTTTATGACTATGTTGATTTTTGGTTTCGATTGAAAAATTTTTTTGTTGGAATGATCGCATATTGCGTTCAACACACCACATTGTAATGCAATTTTCTGTAGATACACACGCATTGTTTATAATCATTATACATTTGCAAATCATTCTCATGATGTTTTACACAAAATTGTATAGATAATTATCATTTCTTTATAGATATAATTTTTCGAATACAACTTTGGGAGATAACGGTTTTATATTTAGATAAACTTCTTGGGTGTTGGTATTTCGTAGCACTAAAACTGTTGCTATCTCGATTCGAATTATCGTTTCAGTTGATGACTTTTAACGTATGGCAAATTCAAAGAGAAAGGAAGATCATAGTTCGAATCGCGAAACAGATTTTAATCAATATATTTATTAACGGTGTCGGAACAACCACCTAACTTCTGTATTGTTTCATTTTTTTATTAAAAACTTCTACCCACTTCTGTCTACACTTCTACATTCTTCTGCATGGCGTGGTTGGTTGGTAGTGGAAAGGAGGAAAATGCTCTTCCCAACAAATTGCAAGCGCACTTGTAAGATATTTACGATTTTTATTATCCTTCATCCTACATCTTGATAATTTATTCATCATGAGAGAAGCTACTTTTTTAGTTAATTTTTCATTCTTTCACGTAGTCGTAGAATAGCTTTTCGCACTTGTAAGTTGGTAAACTCAGTGGAATATTAATTCGATCTTAACTATTCAAATATATGTTCTTAAGAGTTGCATTGAGTTTACACACAAGTTACTGCATGCTTTGATTTTTTTAATTTGGTATGTTGTACCCAAATTAATGTAGATAGTTGTCAATGTAGAAATGTAAAAACTAAAACTAATTACTCATTATAAGTTTCCCACATCGACTTAAAACACAAGGAGTATTTTACAACAATGGTACACGAAACAATATTAATAAATTGGTCAGTTGGTGATGGAGTATATTTTCTTTGCAGAATTAGTTCTACGAAGATAACTAAAACAGTTACGTGTACTATTTTCGTGAAATATAATACATTCTTTAAGGTTCTCGAACGGAAACTACAGATCTTGATTATTTCACAGGGCCTGGTTACGCGGAGCAGTCGTTTTGGTGTTCCTCTTAGGACTCACCTGGACATTCGGACTCCTTTATCTCAATCAAAGTACCATAGTGATGGCGTACATCTTCACTATACTCAATAGCCTTCAAGGATTGTTTATTTTCGTATTCCACTGTGTACAAAACGAAAAGGTAGGTGGGACTTCTTGTTAGATTTAAGATCCTCTAAGACTTCTTGTTAGATTTAAGATCCTCTAAGATATTTAAATATCGCGTAAGATATTTCTTTCTAATACTTTGGAACATGGATTGATCATTCCAGGTGAAAAAAGAATACCGAAAGTTCATTCGAAGACATTCCTGGCTACCAAAGTGCTTGAGGTGTTCGAAGACGGTGACCGGAAATTCGGGTTCTTCGGGCACCAGTGGAGTTGGCGCAGGAGCCAATGGTGGAAAGGACTTTGGTTCTCACAATACGTCCTCCAATCCCTCGGCACCGACGACGGATAGTTCCGGATTGTCGCCGCACGCAGCTTCCAATGTGGGTACTTCACCGAACAATCACAGAAACCTGACTGCAGCCTGTAACAATACGAATCTTTCGATAAACGTGAACTTGAACAATTTGTCGCTGAGGTCGCCAGTGGGGCCACACCAGTTACATATGATGGCGCCTAGCAACCACAATAGGCATCCCGCTCAACAAGGTATCCAAAGACCGCTTATACACCAAACCAGAAAAAAAAACCCGCTCGAGGTCTCTTGCTTCTCTCTGTCTCTAGCCATCGATTAACTTTCATTTCCGGGTCGTGAGTTTTCTTGATTTCTTTATTTTCCACTGTTGACTATCGATCAGCTTGTTCGCAAAACGTGTGCTGCTCCTTTACATCAACTCCCATGGTTGATCAACTTGAACTCTCGATTTTTACCTGCATCCCACTATTCAACTGTGTTTTTTTCATTTTCTTTTTAATGTGTGACCCCAAGTTTGTTGCAGGGTACTCAAATCCGAGGATTCCTCGATATTCAAATTGAAATGTCCTAAATTTAATTGAAACATGATTTTTGGTTATGTAAACCAAATTTTTCAAGTGTGCATAGATTTTCAGAAAACTTTACATCAGAGAAGTCGTACCAGTAATGCAGTTTAATATAACCAATTGTATATAAAAGAAAAGTTAACGGTGGTTAATTGAGTATTATCCAGCAGGACTATCACAGCTACGCGATTTCACCCGCATGACGTTTATCTTGTAAATTCAAAAAGCCTACTCTGGTAAATGCACTTTCGAGCTAAATCACACGCTAGACACACAAGAGTACAAGATAGTTTACAAATTCAACAAGACCTCCTACTAACCAGTGGTGATTTTCGTTCTGCTTCTTTTGCGGCGGGGTTTGGTGTACGCGGTTGCCGGTTACTTTGTTCGCACAGTACAAAAAAAAAACACTTAACAAAACTTATGTTCTCGAGCGGTTTATCCTTCGTTTCAGATCCGCATTTGTTCCTTACGGAGAAAAACCAGTGAGGAACTGGTCCGTGCTTGAAAGATTCGTAATGTACAAGACAAGAGAGGCAGAAAAAGGCAATGTAACTCCTAAAGAAATAAGTTTTCACACATCTTTTAAAGTTAAAGAAGTTTTGAGTTGCCTTTTTCTATCTCTAGCAACCATACCTCTTAAGCAAAGGTGACATCTCAAAATCGTTTGTTCAGAACAATTGAAGTAAGCTTGTAGATATAGATTTAGAGATGTTATCTTTTTTGAGGTGCACTGTAAGATACATAGCATATTACGCATACTCACTCATGCACGCATGCCATTAACTTGTTAACAAATTTCCAGTGGAGATAAGATCAGTTCCCTAAGAAATAAAAACATTTATTAAATGTTCCCTAGAAGCTAAACTTGATACGAAGCCAAAGAAGTTTGCAACAGCACTGCTAACAGTGAAATCGATTACAAACTACATCGGAACTTGTACTGCACTGGAAACTTTTTGGCACTGTTTGCTCCAACATATCCCAACGCCTCTTCCAACAATACAGTCACCCGAAAACCTCTCAACGAGTTTCACAACACCAGGTACCTGAAAAGGCCATTCCGGGTTAACTTTTGAGACAGATCGGATGCTAGAAATCCCAAAACTCTTTGAATTCCATCCTCGCTTAAATCACTGTTGTACTTTGCCCCAATCTTACTTTACCCCAACGTATTTAACCCATCTTACTCTAACCTATCTTGTCTTGTTTGATCTTTTTTTATCTCTTCACCAAATCGAAACTTCGGCTCCTTTGAAGCAACAATTTGTTGGAATGGTTCTGGTACATTACTCGCGCTACAAATTTTCTACCTAAATCTCTGGTCCGATTAAACACTGCTATCGGTTATCACGCGAGAATATCTCGCGTGACCGGCGTCTATAGGTCACGCGAAACGCGTAGAGTAATTTCGGACAAGTAGAGAATGTACGTGCGTGCAGACATCGCGCATCACTATACATCGCTATAGATTTGTTTCAAAGCCTAAGCGGATTCCACTTCGCTTATCACGAACAACATGCTCGCTAGAATAGAATCATCAGTTGTTCAGAGGTGAGCTGACACGTGATACCAAATGACACAAAATCCCCTTAAACGACTAATTAACGTCCATTACCGAATTACTTTTCACCACCATTTCATCTCATATATGATCTCAAACCATGATAGCATAAATACTTCAGAAGTCTCTAAAGAGATTTCAAAGATTCCCTAGAATTATTAAAACTGTGCTCTAGTGGAATTACGAGGAACTGCCTTTTGGCAGTACAGTCTCAGAGATGCTCTCTTTTTTTTCTCTTTCTTTTTTGAGTACTCGATATTGTCAAGTGATTAGATTTAGATTTTTTTTAAAATGAGATAAATTCGGAAATTGAGTCCGAGGTACATTGGGGAAATAATCACGAAATTAAGGAGAATGGCTAACCATTGGTTTACAGTACTTGGTGTCCGGACGAGGTTGGCCAACTACCGATAGGCAAGCAGCAGTTGCTGTGCCACATGAAACTTCCACATCAGAGAATCATATCGTGGCCACGCTGCCCCACGCCCGTCACGCCTTCTTCCCTTCAGCTCCTAATATCCCCAAATCTGCCACTGCCACCTGGGGACCCCTTAACAAAAACCTCATGTGGAAGGTAACTAACTCATGGCTCAAACTGGGCCACGCTACTAATAATGCTAACTCTACTTTTTCGCGCGCCAAAGGTTTGCGAGGTCCGTATTTATCACAATGCCTAACTCACGAGTCGCACAAAAAAGAAGTGCCTGATAGCCTCAAGGAGCCTAATCATCTCCTTTTGTCTGTTCTTCTTTTGCATGATACTCCAAACCTGAAGAGATTTTAGTTTATTCCACCTCTTTCTGTTTTTAACTTTTTCGCGAATTGAGGTGATAATTGGATCAGATACTGATCAGAAAAAATATCCAGGGTTTAAATAAATCCCCTAAATATTGTGAATTTGAAATGGATTAGGTGGAATGGGCTAATTAATCTTTGTTAATATTTCCACTTGCTTTGACACTGAGCGTTTTAGTAGACTTGATTACTTGAAATTCTGAAAGAAACCCAGCAAACAAATGTCATGATTGTGTGAAACTAGTTTGATTCCTAGAGTGATTCTTATAACACACTTAATCTTTTTGCAGCTTTTTCTTTTTCCTTTCTGTTTTATTTCTTTTAGTTAGGAGATGTGATCCACTTATTTTAGATGATTGAAAATAGTTTATAGATTTTAGTTTTCCTGAACGCTTTCAGTTTAAACAAAAATCTTATTATCAAACCAAAACTGTTTATTTCATTATAAATATAAATACGATACAATCATAACAAAATTTGGCGAGTTTGAAAAGGAAACTTGATCAGTAGGTTGACCCTCATTTTGTTTCGTTCAATTTATACGTTTGGTATCAAAATCATTTTTTTGACAATGATAATTTTTAAACTACATTAAACTTTGATGTGCAATAATAAGATTTCATAATAAAGGCAATTAGATATATTTCTCTGTAGAGAAATTTGATGAATACAATTGATCCTTAGATTTCTGGACTGAGATCTGACACTCTATTCAATGAAAACAAAAATTCAGGGTCACCCTATTTGTCTCATCCTTTCGGAATAAATCATCCAAAATTCAATCCAAACTCAGATTTATACAAATTATTTTCTTCCCCAACAGAACATTTCTTTTAAATCCTACTCTCGTGACTCTGGACACGGAGGGTCGGAACAAGAAGAGTCGCCCCGGACTCATGGCTCGATGACCTTGCAGGGCTACTCGGGAAGAACTCGCGAACGGCGAGTAGGTGGCGATGAGATTGGCACCAGGACGACCGGACGAAGAGCAGCCTCTCCCTACAACCACACCTACACGGAAATCCGAGACGGACGAGGTGGCCATCATCAGGTACATGGACACCATCATGGTCAACATCTGCACTTGACGAGGGGACTGGTGGGAGAGGATGATCCGGTCTACGAGGAAATTGAGCGTGGAGGCGAAATCCAAGTCTCCGACATGTCTGACGAAGATGGCAGACGACAAAGCGACATGAGCAGACAATCTTCTCGAAGCTATGGGGATCATAGACCCTTGATCCCATATTCTCCAGCGAATGACCGAAATTTGAATCATTACGGTCAAACTGGAGAACGTAGTGTCGCTCATTACGATCCTTCGGAATACAGTCCAGCTCAAGAAAGGACTCTAAACGCCTGCTGGGAAAAAATCAGACGGCAGCAACCTAGGTACGAGTTGGGTGAACTACCTCGACTTCCTGGCACTTACGGAATTTCCCCTCAAGATCACACGAGGACTGTTGCTGTCCTCGACGGCCATACTGTCGTTTGTCACCTTCAACCTCAAACTGACATGTACACAGGACGAGGTATCCCGCCGCCATCTTACAGCGAATGTTAGGAAAGTCTACATTAGATTCTCTTATGAAGAAGTTTCTGTTGTTCTCGTGAGTTCACGAATCCGAGATCCCTCAAGCGAGCTGCTGCGGGGAAAATCTCGAGCAAAGACCACTCGGTGCAGAGCTGCAATGTGATCGTTGGTTTCGCTTCGACTTGGAAAGTCTTAACACAAACCCTGAGAAAAATTCTTCAAAGCTCTCTTGAACCAGAAGGATTTTGTAAAAAAAAAATCGAAATAGTCATGCTTACTGCGAAAGTAGAGACCTAGACTTCTGGTATACTTTTGGAATTTCTACCAGGGGATGTCAAGTTGTCAAGTGAGATCTTAGACTGATGCGAGTGTAGCTCAAATCTTAATGCGAAACCTAGCGAAATCTTAGCCATATTGCGACCATATTTCGCGGGTCGAAATGAGGTATTACGCCGACTGACGTGCTGTCGTCCAGCCTTGTAGAAAACATCCACTGACATTTGGACCATCTTTGACTTTTGCTGAGAGTTTTATTTCATGATGTAAAAAAAAAGAAAGATGGATTTTAAAAATGATGAATTTCTCCTCCTTTGATGTATATGGGATTCTTTCGAAACGGATTGCGGAAAAACCGGTAAAATAGTTTTCAGTGTGAAAACACCTTCATTTGGAATTGCACTATTATATTCCTCGTCAAATAGAAAGCATATTCAGAGATTTTTCAGTGATTATGACCACCACTTTTGTAACTATCAGAACCCTCATGTCACCGGAAAATCTCTGAAATAACTTATACTTTAAAAAATTAGCCTGGACGCCCAAAACTCAGAGCAGACGTCGCCACTCCTTTTAGCCCCTTAGGGCGCACTTTTTCTAGCATTTTTTATTATTCATGGCAAACAGCTATTCGCTAAAATTTCGGGTATGTGCAGTGGAGGTTATTATTCCACGCATGCGCCAAGTTTAACTAATAGCTAATCATCCTGATGGCCATGAACAATAAAAAATTATAGAAAACATGCGCCCCCAGGAGCCAAAAGGAGTGGCGACATCTGCTCTGAGTTTTGGGTGTCCAGTCTAATTATGAGAATGCAACTCCAAGTGAAGATACGGGTGCTTTCGCACCGAAACTATTTCACCCCAGTTTTCGAACAAGTACTTCTAAAATATTATCATAGGACTTTTGATTCCCAGAGAGGGCAGACATTGTCCATTTTTGAACGTCCTTCGTTTTTGTTAGAATAGTGAAAGTTAAGGATATTCAAATTCAGTGTGGTATTTTCAACTAGAGTGACCGCAAGCGAGGTGCCGTCTGGACGAAGGCACTTTGCGTGTGATAAGAGTGCGAAATGTAATGTCGATATGCATGGTTCGAGCGAATGAGTGTATCTGTGATTAAGTATCGAGTCCTGTATCATAACTAGCGGACCTCCTTCTCAAGTATGTACATTGTACATGCGCATATATCTTGCCGAAGAATCGATTGAAACGCGTGCGTTAGGAATTGATCGCGTATGCGCTCAAATCACGGATTCTGTCGTGGAATATCATTAACTTATAGGATTGCAGACGCACGAAAATCGTCGTCTTTGCTTCTGTCCGATACGGATTTTTCGGAGAAGGGGATAAGTGGATTTTCATCGCAGTGCGCCGTACAATCGTTTTAACTGTGACTTTGAAGTGTCCCGTCGACATTCAATAGCTCAAGGACTGTCATCGGGTCTCCTAAGTTTACGATTAATCCTCAGCGATTTAAGAAGAGCTAAGTCAAATTGCGGTACTTTGATTCGAAGTGTAGTACTTTTCACTTGTCGGCACTCGACTATTTATTTTTCAAGGCTTGAGTGGGAATTTCGTTAGTATATTTTATTTCTCTACTTCTTTCTCTCGCTGTTATTTATTATTGCTTTATTGTTGTGTAAATTGGAATTAAAGATATTGATATTGCCCACTCCCAGCTATTTACCGAAACTTCATTTCGTTTTGTAAAGATCGATTGTTGAGAATGGAGTGAAAAGTTTTGCATTTGCATCAATGCGGCGGAGATTGACTTGTCATAGGCGGCGATCGATAAAAGAATGTTTTGAACAACATTGATTTTAAGGCACTAAAAGTTCAAAGTTTTGAACCAAATCTCTTGTGGAAAATTAAGAATTTGTAAATTTTTTTAACTTATTGACGCTAAAATTTTATTTTATTTCATTTACGTCCCTTATTTTTCCACAATAGAAGTAGTTCATTGAAAAGATCAAACTTACAGCATTGATTATGTGATATTGAGAAGCCTAATTTTCAATTATGATTCTCTTATCGATTGACGTTTTTGCTTCCCTTTGGCCTTTTCTCTGTATATTTTCTTTGGAATGTTATGTTTTGGTCCCAGAATGTTATTTTTATAAATAAATATATATGTATGTATATGTATGTAAACCGTGTACTAATGACGCAAGTGTGTAAGAAAGATATAGGAGTAAGCAATTTTCCAAGCGAAGAGGAAAAGGCAAAACATAGTCACTGTTTTTTACTATTTTTAAAAAAAAATGTATCTATCGTAATTAATCTGTAACTAAGAAAACCCGCGCGCTATTTATTTTTTTAGCACTCGTAAACGTTTTTAATGTATAAATTACTTGAGCGAGTATAGAAACGTCGTATATTGTGATCGTGCGCATCGCTGAATCGCTCGAGAACATCTGAAAACAAAAGACATGCATTTAATTTTCAGGTTCAATTCCAAATTTTATGTGTTATCTGTAGAGATTATCATTAAAATGTTAGAAAAATCAAACCGAGCCAAAAGAAATTCATTTGAAACAGATTTGAATCGTCAAGAGTTAGGCTGAATCTAGGAAAAAATGATCGGAATATGTGTGACTGTAATTTCCAGTATTCTCGAGGAGCGTTTTTGATGCTTTATTTATTCCCAAATCAACCGTTTCTCCGTGAACTTTGCTCTGATATATGATAATATCTGCATTAGACGTACAACTGTGTTAAATGTTAAGTGTTCCCAGGTGTCTTTGCACTCAAATATAAGTACCGCAGAAGTATGGAAAACAACTTGTATGATATAAATCAGACTAAATTAACGTTTAACATCCTTTAAAAACAAATTTTCAGATGTCATTTTTACGATTTGAAGAAATTCTAAAAAGTTCCTAGAAAAGATATTCTTAATTTAGCATTAGAAGCGCAAAACTGATCCGCATTTATATTTTATAGTGCAACGAAACGAGAGTTGAAGACATGTAGTTCATTTTTAGCATTCCATTGTACATTTTTCATCTAGCAGATCCGATCTTGAAGTTGGGGAATTGTGACTTTCTTTGTGCATGGGGAACCAACATGACGTTATGACGTTTTTTAGGTTGCAAACTAATTTAAAGTAACGCGTTATTGTCGAAGTATTTCTTCGAGCCCTGTAAATATTGTATATAAAGCTTTGTACATGTTGAATACTTGTAATGTAAGTACGAATGGTGAAAGTTCACGTAACGGTTAGTGTGAGATATCTTAGGTAAGTAGTTGAGATCGCGAGGAGAGACGCGTAAAGTTAATTTAAGTCCGAACGTAATATATAGGTATGTAAATAAACTAAGCAATGAGATAAAATACTAAAAGTCCCAAATAATCATTGGATATTTATAAAGATTCCACTAGAGTAGGAGCGACGACGAAGGAAGTTTGTCTCCAATGCGTTTCTCCGTGCAACGGAGTCTGTCGTTTTAAATCGAAATACGTCGCATTGAATCCAGACAGACAAATATACAATGCATGTTTTATCATTAGCTCTTTTATAAGCTAATATTCCATTTCCGCTCACGCAAAACAAAAACAAATACGTGGTTATTGTACTCCGTTGTATATTTACGTTCCTTAGTTACTTTCATCCCTCGCTGCCTCGCGTAACCCAACGAAGCGAGAGCTCTTAAATCCATTTTGACATTCAGACCTTTCTTTTTCATTTTTTATTTTATTTACCTTTTTTTATTTCATAGAAAAATATTGTTCGCGAATATTTTTTTAAAAACCTTTTTAAAGAGTTTTGAGTTTGTACAAACGGAGCTCTGGATTTGTTGAGTTACTTTTTTACCTACTTGCGCACTGGAAATAAAAGATGCAAGGATTGTGAAAATTTCAGACTTGTAATATCTTGTTTATTCATTTTATATGCTTCTCTAAGACTGTCTGATACAGAAACAGAAAATAAATATATGTGTACCAATCTCTGAAATGAATAAAGTGTTTATCCTTCCCTGAATTTCCTGCATAATACTTTGATTTTGTTTTAGAAAGCATAAGCCAACAGTTACATAAGACAGGTGGTAATATCATGGACCAATTGTAGAGCTGAACAGTCGTGTACAATCTTCATACTCTATTATATTTGTTTTCATATTTCAACAATAGCTTAACAACTTCATGTTGAGAATTTCTTTTTGCAGCGATTAATGGCGTAATATGAAATTTAGCTTCTGATTTAATGTCAATTAAATTACTTTCTAATATATATTCCACAATCTCCCGATTCCCCACTGAAGCAGCAATATGAAGGAGAGTTTGTCCTGCATCGTCAACGGCAGTAATGTTAGCTCCAAATTCAATAAGACTTTTTGTGACCTCGAAGCATTTACTTTTAACTGATTCGTGTAAAGGAGTAGAGCCAGACGAATCTCTAGAGTCTAGCAGTTTTGAATTTTTTGATACAACCAGATCGACCACAGATTTGCGTCCATGCAATGCTAAAACACATTTGGTTAATTAGAAATTTTTTGTGGGTTGATTTAGAATCAATCTTCAGATTATTCCACCTTTCAAAATAACACATTTTTAAAAACTGCTACCTTTCTCAAATTTGTATACTATATTTAAATAAAAATAGATATCATTTCGTAAATTGAGTTAATCATTAATTCCTCAAATAAAAGAAATCTTAATAGTATTCATAGGCAACCCTGCAGATTGGCACAATCCTTTGCTTAATGTCTCTCTCTTAAAATTTCTTAAAGATCGAAATGAAATCTATTTTCTTATGAAAATTGTTTGTGTACAAAAAAAAACACCCAAAAAGTTCACAAAGCAAAAATAGACTTCGAGACTACCCACTTTTCCGGCTCATTAGAGACAATGTACAATAAATGCACAACAAAAAGAAAAAAGAGGGAGAGAAAAGAGTCAACCAAACCAACCTCTTACTCTTTCTTTTCTCCGTGTTTTTTATACTACAGGGAACCAAAATATTTCGAAGACAATTTAAACTTCCTTGTCAGGGGTAATTTATACGAAAACTACACTTGTAAATAATAAAACATATATTAATTAAATTCAAATATTACCTGAAAATAAAATTAATTTTTATCATTATTATCAAATGTTGTTTGGTCAATCTTCCCATTTTCTTATAACAATCGAAAATCTTCAAGATCGAAGTGAAATTCACTTTCTTATGAAAATTTTATTGTACTAAAATTGAAAACACCAAAAAGTTATATGTATCTGTGCATGGAAAATTTGTTTAAACCAAATTTAAGATAGATTTTTTAAATTTATTGGTACTCTTATTCAAATTTTCTTTGTTTCTTTTTTTGTTCAAGTCAAAACATATTTTCTTATTAATATCAAATACCTTTTTTTTAAAACCCTGTGAATCTTGCATTTTATCAATAAATCCTTCTGTCATGCATTCAATCTCAGTTTTTACTAATTGAATAAATTCTTTAATATTATTTCACCGGTCTTCAAATCACATCCATCCTAAAATCACATTACCCTGAATTTTTATCAATTTCAGGGAAAACCATAATACCAAAAACAGGAAAATCAGAATGGATAAAAATTTGTTTTCAAAGTTTCTGCGTAGAAAATCCATGAATTGTAATCCAATATCTTGTAAACAATTCACCACAACAACAGTTGAACAAACATTTCAATTATTTATTAAAACCTAAACTTTCATTACTTTTTTCCGTTTATTTTTCTTAAAGAGATAGTAATCCACTTGTTGAATATAAATTTTAATCTAAGAGAAACAGATTCTTCACAATGAAAATTCTTTTCCATTTTAACCCAGAAGAAACTTCAGAAACACGAACTGTAACGTTCAAAACTGACCGTAAACTGACATTGACTCAATTTTTGAACTGATCATCAGTTATATCAAATATAAATTCTGTATAAGTATGTACCAGCTATATGTAAAGCATTCCGTCCATTTTTGCTTTCAGCTTCAATGCATTTCGGTGAGTATTTCAGAAGAAGATTGACAATGTTGAGATCACCAGATCGGCAAGCTAGATGAAAAGCTGTCCAGCCATCTTTATTTTTTATAAAAAGATCAGCATTGGCGTTTAATAAAGATTGAACACAGGAATTAGCTTCAGATCCTGTTTTTGTGCATGCTAACATAAGAGGAGTCCAATCGGCACGTTTCAAAGAATTCAGATTCGCACCTTTTTCAATCAGATATTTAACAACAGCAGTTCTTGAAAATTGTGATGCTTCATGTAACGGTGTTTTCATTTCCAAATTGACGACATCAATTGTGCATTTTTGTTCCTTCCAATCTGAACATAATAATTTTACTATTTCCAAATTTCCTTCCCGAGCTGCAATATGCAGTGGACTGTCACCAGAAGAAACATGACGAATTGTCGACCACCCTTTAAGATTATTTTCTGAACTAAGTGTCCGGATTTGGGACAAATCTCCCTTTTGGCAGGCACGTAAGAATTGCTTTGAGAGGTTAGATTCACCATCCAGCATAATCAGCTCTTTTTTCGAATATACGAAGACAATGTAATAAGAAGAGGAGGATTGTGTAAGGATACTGAGTACAATTTAATGAACTTAAATAAACTTCAATAAACTTTGATAACTTTTATAAATGTTGAATTTTGATTGTTGGGGAAAATTATATTGTTAGAATATTCAGTTTTTACATACCTTTGCTTTACAATTAATGCCGGGCAAACACTCTTTGGAATCGTTTCATGAATATTATTTATGAAGAAAACAAACAAAACAAGTCGAAGAGAAGAATCGTCAAAAACGCACGTGCCATTTGTTTATCTTATCGTCTTGAGTTGTAGCGCCATTGTTATTTTCTGTTTTACCGGCATAGTTATGATCCAACAAACTAAGGTCTCGCCTCGCGCAAGTAAAAAAAATCAACTAATCAGACGGCTCCCTAGTTTTCCCGTCTACCCTTCCATCTTGGATGGGGTTCGGGCGGCGGATTTGAACCGACTGGGGAACACGAATGAGATCGTAAGAAGTTGAAATAAAAAATTGCACTGTACAAAATAATTTGCCACGCATAGCATGAAAAAATTGAAATAATTTATGATTACTCAGGGAATAAGAGTTACGTATGTAATATTTATTAAAGAACTTCTAAAGTTTTAGAGCATGTTTAAAAGTATGTTGGAGTAAAAAAAAATAATCATTTACGAAAGACTGTAATATGTATATTGTATGTATAATGTATGTATAATGTATAATAATGTCTGTATTCTTTTTAATTATATACAGGAAACATTATAATGTATTATATATTGAATTCAATTTTAATAATATTATATAATATATAATATTATACAAGAAATTAAAATAACATTAAAATTAGCACATTTGTTCTTATTATAGTACAGTATAGTTTAATACATGAAATTATTAAATAAATTATTAAATGAATTTAATAAAATTATATAATTTTAATATAGTAGGGTAACTAGCTGCAACTGCGTGGGAAAAGAGTCAGTATCATGACATGAATATTTACATTTCGCATTTTGTGCGTTAAGGATATAACAAAAGTAGTGAAACAACAAGGCGAATCCAAGTAGTAATTATAAAAAATAATATATAATAAGAATAGAAAAGATTAATAATTTAATATACCTTTTCATGGATGACACTATTTTGGAGCTTCAACAATATTTATTTAACTATCGACTTTCATTCTTGTCCCAAATTAATTTTAGTTTTATTGTTGTCCAAATTAATTTTACTTACAAGAAATGGATACAAAATTGGAGTCATGAGAAAGGAATAACAGTCAGAATGACTTATAAATCAATTTTTTAATTACAAAATTTCCTTCTATGCGGATAGGGACCATATCATTGCCACAGTTTAAATTGAAAGTTCGTATCAGTTTTCATGGTCATATATAGCATTTTCGTTTTCTCGAATATATATATATATATATATGATTTAGATTATTATTTTAGATTTTATTTTATTTTATTTATTTTATATTATTTATTTTATTATTATTTTAGATTATTTATTATATATGATTAAAGAGGAATGATTTTAGTCATATGAATGATTTGTCTCAAAATTATAAATAAATAACATAATTCTTTTTTAATCGAATGCATTGTATAACACATCAGGTCAATTATCATCGATTCGTTGCGTCAAAACGATTATTTTTTATTGATATTGTGACGTCCAGAACGTAAGGATTTTACTATTATATTTTTTATTCCAATTTTAGGCTTATTTTATATATTTTAGGTTTATTTTATATTTCGTATATTTCAAAATCTTTCTCTACGAGCTTCTGCACAACGTTTACCTGCATTTCATTTATATTTCCATTTATTCTAGGAACGTGCTTTAACCTTACTTTTCTGGCGAACCATTTCTTTGATTCATTTATGTCTTTCAACATCTGTCTCCGAGATTGCCAGTTTTAAATCCTAAGGTTTATGCTCAATTTGCTCTTCTGCTATTGTCCTTCAAGTCTCTACCGCCACTACGCTTAATTGTCTTATTGAAGGTCAACTAGCCCATCACTATGTCCTCGGATTATGGGAAGTTCCGCAAGGGTCTCTTTGGACCTCCACCTAGCTCCCCCGATCCACCCCCATTGACAAGGGGACTGCTCCAGCTATCCCTTCCACTCAACTCACCCTCCCTTCCAAATTTGAAATCAAAAACCCTCTCTTGCCCCCATGTACCCTCTAAGTGCGATTCGAAGGGTCAGATATTACTTGTCTTCGGTAGAGGTAACAAGATACGCATAGAAGTTCGCAATTTATATACCGGACACTTGTACTTTTCCTCATGTTATCATATTGAATATATTACTGTTTATGTATTTTATCCCACAAGTTTTTTATTTTTATTTAACCTACTTCTCCCTTGATATAATTTTTAATCAGGTTCGAAAAGCACCGCATCAAACTAGACTCGGTGCACAAAACAGATATCATTGAAGGTAAATTATGAAAGTTAAGAAATTTATACTTCACAAAACAGATTTTTTTTAATGATAACAGCGCGTAAAATGTTAAACATCATATTTTACGAAATTCTTCAGTTTTTCTTGAAATATCGAAGAACAGAATAAGTCTATTAAATTAAACCATTTTATTTACGTATACCCTTTAAACAAATATTCCCATAATTAGAAATGTTGAAATAACAATTTGCAGTTGAAAACAATAGGAATAATGCCTTGTGGATTCATTGTAATTTACTTGAATTGCAAACACTATGATATTTAACAAATAAATATAATTTTGACCTGAAATAGCATAGAAGTAAAAAATTCTTCATGAATATTCAAGTGGACCACTTTACCGATTCCAAAAAGCTCGAAAACTTGTTTTTTTGGTGAATACTATGATAGCAACTTGGTTGTAAATAAACATTTGGCGTACTTTGGAATCACTTTCCTATATAGCTACATGAGCAGAAAACGTAGTTTTTATTAACAATAACCGTGTATTTAGGGTTAACTAGAATTATTTACAATTAGTCAATTAAAAATAAACAAAGAAACCGTAATATGTTAGAGAAATTCATATTGAGATTTACGACAAAAGTAACACTTGGGATGTTCAGCCTAACGATACGGGACTGTTCGCGCCAATGCAGCGAGTATGGTGGGGGTAGTCGGGAAACGCGAAGTCGAACGTATTTCGATGGGTCCTAAAAGAAAGTACGCAACTCACGGCGATGGATAGAAAGTACGTAACTTTTTTTTTCTTCTGTAATTTATCAAATTTGAATTGTGAACTCTCATTCAATGTTCGTAATCATCTTTTGAAAAAGTGATACTTTTGGAGCTGCGTATAGTTTCTATCCGTCAACGAGAGTTACGTACTTTCTATCCATTGCTGTGAGTTGCGTATTTTCTTTTAGGACCCATCGATTTGAGCATCGAAGTCATCATACGGCATAGTGAAATTGAGAGAACTGGAGTAACTGAAGGCTCCCACTTCTTGACTTCTCTCTTTCTCGAGACTTGAGTGTGCATAGGGCACAATACCCCTCTACTCAGCGACGGAGTGAAGAGTTTTTTGGTGTATACTCTCGTCACCAGCTGAGTGCAATAAATTTTAAAGGGTGAGCCTCTTTATCCGAGATGTAAAAGCTTCCCTACCAGACTTGAGCCTATTACGTTGTGGAACAGGCCTGCCGATAAAGGAGAAGGGATCCTCCGATACCTTGTGTCCGCTTCCATCTCCACTGACCGTCCGAAGAGTCAACGACAGTGAGGATCTTGCTAGGAACAATTTTACAAGGCGCCTTGGGGTGACAGTACTTGTATTTTTTATTATTATACCATTAAGCCAAATCCCTTTCGGGGTAAGCGTAACTCGTTCGGCTCTGGTCTCGTTTTACTACTGGGGATTAAGAAATTTGTATGGTAAATTTGGGTACGGGATGTTTAGGAGGACAAGGAATAAGTTTTAGATCAATCTCACAACAACGCTCCGATACTAGTCGCTTGATCAATCTCTCTAGCACTCAACCCAGGTGAAGAGATTCGCAAAGCCATTATACTAACGGGAATAATTATAACAATCCACTAAGAAAATCTCTTCACATGGGGCCATTAGTATCCAAAATCTTTCGTTTCA
>JAUMHM010000031.1:52937123-52949090 GCA_032362435.1 Melikaiella ostensackeni
AGTAGGGTAACTTTGACCAAGCATATTTTTAATATAATAAATGTTTATTAAAATCTGACAAATAAGAGTCCTAGCTTATTCTTTTACGAATCCAGACATACCACATAAGTCATATTTTTCACTATACTTTCGGAGAAAATAGTGGAGAGCAATAACCTTCCAAAAGACCATATACCCAGCCCTCTTAAGAAAAATATTAACATTCAAATTGTACGATCGGACTTTTAAACGAAATTCGCAACAAACTTGGTAATAATGATATTTGGGGATCAATTGATGAAACTACCGATTTTTGTGGTAGAAAAGTGGCAAACTCATTCGTTGGAGTTTTAGATAACAGTAAATCTAGAGAATGTTATTTATTAACTTCCGAAGAACTTAGTGCAGCGAATAATATAACAATAGCTGGTATGTTTCACGATGCAATGTAGTTGCTATGGCCTGACGATATTCAATACAATAGAGTTTTGTTGTTTTTATCTGAAGCTGCACCTTACATGATTAAATCTGGTAATGAATTAAAAAAAAATTTTTTCCAGAAATGTTGCACATTACATGTGTCGTACGTGGCCTTCATCGCGTTGCTGAAGCAATTCGGCATTATTACAATACAGTAGATAAATTAAATTCAAATGTAAACAAAAATTTTCAAAGTCTCCTGAACGAACTTCTCTTTTTCGCCAAATGAATCCTGGATTTTGGTTGCTTGAAAAGTCCCGTGCCTAAGTTATAAAACATTTTTTTTTTTAGAAAATTCGCATTTATTCTTTAACATAGTTTCCTTCCAGCTCGATACACTCATTCTAACGAGTTTCTAAATGCTCGATGCCTTTTCCATAGTAGTCAGCGCTCAACTCCTCAAAATAGGCGTTTGTTTCGGCAATGACCTTTTCATTTGAATAAAATCTCTTACCAGCCAACCATCTCTTCAAGTTTGAGAACAGAAAGAAATCGCGCGGAGCCAAGCCTGGAAAATTGGGTGGAAGGGGTGGAAGAGGAATCAATTCGAAGCCCAAATCGTTTATTTTTGCTATTGCAGTTGCGGAGGTGTGAGCTGGTGCGCTGCCGTAATGAAATAACACTTTTTTGTGCGCTTATCGTGGCTGTTTTTTTAGCTCGGCTCTCAAACGGTCCAATAATGATGTATGGTACGTTTCTATTATAGTTTTACCCTTCTCCAAGTAATCAATGAGGATGATTTCTTGAGAATCCCAAAATGCTGTGGCCATCACCTTCCCTGCTGACAAAACAGCCTTCGCCTTCTTTGGCGCACTTTCACCAGGCAATACCCACTGCTTTGACTGCTGCTTTGTCCCGAGCGTATAGTGATGAATCCAGGTTTCATCAACGGTTTTCAAAACGTCCAAAGAGCTCCTTTGGATTATGCTTGAACATCTTCAAATTGGATTGAGAAACATCAGCTCTTTCCAACTTTTGCTGGTCAGTGAGAACGCGCGGCACCCATCGCGCACATAGCTTTCGCATCTTCAAATAATTATGCAAAACGTTGTGTACACGTTCAGTTGAGATGTTGACCATCTTAGAAATCTCACGCACCTTCAATGATCATCGGTCACTAAACGGATAACTTTTTTGGTCACTTCTGGCGTAGTCTCAATGAAACTTTGGATTTATTGTTTTTGAGGTTAGCACTTTACAAGAATGATAAGGGATTTATACTAGTGGCGCCATCCAGTCGTCAGGCCCGGAACTTTTTAAACGACCTAGTATGTTCAGCATGTAAGGGAAACGTTAGCAAAACAAAGCGGAGGAGCTTCAAGAGTGGCTGAACAAAAATTAAACTATGTGCTTGCGAAAAATAAATTTTAAAAAATATTGGAATTGATTGTTTAAAATTACGGTGCTCAAAATATTGAAGATTTCCTCTTCTCTGAGAATGAGGTAAAAAAGATGAAATATACACCCATCACATCGGCAGACGTAGAACGCAGTTCATCTCGATATGCTATTATTTTGAACAACAGAAGGAAAGCGTGCATTTTTGATAATCTAAGAATAGTCTTCAGAGTTGCAACTACCATTCCAACCCTCAACAAATCTAACCTTGAAAATGGTTAAATAATAATTAATTTAAATCTGAGTTTGAAATGTCAAACTGTTTGGAACCCTTATCAGATAAAAAAGTATCAATATTCAATGCCTGGTCCTAAAATCTGCTTATTTTTAAGGCTTGCATTTGAGAAATAATTGTCTTAATTTTTTATTGTTTTGAATTTATTCTGGATGCATTTAATTCAAAATTGTTCAATTACAAATCCTTTAAATTGAAAAGTGTGCAACTATCAAGTCTTTCAATTTGATACTCTACGATTTCGAGGAGTTTAAAAACCAGAAAATTTTGTACGTTTAAAATTGAAGTCAAACAATTTGGAATATTTGAATCTTGAGAAATCAGATTCCTAAGACGGGCCATTTGACATATTTTTTTGAACATCAAAATTTATTACCTTATAAACATTTTATGAACTTTTAGGCTTTTTTTTAATAAAACAAACATCAGACTATAATGTTATCAGTCGCTTTTACTTCTGAAGTTACTTAAGATCGAAAATTTTTGGAAAATATGAAAGGGGGCTCGTCTTAGGTATCTCTCTTCTGTATGCAATGCCAAATTAGTTGAAAAATACAAAAATAAACTATTTTTCAATAATTGTGATGGTCGCCATTTTGAATTTTTTTCAAATTTGTCGTGGCTTATACTACTAATTGATTTTAAATAATACATTTCAGGGATCCGACCATTTCGTTATTGAGACGAAAAAATGATTTTTTAATAAACTTTGATGTAGCCGTCTCTGAATTTGGACGAAATTAGATAAAATCTGAAATTGCATTAATGATTAGATCAAAATTGTTTTATTTATCTGGCCGTAACGAAATAGAATGAAAGTTTTGGCCGGGTCCCTGATACATTTTGTCCTTTGACCAAGTTTGGCGTAATTTTATTGAAAAATATTGAAAATCAATTTTTCGAAAATTGAGATGGCCGCTGTTTTGAATTTTTTCAAAATTCGTAATGGCACATATTAATCATTCGATTTAAATAATAAACTTTGTCTTTGGACCAAGTTTGGCATAATTTACTTGGAAAATATGAAAAAAGTCAATTTAAAAAAAAATTGAAATGGCCGCCATTTTGAATTTTTTCAAAATTATCAATTTTGCACACAATCATTTTTTTCAGTGTGCCAAAAGCTGCCAAATTCTAGGTGGGCATTAGATTTCGATTAGATTTGACAATGTTTTGACATTTTCAAGGTTTGACTCAGTTTTTCCTATGTAAATTACATGCGAAATTTCAAATCAGATTTTTCTCGTATAACCTCAAGAAAATATTGCTTTATAAATTTGTAGTGATTTTTATTTGTAGTGTACTGGAATTTGCAATAAAAATGAAGCTATTGCCAAATGAAAATTACAAAAAAGGGGAACACGTCCACTTTCGAGTTTTAAAAAAGAATTATATTATTTATGTTCTAACATATTTAGATAACTGGGAATTCAAATGGAGCATTTTTGAAAATAATAAAAATTTTTTTTTATTTCACGTTTGAATTACAGAAACGTTGAAGTATCGAAGGAATAAAATTGGCTCAATCAATCTTGATTCAGAAAAATATTTTTCATTGGATGCAAATTGTCCATGCATTCTATTTTTCTAGTTTATTTGAAAAAAAATTTTATTATTCAAATCAAGCTTTTGAAATTTGAGAAATTAATACTAGCGATTTATCATTTTTATGATTTTTTTCTGATAATTGATATTTCTGCTAGAAGAAATAAATTCACACAGTTGCAATTCAAAAAGTACACGTCAATTACATATATGAATTTGATGATAAAGCACGTAGTAGATAGTTTATTGGAGATATTAAGTAGCATAATAAATACCTCACATCCGCTATCAATCATATGAAATAGAGAATATTTCTTTAACTTTCCTTGAATTTCTAAAAGATATTTTAATATAACATTCGTAGTATTTATGTAATAGCTTTTCATCATTAGTTACACTGAATTGATTATCGAAATAGTGTTTTTCTTCTGAAGTTACCAGATAGTATTGAAATTTTAAACTAAGAACAGATACTTTTTTATTGGTATTTATAAAATTATCGAGAACTATAAGTCATATCCCTCGTTAATTTTTAAGGAAGTTAATTACTTCCTGAATAGTTTTTCTCAGAAAAAATGTCCGTATTTTTATTTGTATTCATCGATAATTGATGATGATTTCTGGAAGGATGATTCTTAGAATGCAAATCATGCGAGCACATTCCGAGGACAAAATTATTTAAAATTTCGAAATCCCAATTAAAATCTTGTTTATTTCTTTATTTTCTTATTGACATAATTAGAGGTACTTATAATTATTAATAATTGATACCACCTTAATTCACACAATTATATATTGCGATGAACTGAAACGCAAAAAGAGAGGAATCATGTATGACAATTTCCGATCATCAACTCATGAAATTTCATTCCATAATATGAACCTTGTCTTTCTCGGAACAACCTGTTATCAAATCGGATACTCGCCTTCAGTTGTAGGCTAAAAGAATTCTTGAAGGATACGAAAATTATTCTTGAAAAACACCTCCTGAATAAAAAGTATCTTCAGATTGTTGGATATGTAATTGTGAATTTGAATTGAGAAGGGAATAGATTATGGACTATTATTTTGTATTCGAGGTATACAAATTTCTATAAAATAGTTTAAAACCTTTTTCAAAATTTAGAATCTGCTGCGACTTAAAAAAAGTTATTTTTATTTTTTAATCGTTTGTAGATAGAATTGTTACGATACAAACAATATCCGATTACTTAATGCATGTTTATACTGAAACTAATACAAGAATAAGAATCATTAATTATGAAAGTGCTCTATATGTATAATACAACATGATCGAAGATCGCGGCGTTCGTACCAGGCGCGTGTCCTACTTGTGCATGTGAAATTATCGATCGATAATTTGCCAACGGATGTAATAGCTTTGTTTCTTCCTCATTCGTATTCTCGATGCCACTACAATTAGCCACAGACAATAAGACGAGAAAAATCTCTTCTCTATTTGTCAAATCTCGAAATTATGATTTTAACTAAATTTATTTAATAAAAAAGTCGAATACGCCAGAATGTGCAAGAAGAGCCCAAAATGGCCATTATTTAATTAACTGATTAAGTTAATTAATAAGTTGAAGGATAAAATTTTGGAAATAATAAAAAGGAAATCAAACAAAATCAATCAGCGTATTCGACAGTGCTATGTTTATGTGTCCTGCTGTTTATGTATACAAGAGGGCTGCCACACAGTCAAATTTTTGAAGAAAAAGGTCACTTTAGTCACATTTCCCCATGTCATTTAAAGTTTTTTCTAAAAGAAAAAAAATCTAAGTAATTTATGTATGGAATCTATATAGTAATCTATATTAGGAGAATGCTGTTCAATATTAAAATTAAAATTATTTTAATTTACGATTTTCTGTTTGTCTAGTTCCTATTGTAAAGTATCACACTAAATCTGAAGGTATGAATTTGATCTGCAACAAAATCATGCAAAAATGTGACAGTTTTTTGTTTCTTCATGTTGATACAAATTTTCGTATCAATCAAATACCTTTGTAGCAAAAAGAATACCCTCAGAGTTAGTGCTGTTGCGGCACAATTAAAAAAAAATGATACTTAACTATATTAATATACTCATTTTTTTTAACTCATTCATCACAAAAATGTATTAAATTACTTTATTTTCCTTTAGATATTTTAAATTCATAATGCAAAGGTATGGAGTAATGTTACATTAATTATGTGCATTATAGAATTAAGAAAAACTCAAATTCTTCGAAGTAAAATTGAATTGAATCAAATCAGAAGTATTCTACAGTCTTTAAACTTTCATTTAACATGTGCAAAAGTAATTTTATGGTGAAATATTAAACAAAAATTGTGTTTTAACAACTAAAATGTAACTATTTTTCATCATTTTCAGGCCTTATTTAAATCGTTGTGTTTAGTTTTTTAAATTAAAACTTACCTCGTAAGGTTTATTTTTGGTAAGAAGTTTCATAGCTGTATCCCATTTTTCAACTTTTGATGCTGAAATATAAAAAATTTTCGTTTCGAAATTCCATACTTTGGAGGTTTTGTTCATTTTCGCGGATGAATAACTGATAGGGAGAAAAATGAAAAAATCCAGGATTTGCAGTATGTACATGTGAATCAGGTCTTCATTTTATCCCCCTGAAAATTTTGCGTAGATCTTAAACCTTTTTTTACTGAAATATCAATTTTTAAAATAGCCCAAAAGATTGCTATTTTGTGGTTTGATTGAATGAAGTATTGACTAAGTTGAAGTTGGTTAAATATTTAAAAATTCAATTTTTAAATTAAAATTCCTGAATTTTTTCATTTTTCTCCCTACGAGTAATTCATTCTCGAAAGTGAAAAAACCTTCCACTGTCGAATTTCAAAACAAAAATTTTCGTATTTTAGAATAAAAAGTTGAAATTATTATTATAATTTCGCAGAACTTTAACTTTCTATTCAAAATGTACATTTATAGCTTCAATCATAATTAGTTATTGACAAGTACAAACGATTTGTTCCAATATAGTTTTTCTTTCCTTCATAAATAAAAAAATATAAATATTCTAAGTGACTGTAGTCTTTTTTTAATTTTTTTAAATTTGTGGAAATCTGTTGAAATTTTTATGAAATCTTTGAAATGTTTTAGAATTTGTATTATTCTTAATTATTTTCAAAACTTTGAATCTATATATTATAAATTCACGTTCGCAAAATTTTTTAAGTTTCTATGTAAAAATATATTTTTATAGCTTGAATGATAATTCATTATTGACAAGTAAAAACGATTTATTCTCAGATTTATTAAATTATCAATTGAATATGATTTTTTTCTATTGGTTTAACAAATCCTCTTCTGTAAAGTAAAGCTTCAATATACTACAATTTTGATAAACAAACTAAATATTTTAGAAAGCAGATCATAATTCTAAAAATTTCAAGTTCTAATATAGTGTTTCTTTTTTTTATAAAAGTATAAATATCCTAAATGACTGAAATTTTTCAAATTTTTTGTTATCTCTTGAAATCTGACCAAAAATGAAGCTTACGAGATGATTTTCAATTTTATAAAACCAAACACAATATTTTCAATAAGGCCATGAAGGTACTGAAAAATTAATATGTTTTAATTGTCGTTAAAACACAATTTTCGCTCGTTTTTCCCCAATAAAGTTACTTTTGTAGTTTAAAGACAGTTAAACTCATCTTATTTGATTCAATTCAATTTTTCATTGTAGAATTTGAATTTTTCTCTATTCTATAATGCACAAAAATGTGATATTTTTCTGTGCCATTGTATTTTGTAAATTAAATTTCTAAATAGGAATGAAGTAATTTATTAAATTTATTTATTTTTTATAAATTAGTAAGTATCCAAATTTTTAAAAATTAGGCCGCAACCGACTTCGGCGAGATAAAATGGAATGACTCTTATTTAGTATGTAACAAAATTAATTATACAATTTATGTGAACATTACTTGCAAAATTAATTATAGCGATTGTAACCTTAGTTTAGTTTTTCCAAGTACATTTGTCTGTGGCAGCCCTGATATAATCTATGTATGTAATAATAAAGAATCATACCTACACCTAACTCCCCTCACCCATCCGTCAGTTCATATTTTATTTCTATAATCTATATGAGAACATAGTTTATTATGAAATGTATAATATTTTCATAATATTTAACTTGTCCCTTTCTTGTTCTTCATTATAATTTTATAAACATTATTGGATAAAAAGGTTACAATGTCGAATAAGCTATTTGATGTTCTTTGATTTTCTTTCTTATTATTGCCAAAAACTTTATTTTGGAACTTATGTAGATATTAATTTATTTGAATACGGGATTAGATTATTCAATTTTATAAATTGAATAATGGCCATTTTGGGCCCTTGTTACAACTTCTAGTTTTGTACCTCAGAGTTACTGGCGTATTCGACTATTTTATTTTATTTTTTTATTTCATACCTTTCAGTCAATTTATTTTGACAGAAAATTTATCAGAATACTGTAAGAATTACTAGAGATGAGGTCAAATTCTATTAAGAGAGTAATTTTTCCTAGTTGGAATATGGCCATCTATAAACGGTCGTTTTTTTTAATTACTAGAAATGGGGTCAAATATAATTAAGAGCTAGATTTTGCCAAGTTGGGGTATAGCCAACTAGACACGGGCGGTTTTTTTTAATACTAGAAATGAGGTCAAATATTATAAAGAGGTATATTTTGCCGAGTTGGGGTATGGCTAACTATAAACAGGTAATTTTTTTTTTAATTCTGGAAATGGAGTCAAATATAAGTAAAAGATAGATTTTACCTTTTTGGGGTATGGGCTAACTATAAATGAGAGGTTTTTTGAATTTTAAAATGAGGTCAAATATGATTGAGAGGTAGATTTTGCCGACTTGAGGTATGGCCGACTATAAACAGGTGATTTTTTTCAAACTGAAAATGAGGTCAAATATAATTATAAGGCAAATTGTGCCGCATTGGGGTATGGCCAAATATAAACGGCTGGTTTCTTCAAATATTAGAAATGGGGTCAACTATAATTAAGAAGTATATTTTGCCGAGTTGGGGTGTGGCGAACTACAAGCATGTGTTTATTTTAATTACTAGAAATGGGGTCCAATACAATAAAGAGGTATATTTTGCCGAGTTGAGGTATGGCCAACTATAAATAGATGGTTTATTTTAATTACTAGGAATTGGGTCAAATATAATTAAGAGGTAGATTTTGGCGACTTGGGGCATGGCCAACTATACACGGGTGGTTTTTTTAATGCTGGAAATTGGGTCGAATATAATTAAGAGGTAGATTTCGCCGAGTTGGGGTATGGCTAACTATAAACGGATGGTTTCTTTAATTATTAGAAATGCGGTCAACTATAATTAAGAGGTATAACTTGCCGAGTTGGGGTGTGGCCAACTACAAACATGTGTTCTTTTTAATTACTAGAAATGGGGTCGAATATAATTAAGAGGTAGATTTCGCCGATTTGGGGCATGGCCAACTATAAACTGGTGGTTTTTTTAAATATTAGATATGGGGTCAGCTATAATTAAGATGTGTATTTTCCCGAGTTGGAGTATGAGTAACTACAAACGGATGTTTTTTTTAATTACTAGGAATGAGGTTAAATATAATTAAGAGGTATATTTTGCCAAGTTGGGGTACGGCCAACTATAAACATGTGATTTTGTTTAAATACTGGAAATGGGGTAAAATATAATTAAGAAGTATATTTTGCCAAATTGGGGCATGGCCAACTATAAACGGGTGGTTTTTTTTTTAATTACTAGGAATGGGGTCAAATATCATTAAGAGGTATCTAGATTTTGCCGAGTTGGCTCATGGCCTATTATACACGGGTGGTTTTTTTTTTTAATGCTGGAAATAGAGTTAAATATAATTAAGATGTATATCTTGCCGAGTTGGAGTATGGCCGACTATAAACGGATGATTTTTTTTTAAACATTGAAGATGGTGTCAAATATAATTAAGAGGTAGATTTCACCGAGATGGGGTGTGGCCGACTACAAATGGATATTTTTTTTAATTACTACAAATGGGGTTAAATATAATTAGGAGGTATATTTTGCCAAGTTGGGGTATGGCGAACCATAAACGGGTGGTTTTTTTTTAATTACTAGGAATGGGGTCAAATATCATTAAGAGGTTTCTAGATTTTGCCGAGTTGGCTCATAGCCTATTATACACGGGTGGTTTTTTTTTAATGCTGGAAATAGGGTTGAATATAATTAAAACGTATATCTTGCCGAGTTGGAGTATGGCCGACTATAAACGGATGATTTTTTTTAAAACATTGAAGATGGTGTCAAATATAATTAAGAGGTATATTTTGCTTGGTTGCTTTATGGCCAACCATATACGGGTGATTTTTTTAAATATGGGAAAGGGGTCTAATATACTTAAGAGGTAGATTTTGCTGAGTTGGGGTATGGCCACCTAAAACACGAGTGGTTTATTTGAATTACTAGAAATGGGGTCAAATATAATTAAGAGGTGGATTTTTCCGAATTGGGGTATAGCTTAGTATAAGCGGGTGTTTTTTTAATGACTAGAAATGGGGTTGAATATAATTAAGAGATATATTTTCCCGAATAGGGTTATGGCCAACTATAAACGTTTGGTTTTTTTTAAATACCAGAAGTGGTATCAAATATAATTAGAGATATATTCTGCCGAATTGGGGTATGGACAACTATAAACAGGTGATTTTGTTTAAATACTGGAAATGGGGCCAAATATGATTGAGAAGTAGATTTTGCTGAGTTCGGGTGTGGCAAACTATAAACAGATTTCAAAATTTGACCTTAAAAATCAATAAACGATGTTTCATGCAAATCATTTAATAATAGCTACTGGATATGTGGTAGGTAAGAAGAGCACATTGAAAAAAAGAGCTTCTAGAGAGGGGATAGGGGTGTGATCCCACTCAACCCTCAGCGTCCCTTGACAAATATTGGGCTTCAAAACTCAATAGAATTGCTGAAGAAAAGCGCGAAGCTTATAAAAGAAGGAACAGAGGTGCCTTCGCAGATTGTCTTCGGACAATCACGCTAATGTTCCAATTCCAAGATAAGCATTCGGACCACAACAAGTGCACAGAAGAGGTAAGCAACAGAAAAAATCACAGTTCGCGAGGAAAACGTTAGGTTTGCTCTTATTTCCTTGGTGTCATGCTAGTCACAGATAGAACAATTAATATAGCCATAAATCTTTTGAAGGCTTTACACCACAGGGCTATTAGAGAGTGGCATTATAATTACTGTCCATTAGAAAAAACGTGCTTGGCTTTCAATTGAAAAATAATGAACTTCGGCAGCTTTGCGCAACCTCTAAATATTAATTAAAACTTGAAAAAAAAGCCTATTTTACAAACAATTATTCAATTGCTCGATTCACTGATTCATGTTAAAAACATGAACATGAGTGAAGAGACCACAATTCTACCGTCCCGAATTTTTTCTTGTTGTCAACCTCCTATGCATATCAAGCTGAAAATTCGGATTCTACATGAGAGGCACTTAGGAACGTTCATCTACTCTTAAATGTTTACAATAATAAAACTTTACTTCCAAACATCTGATTTGTAATTATAAGCTTTAAAGAGCAGACAAACTTTACCTACTGCCTCAAAAAATGTGAACATTAATTTTCAATTCGATATTTGATTTCCTGTGATGGAGAAGATGGCAACAAAACATTTCGGCAAGGTAAAAGTGTGGTGACATAATCCGTGTAGGACATGGCTTAAATGTACATTTTTTTAGGAGCATGTGGACATGCTGATAGAACTTTTGTGGCCAGGAGACAGCGATGAGGATTCTTATAATCATACAAACGATCCCAATGTCGTTGTTCAGCCAAAAAATCGAAAAACTTATGGAATTCTTGACGACTCCGAGGAGGAGGACGACCCCGATGAAGAAAAAGACAAACAGTCGGCCGTTATTAAAAAAAGAAGGCACATCCGATGCCAATCACCGGACCGCCAACATGATAGTGAAGTGGCGCCATACACAAATTTAAACAGCCTCCTAACAAATGCGCAAATCACAACGAGGCTACACCTCCAACAGTGTCCAACATACGCCCCCGTTCTTCGGCACAGGATTTTGCGAGAGGCAATCCAAATTGTGCTGATGAACGGGGTGCCGGATGAAGAGTTCATCACTGAGGTTGATAAGATCGAGATGGAGGTGGTGCTTAAATTCGGTGGTCTCAAATCTTGGAGGAGAATGGTCCTTGAAGTGAGAACACCCTACCGAAGGTGTTCTCGCGTTGTCGTCGCGGTAGGGCTTGAGCTTTCCTCTCATGACTTCGAC
>JAUMHM010000031.1:52949190-52987996 GCA_032362435.1 Melikaiella ostensackeni
ATCTGTAATGTTTTCTTCGGCCATTTGTCGATTTGCGATTTGCACTGCTTTCCACTGTCCTGTAGAAAATCCCATGCGATTTAACGTATGAGCAAAATCACCCGTCCACGGATTGTTTATTAATTAAATACTTTTCGTAATACTTTCGTATTAAATACTTATCGTATAAAAGGCTACGTTATTTGAGGAAAATCTTTTTTCTGGTCATAAATTTGGAGATCAGATATTATAATAGTGTTAGTATAATAGTCAGGTTAAAATAAAATGTGAGTTATTTATGGATTGAATTTTATTGCTTCAAAATTAACCAAAAGTTATAGAAAAAATCCAATAAATAAACATGTAATAAAAATGTTTTGAATAACCGTCTGATTAAGACTTTTTTGTCACCTCAATTTATCCTCCCCCTAGAGGGTAATATTTTAAAAACTATTTGATATATTCTTATATCCTGCAATATGTATCGCGAATAGGTTTCTAACGATTTGTTATTAATAATCGGTGCCAGTCAGTTGGGCATAAATTGTTTTTTCCACATTTTCTCAGCTCTACAGCCCAATCTTTTCAACCGATTGTCACCCAGTTTTCTCAAAATGTCTGTAGTAAAATATTCTCGATACGAATTTCAAGAATCACCCTAATATGTGTCTAAATTGTTTTGTCACTAATACAGCAAATTATTATATATGTTTAAGACTAACTTAGGCGGGCTCAACGGTCATAATCGCTTAGAAAGAAATTTGAAAAAAGTAAAAAAATGTTTTTACATATTCTAAAAAAACTTTTAAACTATTTTTCGGAATAATATTTTTTTTTTATTTTCGAAAAGTTAGTTAGACATTCTGTTGAAAGAAAAGTGCTTCTTGAAACATTTTTTGTTGTCTTCAGAATCAAAAGAAGGCCTTTTATAACTCTATAATGCGACATCGAAAATTTTACGAATTTTATTTTAATACCATCAACTTCGGGACTGGTTTTTGCTTCATCAGCGTTTCAAATTCTATGAGGATTTGAAAAGAAAATTATTTTCCCTTTGGTTCTCTTTTTTGTGGAAATCTTTGAAGTCTCGACGCATGACTTTTCACGTGTCGTCAGAGGACTGACAAAGAGTTAATTAATTTTAATTCAAACTGCAAAATGTTTTAAGTAACAGTGCCCAAAGCCAATGGGACATGAAATTGAAATCTATTTGAAAATCGTCCAAACAAAATTTTCAATTGATACGACTAACGTATTTTTCTGAAATACATGATGAAAACATGTCAACAGGGATTAAAGAATCAAAATTCTATTTCGAAATTCAATTGTACAAAATCAAATGTTTCGATACGCAACTAATTTCATAGACTCTAATATATTTTTAATTTATAAAATCATACAGAAAATCAAGTATCGGCTAACTTCGGTGAGCCTACATTGTAAAAACTGGGGGTAATAAACGTTGCAGGTAATCGCGAAACGGGGTAACAGCAAGCTGAGTAACTGAGGTTGGGGTAAGCTCACCGTGGAGACTCAGGAGATTTTGCTGACAAACTCCGCTAGAGGCAGCACGTTACTGATCCACGGTGTGTTTAGCCCAACATCAGTTACCCAGCTTGCTGTTATCCCATTTCACGATTACCTGCAACGTTCCTTGCCCCCAGTTTTTTCTGCATAGACACTTTTTCCATTTTTACAGCCTGAAGAATTTTACTATTGAATTGATTGAAATTGAAAGATTGTACCATTAAATTGAATCAATAAATTAATCAATTAAATGTTAAAATTGAATTCTGGGCACAGATAACGTTGGATGAACAATAATATCTTGATTTAAAACTATAGTTTTATAGTATGATCATTGCCCAAGGATTTTCTGTTCAATGTCGTAGTACATATGTCATGGAATAATATATACGCGGAAAGCTATTCCAATCGCTGCAAGAACAAGCCGTAGACGAAGAAGAGGAACCGACATTAAGCCCAACCGCGGAAATCAGACATCCCCTAGAAATGATGAAGATTTAAGGACGAGGAGAAACATCAACATCGAGGTTCCTCCTAAGCCTCAAGATCGAGCTGAAATGGATGACGCCCTTGATGAGGATCTCTCGGAGAATACCAACCTCTGGACCACCACTTGTTCAGTTTATGATGCGGCGAGAGCTTCGGCCGATTTAAATGAAGGGTAAAGCCGACGATAGAACAAACGACCAAAAGACGCTTGCATCAATTGAACAAGAAAATTGGCTAGGCTAGACAAAACGCGTCCCGTATTCAGTGTGTGATTGACTACATAACATCTGGTTAGCCTTTTACGGTAAAAGTCTAAAAATTCACTCACGAATTGAGGATCCACCATCCTACATTGAACAAGTCGAAGCTGTTGACTATGAAGCAGCACATTGTTGACAAAATACGGTTATTATCTGACACAAAAAGGAGAATATTGAAGGAGGAGGGATAAGTCAGAGAGAATCAACAGTTTCTCGCTGACCCATCGCGCCTCTCCAGCGATCCCCCCATTTCTGTCAATAATCCACCTACGTCCGAGGAAGTAGAGACTTTTTGGAGAAAGATTCACCAAGTTCAACACTTATTGCATAAAGACACTGAGAACATCATGCGTTTCAGGGAGCTGGGATAGGACCTCATAACGTCCGAGGAACAATGTCCATCAATCACTGCCGAAGAGGTGAAGGAAGCACTGAGGGGCACGAGAAACTTCTCAGCTGCCAGAAAGGCGACTTGTCCAACCCAAGGAACTACCGGACGATAACTTGTCTAAATACGCTGGTCACCAGGAGGCGACCTACCGGTCCCCGGTGTGGTGTATGCATGTGTGGCTGAAACAATTCAGGAAGATAGGATAATTGGTTCAAAATAAATGAGAGATAATTATCCTGCGTCAAATAGAACATGTTTGATGACTTTCACCTAACATGTCTTATTATTGCTAGAGGGGGAGAGGGAACGGGTTTTTCAAGAAATAAATACAATTTTCATTGGTTGCGATGGAATTCAACAGTTCGATATACGAGCTGTTGTTCGGCGGCGGCAAAATTCTCCGATATTGTCTGTACCGTGGCTCGTTGAATGTTGAAACGCTCTTCCTTAAGTGTGGCTGGCCCAGCAGGAAGGTATGTTCAGTTATCCGTGGGATATGGGGTCCTACCACGTCGTTCGTGGCAGTATGTGGCTGCCACGTCGTACCGTAACGTCGATTCAAGGAAGGCTTACAGCTTGCAGAAAGGCATTGGAGCGGACGTTGCGCGTCCGTTGTCTGATCCAAGAGTGTGTCGAGTGGCAAGAAACCACCCATATTTATGCAGTACCCACCGAACGGCGCGCGTCAGCCGGGTACGACGTGGAGGGGACGACCAGTGGTTGGTCGCTGCGCTGAGTCGAACGACCCAATCCCCTCGGGGTCCGAGGTAGCGAGAGTCGCGGTAGAAGGGGTAGCCGCCACTTGGCTAGCAGAAAGTTACGCTCGCACCAATCAGGCTTGGGTGACGAGGACTCCAGCCTGATTGGTGGAGATCGTGTCTCGAGCGAGGAATACCGTTCGAACTTTGCCTGTCGAGTCGCACCCGCAATCGACCTGTTCACTCTATTCGACAAAAACATTGATTGGACACATTATTATACTGGAATTGACTTAAACCAAAAATACAGTCAAGTGCGTTTGTGGTAGATCAAAGAGGCACGGAAGGGAAAAATCTTTAATTAGAAATTGCCGACGCGCTGGCGGGTGACATCTTGCATATCAAATCGTCCGTTCCGCGCTTATACATCCCACATATCCAGTGTCTCTATGACTGAATTATCTTGGGTACAGCTCACATTGTGGCAAATGGAAGAGATCCTCTTCTGACAATGGTCAGAAACCACAAGATAATTAGCAAAAGAGCGTTTCTCCACAAAGCCGCGGAACAGGCGGTCCAGACCCTTGGTGTGGATCTTAACATCAGAAGTGAGAAAAGTGCGTTACTCCGTCTACACGCCTCACTTCTGAAAGCCTAGTGAAGAAAGCGGAGGTCAATAACTTCTTCGAACTGTAACTGATTAGGGAACGTTCATTAATTACGTGGGGATGATTTTGGAAATCTTTGACCCCCTCAACCCCTAGTATGAGGATTCGTAAGATTTTCGCGACCCCCTCCCTCCCCCCTTCTTACATATGATATCATATTTTTACTCAATACATCATGAATATATCAATCATCAAATGACATTTTGAGGGACCACAAAAGTTTGAGGGCACTTCGAACGATTTCAAAGGATTACGACAGGATTCACAGATTTTAAGTGATTTTGAAATATTTTAGGAATTTGAAGAAATTACCTAGTACAATTTTAGAGAGAATATTAATTTTGTAAGGGATCTTACAAGATTTTAAGGGATTTTAAGGAGTTTAATCAGATCTCATGAGATTTCAAAGGACTTCATGAGATACCGAAGGGTTTCAACGGATTTTTAGGGATTTTAAGAGATTTTAAGGAATTAAGGACAATTTCCGCGGATTACAAAGGACTTTGAACGATTTCAAGGGACATAATAAGATTGCAAGGAATAATAAAATTCGTGTGATACCTTGAACGATTCCACAGAATTACGAGAGGTTTCACAGATTTTAAGTGATTTTGAAAGATTTGAAGAATTTGAAGAAATCACCTAGTACAATTTTAGATGGAATCTAATTTTTTCAGGGAATTTCATAAGATTTTAAGGAACTTCATGAAGTTTGATTGAATTCAGAGAGACACTGAAGAACTTAGACGAATTTTCAGGGATTTTCAGGGATTTTAAGGGATTTTAAGGAATTAGGAACGATTTCCGGGGATCAAAAAGGATTTTAAGAGACTTGAAGGTATTTTGAGAAATTTCGAAATATTTTGAAGCAAGCCAAGGGATTTCAAAGAATTTTAAAAGATTTCAAAAGATTCCAAAGTAATTTCACGAATTTTGAAGGATCTCAGGGAGTTTTTATTGGATTTCGGAAATTTGAAGGGATTTCGAAGAATTTTAAGAGATTTCAAAAGATTTCAGAGTATATCCATGCGTTTAAGTGGATTTTGTGAGATTCCAAAAGATTTAACGGAATTTTAAAGGATTTTCGTATATTTAAAAAGTTTTTAAGGGATTTCAAGGAATTTCAGTGGCTTCCAAAAGATTTTAATGGATTGCAATATATTTTAAGGAATTTCAAGAGACTTGGAAAGGTTCTCTTGGATTTTGAGGATTTCAATGAACTTTAAAGGGATTTCGATGATTCCACTGGACCTCGTAATATTTCGAAATATTTCACAGAATTTCAAGGATTTAAACCATTTTTTAGAGATTTTGAGGGATCAAGAGATAACGAAGGATTTCGGCAGATTTCAAGAGTTTTTAAGGAATTTTAAGGAATTAACAACGATTTCTATGGATTACAGATGATTTTAAGGGGTTTCAAGGGATTTCAAATGATTTTGAAGGATTTCCGTGAATTTTAAAAGATTTCAAGAAAGTTAACGAAATTTCAAAGGATTTTCGGATATTTAAAGAATTTTAAGGGATTTCGAGGAATTTTAATGGCTTTCAAAGGATTTTAATTAATTTCGGAATATTTCAGAGGATTTCAAGAGGTTCAAAAATATTCCCAAGGATTTGAAAGGTTTCGGAATATTTCACAGAGTTTCAAGGATTTTAACTAATTTTCAGTGATCTTGAGAGATTTTGAAGATTTCAAGTGATTTAAAAATTTCACGGAATCTTAAAGGTTTTTAAGATGTTTACGAAATTTTCAAAAGAATTCACGGGATTTCGAAGGATTTTAAAAGTTTCCAGGGATTCCATGCGGTTTTCTGAAAGACGTACATCAGGTTTCAAGAAGTTTTAACACTTCGACTCCATTTTTTCGGACTTATGTATTGTAAAATTTTACACAATAAAAAAAAAATAAAACCAATAATGATATTGTGTGTGTAATTGTAGAAAAAGTAATTTTAACAACAAAAACTGGTTCCAATTAGCATATTTAAAAAAAATCAGAAGGAGGAAACATACGTAAGATGTGCTTTGTACTCCCCCCCCCCTCTCTTATACATAGTTTCACACACACAAACACCCGCTTTTTTATTCAGGATTAACTTTCCACCATTTTAGTCGCTGCCAGTGTATCTATTTGACCGGGAAACCGGGAAATGACCGGGATTTTTGTCTCGCATGTACTAAAATGCATATTATTATTATAATATTATTATACCATTAAGCTAAATCCCTTTTGGGGTAAACGTAACTCGTTTGGTTCTAACCTTGGGGATTAAGGAGTTTATATGCTCAGCCCCACAAAAAATATCCGCCACCGCTCTTAAGCATTTCGGCGGCGATACCGTCCATACCAGCAGCCTTACCTTTCTTTAGTTTCTTAATTACGGATTTAATGTCGCGGCTCTCGATTCTTCTTTCGCCACTTATAACGGGATTGTCTAACGTATCCTCTTCTGTGTCACAGTTGTTATGCCTCCATACCTCCATGCCAATTTCTTGAAAAAGTCACTCATACAATCTTTCACTTTGTCCATATACTATACCATTTCAACATCAGCATTCTTAATTACGGCTACCTCAATGCCAGTACTTCCTTTCCTAGTGTTCTTTACCCATTTTCAAAATAATTTCTTATTTTCTTCAAAATTATTTTGCATTTTTTTATCTTCTTCCGCTTGGATTTTATCCTTGCCTTCTTTGGCTGGTATCTTGGCTTTTCTGTTTTTATCCCTATAATGATTTCCTAGTCTTGCCCTCTCCTCATTGATAAGACCTTAATATTCAGCTTTCTCGAGTACACTTGCTTTTTCTCGTTAATAGCCACGCGAATTTCATCATTCCACCAAGCATCTCTAGTCTTTCTTCATACAACCACAGTAGCGCACACTTCAGATACACTCTTCAAGATGCTATCCCGTTCATGCACCGTCTACATTTTTATTGCCTAATTCCGTATTCCAGGCTTCTCTAAAGTGTTTTGGTAGGTATGTTATCTCAGTTTTTTTGAGTTTCGAGATACAAAAGTAAGACGGAGTCTGGATACAAACTACAAGACGGAGTCTGGATACAAACTACAAGACGGAGCCTGGATACAAACTACAAGACGGAGCCTGGATACAAACTACAAGACGGAGTCTGGATACAAATCACAAGACGGAGTCTGGATACAAATCACAAGACGGAGTCTGGATACAAATCACAAGACGGAGTCTGAATACAAATTACAAGATGGACTCTGGACCAGGCCCTCTGAACCTTCAATATATTATATAATAATAATAATAATAATAATAATAATAGGTAAACTCTTATTTGTACATAAGAAATGAAAAGCTCAGAGGGTTTGGTCCAGAGTCCATTTTGTAATGCTGATCCAGACTCCGTCTTGTAAAAAGTGAGAAAAATTTGTCGTCAGAGTCCGTTTTGTAATTTGTAACCAGACTCCGTCTTACTTTTGTATCTCTAAATCCCCTTAACCGTCTACTCACGAAGCATTGAAGTGGTACATCCAAATATTGAAAAAAATAACTTTTAACTGATTTTTAATATTCCTTAAATCAGTGAACGTAAATTGAATAAAATATTTCAAAACATAATACACAATTGTTTGAAATTGGAATTGAACTGACGTGTGCTCTACAACAATGCATTATACGCCACTTGCAATAAGGATCATTTTGTACCTACCATATATTCACATATTACATGATCCGTATGACAAAGTGGCGTATAATGCACTGTTGTAGAGCACGCTTCAACTGTTCAATATTCAGACATTTAAAACTGAGAGCCTTCAAAATTGGACCATTTTTAACTAAAAACACTTGAAACTAAAAAATAACACACTAAAACTTTTAAAATTCTTTGTTTTCCCAATTTTCAATTTAAGAGTTTAAAATTGAACTATCTCCATTTGGCAACTTTCAAAATTGAACTATTTGAATTTTGGAATATTTAAACATTAAAAACACAAATAGATTAACATTTGTCCATTTTGGCTTAGAAGCATTTAGAATCAATTGGAATTGATCAATATTAAACTTGAAAGTATGGTTTCCAAGATAATTTATTAAAAAAATGAACAATTTCAAGAAGAAAGCGCTTGAACGCGTTCCAAATTTTAAAAAAAGTGTGAAATTGGAAACTTTGGAAAATTTAATAGTTAAAAATAGAAAGTCATTAAAAATTTAAGAATATCAAAACTAAACGTTAAATATTAACCAATTTCAACTACTTTCAAATTACAGTTCCAAATTCCAATGTGAATGAAAGGTTTTAAAAATATCAAATTTATTTCATATTAACGCATTTAAAGTTGAACATTTTCAATTTTAAGGCGTTTAATTGAACTTTTATTTCAACTTTCATTCTTAAAAAGTATATAATTTAAAATTCGAAGCAATGTTTTTTATATTGCAAAATTAAAGAGTCTTTAAAATTGTGAAAATTCTCACATTTTTAAGTTAAAAAGTTGAATATTTTACAATATTTTAAGGATGTTCTAGGAGAATACTCAAGCTTAAAATTAATGAATCGTTAAATTGACTCATAAAATAGTTAGAAAAGGCCGATTGATAATTGTAAAGAATTTCAGAAAAGAAACCTAAGGCATTTATTTATTTGACTCCGGTTTCACGGTTTAAGGTTTTACGGCCAATCGGTTGAATATTTGGGCCTCAGGGCCCCGAAGATCCAACCAATTGGAAGCGAAACAGTTTTCCTACGAAGTTGAATTATTTGGCGTTATCAGTGACGTAATTTGACAGACCAAACAAAGATAATATAATGTATTACTGAGGAATTATCTAAAAATCGATTTACACAAAAATGAAGAGTAAGTCCAGGCCTGGTGTTAGTCAGTCTTCCATGATATGAGCAAATGACTGACTCTCTATTTTAATGTGGCGAATGTGTAACGCGGTAGTTTAGTGGGTAGCGCGCGCGACCTATAACTTGCGTGATTAGGGTTCGATTCTCGGTGCTTGCGAATTTTCTGCGAGAGCGTTTTTCTAGCGTTTATCTTATGTGTAAGTTATGATACTCTAAGAATTATCTATACGTTCAAATAATTGAATTTTTTTCAAGTAAGTTTTTTAAAAATAACTTTTTCGCGCAGTTTAGTACATACAATTTGGAACAACAGGGTTCTGATAGAAATCACAATTTTATTCTGTCTTTTGTAGATTATTTACTGGTATTGATTATTGGTATTGGTATGGTTTGGGCCTAGCCAACGCTAGAAGATTTTTCCACATGGATAGTAACAATGATATTCAACAAAAAGTTAAAAAATAAAAATGTCACTAATGTTTTGTCCACCTGAGGATCATAAGTACTTTTGCAAATACTCAAAAAAACGGTGCAAAATATCGAGAAAATGAAAGAGAACTTTTTGTAGGTCTCTTTAAGTGGAACAACTTTTTCTTTAGGTTTTTTTTTTAAACCTATTTTGGATAATTTCCGTTGTACCGCACCGACTATTTAATGAAATTGTGAGAATGATGCAGCACTACTTATTTGTTGATGAATTCACACTCGTTTTACTATAGAATCCCCCCAACCTTTTCCAAAGTTGATAAAGATAAATGCGCCCGAGTCTCGAAGAATTGACCTCGTTTTAAGCGAAATTAATGTTTTTATAACTTTTTCAAGGTACAGTAATCCTGAAATACTCGTGAAAGTAGAAGCTCTCTGTTATGCGGAGTTATTGCATTTTGTCATGAAGTCGAAAGTCCAAACATGAAAATGTGGCCTGCATCGTTTTTAAAAATGATTTCCGGGCCGTTTAAATTTTACGAAGCGCACTTGCGGAGGGGAGGGGGGAATTCGTCAAATTCGTGGGAAATTGCATTACGTAATATTTGAATAGCTGAATGACCGCTCAGGTCACTTCAATGATTAAATAAATTTTTTTTTTCAGAAAAATAGAAACAATCATTAATTTTGTGTTTTCTTTCTGATTTCAGGTAAGACAGTTCTGTGATTAAAGAAGTTATATCCGAAAACGATAAGTGTCACCGACAGTTGAGTATCATTGTTTATTAACAATTGCTTTAAAAAAATATTTCGTAAAAAAAACATTTGTATCTATTTTTTTCAACTTCCAGGCCTCGTACTTCCCTACTATTTGTTACTTTTTTTGCAAGAGGCTATTATTTGACTACTTTTTTTCGGGGTGATATTACAAAAAGATACTTTTTTCGGTCTAGTACAATTAAAGGCTCCGTTTCAAGGTAAATATTAGTGAAGAGTATTGATATTTCTAAAGTTTTTTGTTCTTTTCTAATGAAATGATAAATAATTTATAATAATTACACTCAAAAAAAAGTTTTGGTAAAAATGTGTTTTAACCGGAAATTTTGATTGCTTCAACTAGAATTCTAGTAAAAATAACCAGAATTTCCGGTTCAAACATTTTTAGCAGAAAATTCTGTGTAAAAGAACCAAAATTCTAGTTGAAATAACTTCTCGTTAAAACAACCAGAATTTTTTGTAAGTTCATATTTATCTCGATATTCTGGTTATTTTAATTGGATTTTTTTTATCATTACGATTATTGCTCGTTAAATTAATCACTGCCATCAGTAAAACCATTTCCAATAATAACGTCGTGCCTATATTTAAAACTTGAAATTTTTTCTCAAAGTATATATGTAAATTTGATTAACTATTATTGAAAATAACATAAAATATGTTTTGTTGAATTTTCTTTTTGTTTTTAGGGGATGAAGGAAGATTATTATATTTTCCTTGAATATCCGTGTGCTGTTTTTTTGTTTTTATTTTTTATCATGAAATACGAAAATCTATCAAAACAGCCTGACGTTAGTTGAATAGGTTAATGAACATTATTTTTGCAAAAGATCTATTTCTGTATCTTAAAGCCTTTTTATAGACGGAATTTCTTTTTTTTTTAAGAAAAAAGCATTCTCCCGATTTTCCTCCAAAATAACAATTTTAGAAACTACATTTTAAAGGAAAACAGATTTGTTTTTGGATGCGACCAATATTTTTGTGTTACCTTAAATCCTTTTTGTGTACAATATTTTTTATTATGAACTTTATATTTTTTTGTAAACTGTTGCGACAGAAAGAAATCAAAGAAAAAAAATTAACAAGAAAAAAAAACAAATCTTTCTCTCCTAATAATGTACCTCGCCTTTTAAGTTGTTTTCGGTGCCTTATTATTGTTTATGTATATTTGTTTCTTGAGTGGCAACTTAATAAAAATTGATTATTATTATTATCATTATTATTATTTGTTTTAGAAAAAAGTTACAAAAGTGCTTTGAAATGTAAAATATTTCAAGTAACCTTGATACTCTAAATCTTCCATGTTTGTATATTTTTCAACTTTGACCCATCAGATTTTTTCATGGAAACAAAAAATTACCCTCTTTTTATGTTTTGAGTTCTACATATCACATAATTTTAAATGTCTTGCGGAAATTAAAAAAAAAATTTTGAGAAAAACTACAAAAATTGAGTGTTGATTATTCTGTTGAAATATATCTATAAGTTTAGGGTTAAGACATTTAGAAAAGGAATTTTTGTATCCTAAATGGCACTCTAGCTTTCCTACCTGTACTTGAAATAAAAACTAAGAATTTTGAGCTGAAAATTATTATTTTTTACCGTAATTATTCTAATAAAAAAATTATTTCCTTTTTGTTTTTATTTAATACTTGGCCTCATTCTCTATATGTAAAAAAATTAATCAAATAAACATTCCACTGTTCGCTACTTGTTTAAAAATCTGGGCTACTTTTTGATACTTTTTTAAGGTACGCAGACGCTATTTTTACTTCTTTTTTGGAAGTCATAAAGTAGTGCTAGACTTGAGCTTCGTTTTTATTTTTTGAACATTTCTTAACAACTTAAATACGAAATAAAAAAAACTTTAAGATGCTGCTTCATATTTCTGATCTCAGTGACCGATGCAATCGAAAACGAGGGAATCGATTTCCTTCTTAAACTTTCGTCGACTTTCTCTTGCAGCAGCCGTGACGAAAAATGCCTATTTTTATCGCCTTCTTCACTTTTATTTCTTACATTACAGGAAAAAGTTTACAGTTGTTAGTCAATAACTCTTTATTTTTATCAAATAAACGGAAAATGTTTTTTAAAGTTCACAAAATTTCAGACGTTAAATAAAAATATTTCGTAGCGTATATAAATACTTGACGACAGAATTTTGGTTTTAGTTAATTAAACCTTCCCTTCTTTGCAAATTTTTATTTATCCTTTCATTACTTAAACAATTAATAATATCACTTAAAAGTATAAAATTAAATATGAACATTCCTCTTCCTTCAATTTACAAAAATTAAGTTTGACAACCGTGAAACGTGGATTGTCTACGGGTGTCGAAAGCGTTCCTGGTGACAAATGAAATATCAGTGGGTTTGCGACCGCAGAAATAATTCCACGCGTCCGAAAAATCTGTCTCATGTTCTTTTAAAATAGCCAAGCAAAATAATAATAAACTCCGCAATTCAGGGACGTGGTCAGAAAAATATTTCACAGAAACAGAATGCGTGTGAATATTTTCGATATTTTCATGATTCATAACAAAATTAAACAAGCATTTTATTATTCTTACATAAAGTCATATTATCTTGCCTCATAATTTTATTTCCGAATTAATTCAAGAGGTTCATTAATCGCAGAAAATTTGTTCGCCCTGGCCTCTTTTTTCTCGTTTCGACGTCATCAGCAACTTCCATAAATATCGGTCAATCCAATTAAATAATTAAATCCACCCGATGTTCGCATGTGAAGCCAGTATTATTTCCTATCACGAGTTTCTACGGCTTTTTGGACTCAATCGCTTTTTCCTGTACCAAATGTAGTTACTTGAATACAAAATTTAATTAAATGAAGGTGAAGTAAATTGGGCCATGAATTTGTTTATTTAGATCAAGCAAGTAAAAGTTTTTGTTGTTGAAAAGTTTGCTTTTATTTCTCAACATACTCTCCTTCCTTTGAGGGCTACACACTTAGTCCAGCGAGATTCCAATTTTTTCACCCATTCAGAAAAGTAAGATTTCTCGAGGTCTGGAAAATACGAATTTACGGCATTAATTACTTCTTCACTGAACGAGAATCTCTTTCCACCCAGCCAGTTCTCCAAGTTGGATGAGGAATCAATTCGACGCCCAGTTCGTGTATTTTTGCTATTGCGATTGCGGAGGCGTGAGCCGGTGCATTGTCGTGATAATGAGGATAATTCCTTGGGAATCCCAAAATACTGTGGCCATCACCTTCCCAACTGACAACACAGTCTTCGCCATCTTTGGCGCACTTTCACTAGGCAGTACTCACTGCTTTGACTGCTGCTTTGTTTTGGATGTATAGTGATGGATCCAGGTTTTGGCCACTGTTACGAGTCGACGCAAAAAGTCCTGCGGATTCCGATTAATTAAACTTCGCCAAACACTGCGCTGAGACGTTTTTTCGGTTGCGCTTTTGATCGGGAGTCAGCAATCGCGGCACCCATCTTGCACACACCTTCTTAACCTCCAGTTTTTCATGCAAGATGTTATAGACTCATTCAGTGGAAGTCTCACGCACCTTGAATCGGCGATCTTCCATAACCATATGATGAATTTTTTCCACCATATCCGATGTGGTAACTTCAATTGAGCTTCCGGAGCGCGTTTCATCTTTAGATGTGGTTCGGGCACGTTTAAATTCATTTATCCAAAAATAAACGGTTTTCAACGAAGAAGCAGACTCCCCGTAAACTTCGTCTAACTCGGCTTTGATCTCCGTGGCCGTCCAATTTTTCCAATAAAAATGTTTTATCACTGCACCGAACTCTTGTTTCTCTATTTTTTGGAAAACTACCGACAGGCTCACTTCAAACGTATGTCAAACGCAAACTAAGCATTGGTTTTGGCTGAAGCTTGGTAAAGGTTAGTTTGAAGAGTGCTACTTCTTGGCCATATACTTAAAAGTTCATTTTGGTGCCATATAGCGGGAAATTTACCTTACTTATCAAACGAAACTCGTTATTACGATTCTTAATGAAGACTTTTTTATATTTTTGATACTAATTTTGGAATATTGGACCCAGACTTTTGATGAAATAAAATTGAGAAATGTAAATTAACTCACTTTGTTTCGAGTTTTTTCATCCAGAAATGGTTTGATGAGGGCGAGAGTTGCCTGAACGTAAAGAGGCGCCGAAAGGAAGTGGATGGCTTTGAATCTGGCTGGAAATCTTCCTCGCAGAGCTGCAACCAAATTTCGGAGGGCTGCAGCTCCTAAAGCTCCACCTTGTCTCAGAGAAAAATTGCTCCAGTCCACCACAGCCACAAAACCTGATTTCTAAAATTTTAAAAAAGTTGAATCCCTTAATTGGTTCTCCAATATTAAAAAAATTATTATGTTTCGAAGATAATTCTTAAACTAAATATATCTAAAATTAATGATTCTGGAATTCAAAATCGTCACTACGCGAAATAGTAGCGCATTGGGAACCTTGAATAGTATAATTAATTTGGAAGCGATATATATGCAGCTTGATTACCGGCGCTCAAAAAAAAAATGTTTAAAAAATACCTTGTTTGCAGAGTTTTTAAATTTTCTTGAGTTTTCATTTTTTTGCATTCCTGGAAAGAAAAATTTAAACATCTACATGAATAGAAGAATTTTTTCGGATACTTGAAAACTTTCCAGTGGCAAAAATGCACTAGGGAAAAAATAGCCACCCAGGAATCGAATTTGGAAATACAGCGAGCTTTTAATTTCCAATTTCGATTCTTGCATCTTGGGGACTTTTTCGCTAGTGCATTTTTGTCACTTCAAAGCTTTCAAGTACCCAAAAAAAATGTTCTCCCATTTATACGCGAGTTAGGAACTTTTTGCAGAAACAGGTTTAAATTAAATAAGAATTATCGCTTAGAAAATGATTAAATAAAATCCACAAAAAATAGAGAAGACTTTTTTGACCTCCAGGAATGTAAAAAAATTGAAAGTCAGGAAAATTTAAAAACTCTGCAGACAAAGAATTTTTTAAACATTTTTTTCGAGCGCGGGTAATCAAGCTGCATATGTATCGATTCCAAATTAATTAAATTTTTTAAGAATCTCAATGCGCTACTTTTTTGCGTAGTGACGATTTCAAATTCCAGAATTGTTTATTTGCGACCCACTCTTCTAAATATATCCAAAAAGCCTTTGTTTTCTGTTTTTTTATAGTAAGGGTGCATCCATTAATTACGTAAGACTTTTTTGTGGGGAGGGGGTCTGAAAAATCGTAAGAATCCTTACTTGGGGGGGGGGGGATCCAATGCGTTTTTTACGTGAGTTTCCTCTTTTTAATTATTTATTTGAAATATGCTAATTGAAACAAGTTTTAGTCTTAAAATTACTTTTTACAATATTATACATTCATGTCATCTCGTGGAATCCCTGGAAATCTTTGCAATCCTTTGAAATCACAAGAATTCATTTGAAAATTATGTAAATTCCTCAAAATTTTTTAAAGCATGTGAAAATTCCTTGAAATCCTTTGAATTCCATGGATTTCGTACATAATCTTTTTAAATTTCTTCAAAACGATTAATTTCCTTGAAAATTCCTCGAAATCCTATAAAATCTGTGGAAATCTCTTGAAATTCTTTAAGATTCCGTGAAATCCTTGAACTCCCTTAATATCTTTAAAATCCCGTAAAAATCCCTTATTATCCTTTAAGATGCTTAAAAATCTCTAAAAATCGGGTAATATCGTTGAAATTTCGTGAGATATTTCTCATCTCTTGAAATATCCCTTGCAATCTTCGAAATCCCTTCAAAATTCATTAAAATCCGTGGGAATTTTTCTGATTGTCTTGAAATTGCTTTAAATATTTGAAATCTCATGATTTATTTTGAAATATTTTGAAATCTCTTAAAAACCCGTGGAATTCCTTAAAATGCTTTGAGATTCCGTGAAATCTTTGAAAACCCATAAAAATTCTTTATAATCCTTTAAAATCCCTAAAAGTCGATTAAAATCCTTGAAATTGCATAAAATATTTCGAAGTTTTACGAGGTCCCTTGAAATCCCTTCAAAATTCTTTGAGATTCCATGAAATCTTTTGAAATACTTAAAATCGCTTGAAATCTTTAAATTTATTGAAAAATCTCTAATAATCCTTTAAAATCCCTTAAAATACCTTCAAGTCTCTAAAAATTGGTTAAAATCCTTGAAATTCCGTGAAATAATTTGAAGTTTTACGAGATCCCTTGAAATCTGTGAAAATCCTTTAAAATTAATTGAAATCTTTAAAATCCGTGGCAATCTTTCCGAATATCTTAAAACCCCTTGATTCATTTCAAAATCCATTAAAATCCTTTAACATCCTTTGAAATACCGTGATTTATTTTGAAATATTTCGAAATCTCTTAAAATCCCTTGGAATGCCTTAAAATTCTTTGAGATTCGGTAAAATCTTTTGAAATCCTTGAATTTCGAAGCATTACGAAATCCCTTGAAATCTTTGAAATCTCTTGAAAACTTTGAAATCCCTTTAAAATTCATTGAAGTCTTCAGAATTCGTGAGAATCTTTCCGAATTTCTTGAAATCCCTTAAAACATTTGAAAATCTTTCAAAAGCCATTAAAATTCCTCGAAATCCCTTAAAATTCTTGATAATATTCGGAAATCCTTTGAAATTGCAATTAATCTGTTTATATCTTATGAAATCCTCTAAAATCCGTGGATATACTTTGGGATCTTTGAAATTTCTTGAAATTCTTCAAAATCCAGTGAAATCATCGAAATCGATTAAAATCCGTTAAAATCCCCCAAAAAAAGAGATCTTATAAAATTTATTAAAATCCCTCCTAATCTTCGAAATTCAAGTAAAATCACCTCATATACTTCAAAATTCGCGAAAATACTGCGATATCTCTTCAAATCCCGTAATTTTATTTGAAATAATTCGAAATCTTTCAAAATCCCTTGAAATCTCTTAAAATCCTTTTGTGATCCGCGGAAATCGTTCTTAAGTCCTTAAATATCCTAAAAATCCGTCAAAATCCTTCGGTGCTTCTTGAAATCCTTTAAAATCTCTTGCGATCTGATGAAACTCCTTGAATTCCCTAAAAATCTTGTGAAATCCCTGGAAATCTCATGGAATTACTAGAAAGCTTCGGAAATCTCGTTAAATTTGTTGAAAATTTTGTGATTCTTTGAAATACTTTGTAGTCCTTTGTAATACCTTAAAATCGCTTGCAATCTCCTGAAATCCTTTCAGATCACTGGCAATCTTTAAAATCTTTTAAAATTCCTTGAAATCTTTTAAAATCTCGTTTACCGTGAAAATAATTGATATATTGAGTAAAAATATAAAATCTTACGTAAGAAGCGGTGTGGGGGGGGGGGGGGTCACAAAAATCTTACAAATCCTTACAATAGGGGGGAGGGTGTCTGCAATTTTCAAAATCATCCTTACGTGATTAATGGATGTTCCCTAAGTAATAATGAAAAAAAGTAATATTTCGATTTTAAAAAGGTAATAAGAATTCTGAAGGTTTTTTTTTTCCTCTAGAATGTGTAATGAATATTTAAAATTAATTTCAGTAAACACAGGAACTGCTTTAACCAAACAGCCAATGTCTTTCGAAACAAAGGCGGACAATAATTAGTATTGCGTAACTAGCTCAGCTCGTACAACTTACATAGGCAGAGTCGAATTCATGTATGACTTATTGCGCAGAACAGAAAAGGAATCATTTTTCTTGGACTTTTTGTGGGTTCATTTAGAACCAATTTATTCAGATTATTTCATTTCTCAGAATAGAAAAAGGTAATAATCGAAAACAATAACACATTTCTAAACATTGCTAACTTCCTCAAATTTATATACTATGTTTAAGTATCGCGAGTCTTAAGACTTGTTTCACATGAAAACAAAGGCTATCAATGCTAACAATGCAAATCGGCTAGCAAAACTATTTGTAACTGAAAATATGTACTATTCTCAAAGAAATGATACCATTAAATTAAATAATTTCAACCAAAAACGCCTTTATGCTACACTGAAAGAAATAATTGGACGGTACGCGCATAATTGTGGTTATTCCAACGATATTGTATTGCTGGCTTAGCTATAACGAAACGGATTGGCTATTATATATCTTTTCTTAAAGATCGAAATGAAACCTACTTTCTTATGAAAATTTGTTGTGTACTAAAAAAAACACCAAAAAAGTTTACAAACAGAAAATATACTTCGCAACTACCCACTTTTACGGCTCATTCTTTTCTCCGCCTTTTTTATACTCCTGGGGACAAACATGTGCCGGGTTCAGAGACTATATATGCGGTCCTGAGTGTTTACTCACTTGTCGCTTTGAATCCGGTTGGAAATAGATTTAGATAGCGCCCGTTACTGTGCCGACCAGACCAGAGAACGACACAGTTACGCGAGGTGCGTGTATATAAGTCTTCTTTATGCTGCGCTTATTCGACTAAAAACTAGTTTAAATCAGATTCGATGTTCACTCCATTAATACCCTTTTCGGGTTTTTACACATCTGAAATCCCCCTTCCCACAGGAGATAGTCAGACATCAAATCCTTTAGCTCACATCCTTTCCCAAAATCCCCAATTACCCCATCTCTTATAATAAATCTCCAAACAATGTCTGACGTACTCATTCCTGTTGGTTTATTCAATCTCTAAAATCCCGTATAATCTGCAGCCGGAATTTTATCAGAAGCACCTGCATTCGCCTGAACATTTGGTCAGTGGAGTGGGAAACTGCTGAAAACCAAAATTCTCGAGCGCAGTCGGTTACCGACCGACGAGTTTGAATGTAAACATTCGATAGCATCGAGTGTCCACATTCATCCTTGGTGTTAAACCTCCCACACAACTAACAAAGGTAACCTACACCCTTCGGAATTTTATTTGGATTGACACTCCGAAACACGGCTTTAAAAAAATACACCCATATTACATGGACCGTCAAGAGACAGTCTTTCAACTCCCGATTAGATAAGGCGGTAGCGCTCCGAGTTTGTAATCGGAAGATCTGGACTCAATTCCTGCTGCCTGCATTTTTTGCCAATTTTTTTTCATTCAATTTTTGTTATTTCAATCGAATATTGAATTTATTTAAATGAATCCAAAATATTAATTTTTAACCATTTTTTCCGAGAAAAAATTTGTTTTTTCAACCTTTACCACTTTTACTCTAGGAAAAGTTTTTTTTATACAAAATTCTCATTTTTATAAATTCAATCGAACATTTATATTTTGTTTATTATTATTTTCGTATGAGATAACAATAAAATATATATGATGATAGTATAATAAGAATAAAAACAATATTCAAATTTAAAGAAATAGTAAAGTAAAATAAATAAAAACAGAATATCAATAAAAATTTTAATTTCACCATTTATTCTATTCTTATACTATTTTTATATAGTTTTCTTTTATCTCATATAAAAATAATAATAACAAAAATATAAATGTTCAATTGAATGAAAAAAAATAAGAATTTTTTTATTAAAAAAAACTTTTATTGGTGTAAGAGTGGTAAAGGTTGAAAAAAGCAATTTTTTCATATAAAAAAAATTTGTGAAAAATGAATATTTTGGCTTGATTTAAAGAAATTAAATAGTCAATTTCAATAAAAAGATTTGAATCTGATATTTTTTTTTATCTTATATTAATTTTAAAATAAAAATGTACATCTCATAAGGGTATGAAAAAAGTTTTGAGTAACCTAAGGATAATTTCCACAAGGACCATGTTTTGTTTTGAACAAATCATCAATATTTTTGTTTCTGTTTCAAATTACTTTTTTTTTTTTTAAATTTACTTTGACGTACTTAATGGTTCTCACCTCTGAACAATGGAAATGCACCGGCTGCATGTTATAAAAACATTTGAAGTGCACGAAACCGGATGCACCGTATTCGAGAAAAACTATAATTTTTTTATGGATTGTATCAACCAGCAATTTTCACCGATGTTTTCAATTGTTGCATTACTAGAGGTTTTTGTTGTGATATTTTATCGACACTTATATTAGAATATATGTTTTGAAGCTTTGCAATTGTATTGCAATTGAAATCTTTCAATAAAATTTGACTTCTCTAATATGAAGCGTTATAAATTAAAGAATCTGGAAATCAAACGTTAAAAATTAAACTATTTCAATTTAATTCCAAAATAGTTCATATGGTTTAAAAAGTGGCTTCTGAACCTGAAAAGCAAAAAGTACTTATAATTATTATTTTTGAAATATTCAACAGTTACAATTTCCGATTTTTAACTATTTAAAATGTTTCAATTTTTAACACTTCAATTGCAGAAACATAAATTCTGAAGTGTTTAAATTTAAAGTTGTTGAACTTTTATTAAGTCAAATTTAAATAAAGTAAAGTCGAAAACAAATTTTAAAGTTGAAGATATTGTTGCTTTAATAACTCGTAATTGATTTAAAATAATTGATATCAGTATGTTACCGATAAAAAAACATTCACGAAGCATAACTTGACACTTTATTATAAATGAATTTTTTATGAACAATCGTATTGTTATAAACAATGGTAGGAGATTTTTGAATGGTTTTGGATTTATAGTAATATAAAAACATAAAAAAACAATAATTAATATTTCTTTATTGTTATAAACAAATCTTATAAACAAATGTGCAGTTTGAGCAACTTTTGAGAGTTTCAGTAAACTTTCTTTGACGTGCTTTGTTAAGCTTGCTGGGAATATTTTACTAAACAATATTGCAATTTCATGATAATTTTTTGATCGTTATAAACAAATTTTATAAACAAATGCGCAGTTTGAGCAATATTTTTGAGAGTATGAGGTACTTTTTTTTTAAAACGTGCTTTGATTGGCTTGGCCGTGATGCTACATAAAACTATATTATCATTTCATGACAACCGTGATTCTTATTAACAAGTACGTGAAACTCTTAAAAATTGCTCAAACTCTGTATTTGTTTATAAAATTTGTTTATAACAATCACGCTTGTCATGAAATGGCAATGTAGATTACTAAAGTATTATTAGCACGCCTAACAAAGTAGGTTTAAAACAAAAAGTAACTGAAACTCTTAAAAATTGCTCAAGCTGCGCATTTGTTTATAAAATTTGTTTACAGCGATCACGAAATTATGAAATTGCAATATTGTTTTTCTGAAGCATCACTGTAAAGTCAGCAAAGTACGTTAAAAAAAAATCAAACTCTAAAAAATTGCTCAAACTGAGCATTTGTTTATAAAAATTATCCATAACAATAAAATATATCTATTTTTTTTCGTTTTTTAATGTTTTTTATATTACTTGAAATTGAACTAAAAACAAAAATCACTCAATAAATATTCGAAACCATACAAATATCATCTATCATTGTTTATAACAATACGATTGATAATGAAAAATTATTTATTCATAATAAACTATCAAGTTATGCTTCGCGAATGTTTATTCATCTATTATACACTAAAATAAAATATTTTGAATTAATGACATATTATTAACGCAGCAATATCTTAAATTTTTCAATTTTTTCCAACTTTGTGTTTAAATATAGCAAATAAAATAAATTTGTTTATAGCGGCCACAAGGGATCTCTTAAGTATTCAGCTAGCTCTAGTTAAAAAAGAAAAATTTGAAATCGATTGAAATTCGTAACCGGAAACGTATTTTAAACATTTTTTTTTTGTCATTTTACCCCACTGTGCCACGGGGGTTAAACCAACCCTGCAAAGTAAAATATCGTATTTTCTCATATATATGATATGGGTGACAATCGAAATGTTGGAATTATTCAATTAGAATTTTTTTGTTTTGATAAGTATTTCAGAACAACATAAAACATTTTTTCTATTCATATTACTCACAGTAAGTGTAAAAATAATAATAAGCAAGGTGAAGAGGCAAGCCTTGTTCAAAATTTCAATTTTTTACACCTAATGACAAGTATTTAATTTAAGTTATTAAAAATATTTTTTATGTCGAAATAATAATTAGATCTAATTTTAGAGTCGTTATATTCTCAAACTGAGATTATTTGTTTATTTTTATTTGAAATATAATGAATAAAACAAGTAACTTAAAGGTTATTTAAAATTATTTTTGAATTAAAAATTAATGGGAACATCGATTATTTTCTTTCTTAAAAGTAGCTTCAGAAAATAAATTTTGTGCTACTGGGTGACAAGGTTATCTAAAAAAAGTGTATTATTTCGAAGTATATTTTTAAGTGGGAATGACCTAAACATCAAGTGCTTTACAAGTAAGAAGTACATGGTTTTATTAATATTTGGTTGTTCTAATAATAAACCCGTTTTACCGGATGACACGAATTGTTTTACGATATTTTTCCGGCTTCAAAACTGATTATTTTGGTCAAATAAAGATACTTTGTATGTAATTGTTTTTTTTACTGGCTGACATAAAAATCGGGGACATTTAGAATGTGATTATAACTCTGAAACTATAATCCGAAGCGAGAAAAAAGCTTTATTTGGTATATCTGAAATTAATTATTAAAAAATACGTGTATTTAACAATTAGATCTTGAGCTTTCTTTCAAAATATATAACACCATAAATTTGAGAAAAGGTAGTCAGGGACATGTTACCAGATGATATTTATTCATATTTAATCGAATTTATTTTGATACCAAGTGAATTAAAAATAATTGAAACATAGGGAATTGTGGGAAAAAAGGCCTTATAAAACCCTGTATATAGAAAAATTATTTCTCCCAACAAAAGCGTATAATGTTCCAGGGATATATTGTCAAGTTTTTGATTTTCACCCATATATTACATTAATTTTTTCTTCATAAAAATCGAAAACAGTCTGTAGAGAAAGTGATGAATAGAAGAAAAAAAAACTTTTAAAATGTTAAAACAAGCACCTCTAGAAATAGAAAAATATCAACTATTTTTGAGAACAAAAAATTAATTTTCGAGCTCCTTTCAATTTTTAGTGCAGATAATTCATGCATTTCAAGTAGAATAATTATATATATAGGGGCCGTTCAAAATCTACGTCACGCTATTTTGAAAACTTCCCCCCCCCCCTAATGTAAATTTTTTTCTTCGTTTTCATTTGTTAAGCGACAAAAATAAAACACAAAACATACACACATAATATTTCAACGGACTTCACAGCCCAAAATGCTCCCAAGGCATGGGAAAGAGAGTGATTTTTCACGAAAATAGGGGAATAATAATGTAATAAATTATTTAAATAAAATTAATGTATAAGCACCATACTGAATTCGATATAAAACGCTTTACGCTTTGACAAAATAGTTGAATTTCGAACAAAATTATTAAATATTTAACCATATATTTGAATTTTCAACAAAATGATTAAATTTTTTACCAAATAGTTGAATTTTCAACAAAATAATTAAATTGTTAACTAAATAGTTGAATTTTTAACCAAAAGTTCATTTGTAGTCAAAAAAGACAAATTTTTAACCAAGAAAGATGACCTTTCTACCATAAAAGATGAACTTCAATCAAAAAGGATGAATTTTCAACAAAACAGTCGAATTTTCGTCTAAAAAATAGGATTTTAATCAAATAGTTGAGTTTTAAACGAAATAGTTCATTTTCAACCAAAAAAAATCTGCCTCCTGCGCGGGCTTATTCTCATCGCGCCCTGCGCCATCGGCTCGTTGCGCAAGTTTGAGCGCGCCTAGGGTGCGCATTTGTCGGATCGTGCGCTTCGCGCTCGATAATGTATTTACCTCGCGCTACGCGCTCGGTCTATGTATTTCCTCCATATTTGTGCAGAAACCTTTCAAAAGTAAAAGTTAAACCATTCACAACTGTAATTTAGTAATTATGAATTCTCTTTTGTTAAAGCTCCTTCGGCTTTAACGAATGCAATCTCATCACGTGTCTCGCGCTTCGCTTTCGATTCAAATATGTGTAGAACGCGAAATTTTCTATATTATGTTGAAATCTATTATAATAAATGTATGTAATATTAATTTATATACCTTCATTTTCCCAATTAATTACCTTTACTACTCGACAAATTAGATTAGTGTATTTTTTTTTCAAATTTTAAATTGGATTTTTTTATAAATTTGTCTCTAATGAGCCGGAAAAGTGGCAGTTGGAAGTCTATTTTTGATTTGTGAGCCTTTTTGTATTCTGTTTCTGGTGCATGAAAGGGCTCATGAGAAAGTAGATTTCATTTCGATCTTTAAAACAATTTTAAAATACCGTCAAACATATTATTTATCTTGTGCTGTTTTTGTATAAATTTGAATTATTTATTTTTAATAGCATTTTTTCACGTTTAAAACGAAAGCTACCCGTCTTATGAAAAAATGGTCAATAACAAATTTTTAGACCTTTTTGCGGTGAATAATTTTATTGATCAAAATTTTGTTGTATCTTCTGCTGTTTTCTCATAAATTAAAATTTTTCATTTTCAATGTTATCTTTCATGATTACAACAAAAACTATGCATTCTGTTAAGAAATGGTCTGGGAAAAATTTGTAGATCTTTTTGAGATAAACAATTTTTCAAGGCAACATCTTTTCGTTTCTTCCATAGTTTGACCGGCAAATGGATTCTTTCATTTTTAATAACATTTTTCACCATTAAAAAAACAAGACGACTTATCAAGAATTTAGCTTGAAGCAATTTTGTAGTTCTTTTTGAGGTGAACAATTTTGCCTTCTAACAGTTTTATCGTATCTCCTAGTTTTGCTGAAGCCTGGACTTTTTTATTTTTAATAACGTTTTTCACGCTTAAAACAAAAACTGTGCGTCTCGAAAAAATATATTTCTCACCAAATTTGTAAATATTTTTCAGATGAACAATTTTTTTTTCTAAAACTTAAATCGTATCTCGTACAGTTTTGCTGGAAAGTGGTATTTTTTATGTCTAATAAAATTTGTAATGATTAAGACAACTATGTGTCCCTTGAAAAAAATAGTCTAAGGCAAATTTGTAGATCTTTTTGAAATGAACGACTCTGCTTTCCAACGTCTTTTTTGTATCTTATATAGTTTTGCTGGAAAGCGGTATTTTTTATTTTCAATAACATTTGTAAAGATTAATACAAAAACTGCATGCCTCATGAAGAAATGGTCTGAAGCAAATTTTTGTAGATCTTTTTGAGATGAACAACTTTGTTTCTTAACGTCTTTGTTGTATTTCGTATAGTTTTACTGGAAAGCGGTATTTATTATTTTTAATAATATTTGTAACGATTAAAACAAAAACTATGCGTCCCATAAAAAAATAGTTGAAAGCAAATTTGCAGATCTTTTTGAGATGAACAACTTTGCATCTCAACATTTTTTCTGTATCTCGCATAGTTTTGCTGGAAAGTGGTATTTTTTATTTTTAATAATATTTGTAACGATTAAAACAAAAATTTATTTTTTGATTTTTCAGACAAAACAGATTAATTTTTAACTAAACAGTTGCATGTTTCACAGACAAAAATTCTAGCGAAAAAAATGAATTTTCAACGAAATTCATGGTTTTTCACAAAACTGTTGAATTTTGAAGCCAAAAAGACGAATTATTTACAAAACAGTTGAATTCTGAACCCGAAAATATTTTTTAACGAAGAAGTTCATTATCTACCAAATAGTTTAATGTTCAAATAAAAACTTTCAATTTTCAAACAAAAATGGAATAGTTAATGCCTTTCAAAAACTGTTCTTAACTAATAAAATGAATTTTTAACAAAGTAGTTCATCTTTCAACAAAGTAGAAGAATTTTCAATCAAGAAGACTAATTTTCTACCCAAAAAGATGAATTTACAACAAAATACATCTTCAACCAAATAGTTGAATTTTGATCTAAAAACGATCAATCAGAAATGGAATAGTTAAATTTTCAATTAAAATAATAAATTTTACAACAACAAAAAATGAATTTTCAAAAAATTAGTTAAATCTTTAACCACTAAAATGAATTTTTAACAAAGTAGTTCAACTTTCAATCAAGTAGTTGAATATTTAACTAGACTAGACTTTTCTATTAGAAAGAATTAACTTTTAACGAAAAATAGTTGGATCATCTTATTGGGTTCTATTAATTTAGTTTGCATTAAAGTGAAAAAACGAGAAAAAGAGGAAATAGGGGAGGTTTATTAAAAATAGGGGAAAAAGAGGAATTCTTCAAAAAGCGGTAAATAGGAGAATCGGTGAAAGAGTGTGAAGTCTGTAGTCAGATGCTTTAGTTGTAAAATAAAATCACTAATTTTCATTTTTTCAAGCATTTCAAAAAATTGTTTTTCACATTTATATTTTACATGCGCGATGTCACATTCTGCGTTAACCCCTCCCCCGTCCTACGTTACAAATCGTCATAAAACCTGCAAACCTTCCACCCCCATGGTAGTGTGACATAGTTTTTGAACGACCCCGTAAAGGTAGTTTTTCAATTTTTCTATAGTTTTTAAAAATTTATTACCTTTTCTAAGGGTATTCAACAATCTTTACGAAAAGAATATTCAGTTTATCCATGTGAGAAAATACGGTTTTTTACATTTTGAGGCGGTTTTTTCGACAAAAAATTAATTTCTTACTAAATAGTTCAATATTCAAATAAATAGTTTAATTTTTAACCAAAACGGATTAATTTTCAACCAACAAGATCAACTTTCTATCAAAAAAGACGATTTTTTGACTAAATCGTATATGAATTTTCAACCTAATCGATGACTTATCAACCTAATCTATGAATTTTCAAGTAGAAAGGATCAATTGTCAATTAAAAAATATCAATTCTCAACCAAAAATGAAATAGTTACAGTTTCAGTTGAAGAAACTAATTCTCAACTAAAAAAACAACTGATTTTCAACAAAATAGTTGAATTTTTAACCAGAAAGATGAATCTTTAATCAAAATCTGAGTTTTCAACAAAATAGTTAAATTTTCAAACAAAGAGATGAAGTTTCATCTAAAGAAGGCAAATTTTTAATTAGATAAATGAATTTTCAACTAAAAAAGATGAGTTGTCAACCAAAAATCGAATAGTTAACTTTCCGATTTGAAAAACTAATATTTAAGCAAGAACAAGATGTATTTTCAAAACAATAGTTAAATTTTCAACCAAAGAGATGACTCTTCACCAAAAAAGATGAATTTTTAACAGAATAGTTGAATTTTCAACAAAAGAATTAAATTTTCAACCGACCAGCTTTTGCCCCCCCCCCCGTCGCTCCTCCAATGGGTAACGTAGTTTATGGACGGCCCCTTACGGAGTCTTAGAAAATTTTAAAAATAAAACTGAAGTACAGAATTCTTTTTAAATTTTAATAATTATAATAATAAATAAATATAATTTAAATCGCAAAGTTCGTTTCATGTACTTGCAAGTTCAAGGATGTCGAATGTGCGATACGCAATCCTACATGGTCGACGCCTGTTCGAAGTTGATACAGACGAACATGTAGCCTTCTATCATAAAACGTGTCTAGTGTGATTGGAATTTTAATTTGCACGTTATTTTAAATTCCTGACTGTTTCAGATAAACAAAAAGGTAATATATCTTTAAACATAACTATAATCTAAATATAACTATTTATGTATTTTGCACAATTCTTTTATAGAACTTAGACACCTGTGAAGTTTAGTTCGTTCTCTGATTTTAATTACAGTGACATCAGATACAAATCTAATTCTGGAGAAGAAACTTTTATAACAACGTGTGTCATCGCTTACTCAGAAAGGTAATATGTACCGTTATATGCTCACTTACATAGTAATCATCAGTGACGCATTTGTTCACTTATTTTATTGAAATATTTCCGATCAACAATAATAATTACTAACCAGTCTTTGGCATAAAAGTCAGTTCCTAACTCTAACTCAGTTTTTCAGTAAATTATTAAGTTCTTCAGTAAATTATTAGTCATCATTAGCTGTGTACCTGGGCTAGTGAGTCACCTGTCCCAAAAATATGACCATTGGCAAAACGCATTTTTTTCCTTCAGGGAGAGTGAATTCTTGATTTGTTACGCTGATAAATTGATCGTTTGACGTCTGTTAAGTGTATAGGTACAAACGTAAGACTCATCGGCAAGAAATGTTATGCTAATATTATGCCAATATCGTCTTTATTGTCGCAGTATTGATCAAACAGCTTTCTCAACTAAATACCCACATTCAGATGGTTTTGTGAATACAAGTGGAGATATAATGCAATTTGAAAAAAAACTGTAATGCAAAACATGTATTTGTCTGACGTACAAAAGTACCTTTTTTTAGCCGAATACATTTTCTTATCCTTTATACTGACAAGGAAAGAGATCTTTCTTATCGTTAATTTATTAGCAAATTTGAGTGAAGTTATGGAAGAAATATAATAAGTTGAAAAAGGGTTTCTGCGGGTACTCAATCTTCAAAACATCAATTTCAAGAAATCATCTACTGACCACTTTACAGTATACGAGTACGTTGTTCGTTTCCCCTTGAAAAATCTTCTTGGTAACATAAACTCATCGTAAATCCATTCTAAGGTCTTCTTGGACGATAAAGTGTAGGCAGAACGTCTGAAAAACATCTACCGTCATTTTGCACTATCAGGGCATAAAGTAGGTTTTCAGAATTATGTTAGCATTGATAAATTTTACAGTGGTGAACAAAAGAGCGTTCCAGTAACCCATATTTTCAGCTTTAGACATGAAATATATGAAGTTTATGGGTATTTCCTTGTAGGGAGCTTTTGAAAATTAAAGCACTCGATTTTTAAACGAAAAATTTTATTTATTACTCTACTTTCTAGAATTTGAAGTTTTACGCGCAATGCATATTCAAGGTTTTCCATAGGTCCTTTGAAACGATAATGAATTCTGAAAACAAGGAAGTATTGGCCAAAAAGTGACACTGAAAATATTTTTATCTCCAGTATTGGTAAAATGGTTAGCATTAGTAATAAAATTATTGACAACATTCATTCAATGAGTTCGTTAGTTATTACGACTTCTAATTGAAATAGCAAATTTGCTTTTTACTTTCAATTATTTAAAACCTTGGCGATTTTTTCGATGTACTTTTAAATCTATCAGGTTTCTTTGGAATTTCTGCTAATATTTTAAATTCCTGTAAGTTCCAAGAAACCTTCAGGAATGTTTTCGATTCTTGTTATTTTGAATACATATTTAGAAATATCTAGCCATAAGCATATCAGGTAAATAATACTCGTTTCAAGATCGAGCTGATTATTCAGAACGTTCAGAACATTCTGGAACATTCTAGAACACTCCAGAATGTTCTTTCATATCTCAGAACATTCTAGAACTTTATAGAAATGACCAGGAATCGCTCTGATATTCTTTCATGTTCTAGAGTAATGTAGAAAATTCTAGAACATTCGAGAAATTCAAAAAGTTGAGGAATCTTCCAGAACTTTCCATGATGTTCTAAAAAAGTCAAGGACATTGCAAAACATTGCAGAAAATTAGAGGATTGTGAGATATTCTACAACATTCCTGTATATTTAGGAACATTATAATTAATCTAAAATATTCCAGAATGTTGTGGAACGTTTCCGAAAATTCCATAATAGTCTATAAGTATGCGAAACTTTCTTAAATATTCTATAATATCCTAGAAAATTCCGAATGCTTCAATGCTTTTGAAAGAGTACTCGAGAACATTCCAGAATATTCTAAACAATTCTGAAAAATTCTAGAATAGCGTGATACTCTCGAACATGCATTCTATACTGAACAGAAATACACATTCTATATTGAACAGAAATTTTTTTTTACTTGTAGTTTTTTTTTACTGTTCACTAGTGTTACGTCATGTAACTTTATGCTCAGCGGATCAATACTTGCGACAATTTAGCTGAGTGAAGTAAATTTATATGAAACAGAATCGCTATAAAAATAAATTAGTTTCGTACTAATACTTGCAAAAACTGTATGTACAAAAAGTTTGCCATAATTTGTTAAGCAATAGAATTTTTTAAATGAATTTTCAAAATTTTGAATTTTCAAATTCAAAAACCGAACAGAAGGTATTATCTGATTTCAAATTTTTTTATTTTCATTTAATTTGATTAATTTGATCATTTTCGCTCCATTTTATCCTACAACATTTAAAGGTTATTTAATTTAAAGACTTCTTATAATGTTTGACTGAGATCATATACATGAGGGTAATTCATTTTATAAGGCAAAAAAGTGATTTTCAAAACTAAATACGCACACTAGCCTAAGCTGTACCTTTTTAGTCAACAATTTTTATAAACAAAAAATTCAAAATCGGATATGATTTAGAGGTCCCTTGTTTGAGTTTTTGTCTTTTTATTAATTTTTTGTGGATTTTATTTTCTCAATGTCGTGAAAATGGTGTATGAAATTTATATATATTGTATATCTATATTATATTATATTTATTATATATATTATGTTATATTTATTTATATTATATTATATATTTACATTTTTATCATTGTTCATAATTTAATGACAATTTTTAAGCTTATTTTTAAGAAAAATAATAATTTTACTTGTTTCACATTTTTCTATAAGAGTTAAGAATTTGACATACAGTGTGTCAATTACAAAATACAATAAGTAAATTAAAAAACAGTTACTAGTTACTACAGTTACAGTTACTACATAAACTATGCCTCTTACCAAAAAATGTTTAGAGGCAAGTTTACAGGCTTTCGTAAAAGCAACAATTTTGATATCTCAACTTTCTTTCGTATTCCGCGTTATTTGGCTCAAAATTTGAATTTTCGAATTTTCAAGAAAATTTAAAAAGTTGTTATGACAACCTTCTAGGGCTTTCAAAAAGAACCATTCTTCTTTTCTTGACCTTTTTTCATGTCGAGCATTGTTTAGCTTAAAATTTTCATTTTCGTTTCCTTTTTTGAATTTTGTAAATGCTATAACTCTCACAATTTTCCTTCTATCGAAAAAAGTCATAGGGATAAATTGTTCGACTTTTTGAGTACTATGTATAGCCATTCATAGAATTTGAAAATTAAAAAAAAAAGTGGTCTCAAAAATGTTCAAAATGCTCTAACTTTTTGAATTTTTGTTCAAAATGATTGGCTAACATACTTGACCTTCATTTTAGGGCACTAAAGAGTATACCAAAGATCAATTCAATCGGTCAATTCTTCAGGAAGTTATCGTGCTGAGAAACTAAAAATCTACAGACAGACAGCCTGACAGACACATTCGTAAAAACATGTTTTTCGGGTGATGATTCTGGTGATGAGAATGTAAAAATATAGTTCTTCAGTTTTTCATATAAATAGTGCCCTCTTTACACAGTCAGATTTTTACAGTGACCAAAAGAAGCATTATTTATACAGGACTTCGACACACTCGTTCAAGTCGCTTTTAGTCAATTTTTAAAGGAATAGGTCACTTTAGTCACTTTTCTTCATATCACCACCAAAAAAGTCAAAGAAATCAGTCTTTAATTTTTCAAACTTTGATAATTGATGGACCTCAGTGCATAATGTCTTATTTTTGGTTTTGTTTGATTGGCCTAATTTGATGTAGAGTTCCGAACTCATGTCCCTGTAAAAAATGTTGGTCAGAATCGAATTAGAAGTGTGCGGAAGAAAATTTTGCGCTACAAATAAACTCGTAAGTACCATATGACATTTAAAAAAAATTGACAATCATTTTTTACTGAAGACTGAGTGCACCTGCTGTTAGCATGATTCAATAGAGCCCAATGAGAAAATTCAACTATTTTCGCTTAAAAGTTAATTTCTTTTGAAAAAGTTTACATTTCTATTTTTGGTTCGGAATTCATCACGTTTGGATAAAAATTTTACTGTTTGGTTGAAAGTTTAATTATTATTTTTTAAATTCATGTATTTTGTTACTAGTTCGTCTTTTTTGGTGGAAAATTAAACTCTTTCGTTAAAACATTATCTTCTCGGCTAAAAGTTCAACTATTTGGTTTAATGTTGAACTCTGTTGTAAAAAATTCATTTTTTGTTTGTTGAAAATTCATCATTTGGGTTGAAATTTTATCTCTATGGTTGAAAATTTAACTATTTTGTTGAAAACTGTTTTTTTTTTTGGTTGAGAATTAATTTATTATCTGAAAATGTAACTATTTCATTTTCGGTTTAAAATTGATCGTTTTACTTTTTTTTCATCTTTCTGGTAAAAAAATGCAACTGTTTGGTTAAAATTTAATCTGTTTTGGTTGAGGATTCAACTATTTTGTTTCAAATTCGACTGTTCTGTGAGAAGTTGGTCCTATTGGGTTGGAAATTCATTTTTCTTGGTAACAATGAACTTTTTTGTTGAAAATTCAACTTTTCGGGTTGAAAATTCAACTGTCTTCTAAAAAATTCGTCTTTTTGGCTTGAAAGTGCAACTGTTTTTAGTTGAATTTTAATGTTTTTTGTTTGAAAATTCGACCACTTGATTGAAAATGCATCTTAGTAGGTTGAAAATTCAACTATTCTGTTAAAAATGTAATTATTTTGTTGAAACTTCAACTATTTGGATGTTAATGCAACTCCTTGGTTAAAAATGTTGAAAATTCAACTATCCTGTTGAAAATGCAATAACTTCGACTTGAAATCTCAGCAATTTGAAGTTCAGTTCGGTAATCAAATTTTATCCAAACTGTAAAAGCTAATCCGGTAAAGTAAGAATGGGTATTTAAATTTAAAATTTGAAATAGATAAGTGTTTTAATTGACATGGCTTATTTTTTTATAAACATAAGTCACTTTTAGCTTTAAGTTTTTAACTTTAAATGGTCATGTTTTCCAAATTATGTCCAAATTCCGATTTTTGAATTTTAAGTAATTATAATCATTGAATTAGATTAAATGGGCGGATGTCAAAGCATTTACGCTTTTAACTTTTGGAAAATAGTCATCCGAAAATTTCGTTAGTAATTACAATTTCACCATTTACAGGTGGATTTTAATTTGAATTATTCAAGTATTATGTAATGCTTTGCGGGGGAGTAGGGTCGATTACATACTTTAAAAAATGCGATACTAAATTCTTGAATGGCTTTGTATTAAGAAAAATTATACCTTCAAAAATCTAGAGATACCTGGAAAAAACCTGGAATTGTCAGGGAATTTTTTTCGGGATTTGAGTAGACCCCTGTAATTAAAGGCCTGTCAGTTGGCAACGTGCGCGCGCAAGAAACTTAAACGGTCTTCTCGTCTCCACCAATCAAAATCGCTTTATGCATAGAAAATCGAATTATTATCAACTGAGTGCAGTTAACTAATCGGGGATTAAAATTTGGTGAGATAACTCGGTGGAACGAATTGCAAGTTAACGCTAGTTAAATCATTGATTAAAAAAATAATCATGATTAGTTAATCGCTCATTAAATCACTGTTGGTGAAATCGGGCCTAAGTGCATCAGCTATTGTGTTTTGACCGAAAAATAGCAAAATCTATAAAAATGATTGAAAAAATGGGAAAAGTACTTGAAGCCTGGCGAGATGAAAACGAAAAATGAAGATGAAAGCGAAAGAGGGGCACCGGGGGATTCCGATCGAATTCCTGGCGCAAATTCCTTGGTCTCATTCCCATCCTCCAAGGAGGAGGTCGGCATGGACGACAACGGGATCGAAACCATCGCGGAAAGAAGGGACTGCAGGGGTCCCAACGAACCCCCACGCGGGTTCAATATCAGAACTATACTATACGCGAACCCATGGCCGTCCGTCCGTCGATGCAGTCTCGCGCGCAACACCGAACACGCGACTTGCGGCGCTCTTGCGACCTCTGTTCGGTGAACCCGGATTTTAAATATCGCCAATTCATATCTGTATTCCACTTACTTTCAAAAGTTACGAAAAAAAATCAAACATTTTTTCAAAGGTAGAATGTGAAATTGTGCGTATTTTAATCATTTTTTCTACTTCAGGTAATAAATGTTTGTTTAGCGTGACTTTATTATTTAACGTACGTTCACATAATTTCCATTATCTGCAAATTGTATATTTCTATTTACTAAGTTTAGGCAAGCGTGAAATTTGGTGTGATAAAAATTGTGTTTTGATTTTGATTTAATGAGACTCGGAAATCCAGGTGTTTGATTTATTTTAGTGTTTTCCTTGTATGTTGAAACGATTTAAATGCTAGCCTTGCATTATTCGTAAAACCCACTGTGTTGTTTTCCTTACTGTGTTACTGTGTCATCGTTTAATAATTGTTTTTCTAAGAACAGTTGATGTCATTCTATTAATATTATTAATGACTGTTGTGATTGAATATTTCAAATGTTGTTTTTGGCTGCAAGTAAATTACAGGGATCCTCACGTAATGAAGGAAGTCTTTTGGATTTTGTCCAATTATATGTATGTATTTGATTTTAAAGAAAATTTAAAAATTTTAAATTTAAAGAAAAAATTAAAGAAAATGTTAACGAGATAAAGATAAATAATGGTGCTGTGAAGTTATAATGTCAGAATTGGTGGTCTCAGAAACATTATCAATTTCACTATTTTTGTTTGCTGAGAGATTTATTAAAAGTTAAAATATTGAAATCAAATCTAAATCTGAACCTTAATTTTGGTTTTGATCGCTCCTAATTATTGTTTATTATTCAAACAATCAGACCATGTTAGAAACAAAGTTACAAAATACCCAAATTCCACAAGCGTTTTTTAGTAAGCAACAAAAATAAAAAAACTCTACTTAAAGTACTTTGAAGTTTTATAAAATTTGAAATTGTCTGATCACGAATTTCAAATTAGTTGATTTAGAAATAATTCAAATCAAAATTATTGAATTTAAGTTTTCACAAAAATTGAAACTTTGAAATATCCATATCCTGCCATATACTTAAAAATGTATAAATAAGGTTTCACCTTATCTATACATTCTTCAATGTTGACTTCAATGTTATACATGTATTTGCATTTTTGCGTTTTGAGGAAAATTATTTGAACAATAGTTCTGGAAATTAACATTTCAAATTATTAATTCCTAAAGGCTTTAAATTTGAATTTTCTCAATGATTGGTGCTTTTAATTTATATGACTTTGTAATTCATTTCTAGATTATACAATTCCAAACGTATTAAATTGAAAATCACATAACAATAAGAATTATGGTTATTGGTTTACTTTGATGACTTCCGAATTTTGGAGTGAATGGTTTGAAACCTTTTGGAAAATCTTCTTTTTAGTCCAAAAGTGAAATAACACTCGGCAGAGATAAAAAAAAGTTTTATATCCCCCTCCCCCCAAAAAAAAACTACAAAAATTTAAAAATCTGTAAAAATCACGTTCATAACTAATTCTATTCTCGTTATAATCAAACCACGAATATTAATGTATTTTTAGGTGCTGATTACGAATAAAACCTCAAAAATATTCGCAAATGACATTATTGTAGTTAATTCAAAAAAATAGTTATCAAATTGTCAAAATTTCCATTTTAAGTACAAAAAATTTTCATAAACCTTTGTTTGTATTTTTTGAGAAAAATACAAATGTTTTTTGGTCTCCCCCGGCCGATATTTTACTTTTCGACTAGAAAGAAGCGACACGTTGTAAATCATTTAATCCAATGTTCGGAAAAGTCATCAAAGCGGACAATTACCAAAATTATAAACTACTCAATTTTGAACGTTTTAAACTGAAAATTAGTGACCATTTTTAATGATTTATTCTGATTTAATTGAATAACTGCAATCTAAAATTTTTCCTTTTATTATTATTTTCAATTAGAAATTGTACAATTCGGAACTATTTAATTTGAAATTGTTCATATGCTACGTTTCAATTTAGAATATTTTTTTCATTTTATAAATTCGTGCTACTTATATAAATAAATCTATATGCAGAATTTACTTGCTAATTACTTGTCCTTGGTAGTGAGTCACTTTCAATATCAACATTCTTTTTATATTTATGTAAATTTTAACATAAAAATTATATATGATAAATTGTTAGCAATACATTTAATGGAATACGTCTCAAGCCCAATGACATGTTCAAACTTACATTTTATAGATATAATAAGTCTTTATGTACCTCTAATTGAAGATTTCGTAGTTCCTATTCATTTCTCTCAGATTTCATCAGTAAAGCAAAATCCTCTGCGAGGTTCTTGCAATCCATAAACATCAATGTTTTTCTTAGCGATTTGTTATTTATTTTTTATTTTGTCAATAAATTTATGCTTAACTTCTTCATTCCAAAAGATAAACATTATTTTTGTATGAGAAAATTACTTTATATGTCATAGTTCAGGATTCTCGTGCAGCATATATCGTATTTCAAACTTTTACTGTTTTTCATTTTTCGAAATTCAGAAAAGATATCTTGTGCAACTGAAATGGCACAAAATGCCCTTAAACAAGAAAAAGGGCCTTTTATGCAATTTCAGTCACACAAGATGACTTTGTTTGACTTTGTTTAAACATTTTTTATTTTACAAATTTACTAAACAGAGACATAAAGCCATAGACTTTGCTTCCATTTCATTGAGGTTCGGTTCTTGGTCGACTCTAAAAATTTAGAAAAGAGTCCCGTGGAAATTTTAAAAACTTGTAAAAAGATCTAACATTGTTTGTAAATAATTCTATTAATTCTAAAATTTGTGAAAGTAAATATTTGTGTAGTTAAAGACGTATTTTATTTGCACATGATATCATTTGTAATTATGATATGGTCACGCTAATATAAACAGATCTATCATTAAGAAATGACAAGAATGATGCATAATCTAAAAAATTTCTCTACTTCCATATAAATTTCCCTCAATGCAAGGCATCTATCTATAAATAAAAGTAAATACTAATTTGTCTTAATCCATCAATTTATCTCAGTTTTCCGCTTATTAACCTAAATCGTTTTTGTGTCAAAAAGAAGTGCGTCGAGTCCTTGTGTGCATGAGAATAGTGCGTCCTAGACTCTAAACACGAACTAGGTCTAAAAATCGCAAAAAAGACTGAGGACTTAGTTACAAAAGCCAAGAACGTTTTTGTTCTTCTTATCTCAAGCTTGACGTTTTCACATAACAGGTGTCTCCTCGGAATTCTCCGAAATATGCAGAATATTTAAAACTGTTGTAAAGTGACGATCGTCTGAGGAATTGTTTGTTCAGTCACGTAAAACGATCGCCAAACAAAGTGGGAAAAAAGCAAAAGCCTCGTGAAATTTTGATTATTGTGTCTGGAAGTTTGCGAGTGTCATCAAGTGAGAACTTGATGCTACCGGAAACACCTTCGCTCCAAATTGCGGACAACGACATGCATGTGGCGTGTCACAGATAGAATATAGCGGGGCTATAAGTTTTACGAGGACGGATATTGCGGCTTCATCGTTTGCATGTTGTAATTGGCCGTGGTGAAGATTCTACCTTCCAATTTGTCCCTGATCCAGGAAGTGACAGATAATATCCTGGAAGGACGAGGAGAAACTAGTGTCCATGAGATACCCGCGTGAAAAGATTTTCTGATGATGCCTCAATTTGAAGCGCCGGGCTTCGGCTGCACAAGGATGATGATCCTGGCCACTCTTATTGGACTCCTGGCTGTTTGCAATGGTAAGAAATTCTGTTAAACTGAAATATATTGGAATCAACATTTGAATTTGTTTATAGGCTTCTAGTAGTCTCTGACTACTAGAAGTCCTGATAACGTATGAACCTCTCGCGATCAAAAGGGGATATAAGTACTTAGATTCAGAGAATTTCAAGATGCATCTTTTTCTCCTCTTGCAAAGATTTGTAGGTTTTGTAGTTTTTGAAGTAATCGGCAAGAAGTAGATTTTTCGAAAACAAAAATTTCATTCTTTTTACACTTCAATTCACACTAACTTAGCCAATTTCTCGGCTACGAATGTGTTGCAGCAGTTGATATGAAGGTCAAGTCGGATACCAAAAAAAATAATTGCAACCATTTGTAGTTCTCTTCTAAAATATACTATAAATTAATTTTTGATGAAGTTGATAGCATTATTTTTTAGGGAAAACGATACATTATAAATTCTAAAACTAAGAAAGACGGTGTTATAGATATTATAATCCCAGAGAGATTTTTGAAACCTATTTAATGCGGCTCTGGAGAAAAATGTTACGGAAAATTTTCAAGTCTTCTACAAGAAAAAGTACATTTACAAGACATTTTTTGTATTTTTCTATATTTAGGCCAAGAAAAGAGTCAAAAATATTTGAAAAAAGATTTTAAATAAGCAGTCTTTAAAAAATTTGGCAGGTGGACGACGCGAAATTTGTGTTAAATTAACGGCAAATTTAAAAAGAATAATTAAAGAGCATTGTGAATCAATCCCGCTTTGCAGTTCACATTAAAAACGAAATTCCAGCAATCTAAAATATTTCGAAAATCCTTTATTGAATCTTATAGAACTTTGCAAATTGTAAGGAGAATATTATTCAGAAAAACAGGGGCTAAATTCACGTTAAGTAAAATTGTTTATTGTAATTATTTTAACAGTAATGTTGGCTTCACTTTTAAATTACCTAGAACTGACGTGTGCAACGTTTGCTATAAAAATGAGACAGAAAGAGAGGTAAACGAAGAAGTAATTAATCACAAGAATTTCTCAAAGTTCGAAATGAAATTTACTTTCTTATGAAAATATTTGGTGAACTGAATTTTTCTTATGAAAATTTTTGGTGCACACTCAAAAAGTTCACAAATCAAAACTAAACTTCGAGACTACCCGCTTTTCCGGCTCATTAGAGACAAATGTACAATAAACGTTTAAAAAAAAGAAAAAAGATGGAGAAAGAGGAAAGAGTTAACCAAACTTACTTTCTTTTTTTCGTCTTTTTTATACTACTGGGGACCAACATGTTTCGAAGTCAATTTAGACTTCCTC
>JAUMHM010000031.1:53016993-53047388 GCA_032362435.1 Melikaiella ostensackeni
AGAAGTAGACTAGTACCCAGAACAAATATATATATATATATATATATATTGGTTGGTGTTCTCTCCCCCCTCCCCCTATTTTCTTTCATTTGGTGTAAAATTAATTGTGCAATGTAAGAAATGTCCTAAGATGACTTCAGAAATAGTGTATAAATATTTTATAGTTTCTTTAATCATTTAAAACAGTTTAAGGTCCGGTTTTAAGCTTTTAAACCACTCTTAATAAAAAACTGGTAAAACACCGTCTTCTGCGTAAAATAAGTATCTGTTTTATAAGGATGTCAGAAAATCAGTCTGAGGCACTAAAAAGTTATATTGCGTAATACAAACTAATATAATTCAGAATACTATCCTTAGAAGGCAAAATAAATATTTGTTTGAAACATTTTCAAGAGATGCTTTTTCAATTTTCAGAGTTGATTCTATTAAATTAAGCGTTTTTTAATTCTAAGTTGTGATGTTGATTTATTTAAAAACCTATTCATCTTAAAAGTTATTTCCAAAAATAAAAAAGAAACATCCTAGTAAAACATTTACGCACTTTAAGTAGAAGACGGTATTTTACCATTTTTCTTATTATGGGTGTTTTAAAGGCTCAAAACTGGGACTAAAATTGTCTTTAAATTATTAGTAAAAACTATGAAATATTTAAACAATATTTCTGAAGTCATCCCAGGACTTTTCTTATGAGAAATTATGTGAAGAACTGTGAAAGAAGCAAAATATCATTCTGAGGGGAAGTTTTTAAAAGTTTAAGTGTAGTTTTCTTTCACTGACACACATTTTAACTTTTACAAGATCTCTAAATGATGTGCAAAGTTTTTCAATCCATCAGACTATGCGAGAATAATATTGGTGCATGCGCACCTTGAAACTCATCTACTTTACGAATCGACGAAATAGACGCGCATGCGTACTTTATAAATATGTAACTTTGCACACCAGCACAATACAAATATTCTTAAATTTGTTTTAAATCACACAAATTTGGTTGAAAACCACCAGACGGGATCGAAAATTTGGTGAAAAGTTGAAAAAAGTGCTAAATAATTCTCTCGGATGGTTCACGGAAAAAATAATATAAGCTGTCTATCGATACCAGCAGATTAATTCACTCATTGGCAAAACATAACTAAAATAAAGAATTGTATTTTTATTTGTCACAGCTTCACACTTATGACACTGACATTCAATTTTCTCAAGTTTATGAAAATTTTGTGGGATTGGGTAAATGTAACGGAAAAGGTAAAGGACTTGTAGAGAAATATTCTAAAAAGAATGTTATGTGTTAATCATATGGGTTTGGCACACCAAACATACCCTCATGTTGCCCCGAAAAGTGTCCCTAAATCCAAAAATGTCAATTCTGCACGAAATCTACACCATTGAGCACTTTATTTTCGTTTTTTTTCCAAAAATTATTTTTGTTGGTTCAGTGAAATAATTATCATTTTTAAAGCAACTTTTAATTACTCGAAAAATTCCATTTGTTTAAATAATTGTAAAAAGATTCAAATATCAAGAAGCTCAGTGTCATAACTGAAAATAACTATAACTTTGTGGTCTTTCGGGTCGCTAATGACGAGTTTGATGTCAAATTTTCAAAATCCCATATGGCTGAGCCAGTATCATAAAAATAAAAATACTTTTTTACGTATGGTCTGCCATATTGGCAAAGCCATTTAGAATTCTGTAAATCTGACTTCAAATTCATTATCAGTGACCCAAAATACCCTATAGTTAGTAATTTTAAGTTATGACACTTTCTTGATATTTAAAATTTTTTAAATATAGTGCGCCATATTGGATCAGCCATTTTAAATTTTGAAAATCTGACTTCAGATTCGATATCAGCAACCCAAAAAACCTTACAGTAAGTAATTTTGTGATTGCTTTGAAGCATATACTCGTAGGCTGATGCGTCACTGAATTTGGGCCATAAGGGAATAGGGCCGAGGATTTTTCATGCTATCTCAAGGACGGATATTTCGAATTTAAATTTCATTTTTGATTATTGTTAAACATAAAAAATAAACAAATATGGCCCTGTTTCATTTTAAAAAACTTAATATTAACTAAAATAGAGTGCATTCAATTTTTCGAGAATTTTTTCCATCTTTTTTTTTTTACTTTTTTGAGATTATTTCAAGAAACATTGTAGCTACTGTAAAAAAGAGGTGATATTTGAAATCTGCATTGAAAGACGCATCGAATTAACTCGACATGTGTCTGAAATATTTTTGTTTTGAACCCCTGAAAACATTGTTAACATTTTTTTTTATTAAGAAATTGAGTTACAAGTATCTATTAAACTACACGTGATGGCAACAGATTTTTGTTGACTAGTGGAATTTATATGAAAAAAGTGAAGTTCTCTAGGGCAACACGATAAAATACCAGAAATAACAAATAATTAATTTTTCAAATAATTTACGAATGAAAATATTTTAAAATATTGATAATTATTCCACTAGACCAACAATAATAATTCTTAGCAACAAGAAAACGAGAATGAATTTCTCAAAGTTGTGGATTTCATGTACAACTGACGTTTTTTAATTTAGGGGTACTCTTCGGGATACCATTAGGGTGTTAGGTGCAGCAAACCCATATGATTAATACATAGAATTCTTCGTTTGAAAGTCTTCTACAAGTCCTCTAACTTTCCCTTCACATTTTTCCGAACTAACAGAAGTTATTCCAAAAACCACAACAAGTGATTTTTTCCCATACATTTTACATGGAAAATTTCAAGAACCCAGCAGCACCCGTTAAAATAAAAAATTTTGTTTCACAAAATTATTCAATTTCTTTTTTGGGATTTGGAACCAAATCGGGGGGATCGTTGCCCTCTATACAAAAAGTGATTTTGAACCACCCTAGTATGCACGTGCTATTATTTTTTTGGGCCACCCTACTAATCAGGTCTTATCAGCATTCACGAAACAATTCCACTTTCTCAGCCAATTTTTCTCATTTTTCGTTTCCTTTTTTTTTTGCAGAGGTTGTGGACTTTTCGGAACTTTCCAAGGACATTCAAATATCAGCTGGAGGAAGTGTTCAGCTTCGATGTGTGACATCGTCAGCAGTTGAACAATGTCGATGGTCGCTGACTCCAGTGAATTCCAACACGACAGTAGTCGTGAAACAATTTCCTCCAGCTGGAACTGAAGCCAGAGACTGCAGTGTGAGACTGAGCCATGCCCTTGCTGAACAGGAGGGTCTTTGGACCTGTGGTGCCAAATCTCGAAGTCGTCAAAACTACACTGATGCATCCCCAGCCAAGTTGAGCCTCCTCGAACCAGGTATCATTGAATCCTGAGAGAATCACACAGCGATTGTGCAAATGTGCAAATGTGCACCCATCTATCCACGATGACATCTTGCACAACCTGTTTGCACTCACTTGGTTTGGTGGTGGAAAAAAAATCTTAGCTAATGACATAGCATGTCGTTTTAGTTTGCTCAGTGGAAGGCTGATACAAGTGATCAAGGACTCTTAATTACGAGAGCACTGAAATTTTTATCAGTGTCGAAATTATCACACTGAAAGAGGGTACTACTATTTTTTTTTTTAGTTAGAAATCTGAGAAGACAAGAGAATCTAATCGAAGAATGGTACTTTCGGCAATCGGCAGGTATACCTTCTCGGGTACCTTTATTTGCCCTAATGCTAATCGTAAATAGCATATTTATTGAGATTATGAACTATTAGGTACTAGTTGCTGGATGCTAATTTAATTTAGATGAATATTTATTTCCTCTCATTAAGTTTTTATTTTCTTTCTCGTCAGGGTCTTCTCTAAGGCTTGCACTGAGAACAAATTTACATTCTCAATAAATATACTATTGAATCAAGAAACCTCGTTCAAAAGCAGATAGTTTATTAATTCAAATGTGTGTACTATAGAATCACTATTGTGTTCAATAGTGATGCTGTTAATTTTATAGTGCATATATAGATTTGAATCAATAAAATACCTGCTTTTGGAAGAGGTTTATTGCTTGAATGGTATATTTTATTGAAAATGTAGCATTTTTTCTCAGTGTACGTTCTACTCGAATCGTGATATTTCTAAAAAAAAAACCGTGTTACTCTATCGAGAAATTTGTCCATTTGAATATTTACATCATTTTAGAGCGTGACGCATTTGTGAATGTAGTTTACAAATTTGGAATTGTCCATATTTTCTTGTTTTTAAAATAATTTATTTGGCATTTGTTCATTTTATAATGTTAAATTTTTAACGCTTTGTCTTTAAATAGCTCACTTTAATTTTAACTTTTTTTAGTGAAAATGATTCAACCTTTTAAATCATAAAAACTTAAACGCTTTATTTACACAATTAAACGTTTTTAAATTTTAGTTTTCCAACTTTGCACTATTAATTTTGAAATTTTGACTTTGACCGTTTAAAAATGTTAGGATTGTCTAAGTTATCAATCTTTCAAATATAAATTGTTCTCAATTTCTAAATTTTAATTTCAAAATACATCAAGTGTTAATTTTAAACTCTAAAACTTAAAATGGTTAAATTCCTATCAATTGGACTTAAAAGTTGTTCAATTTTGAATGCGTACAATTCAATTCTTTATTTCCAAAATCTAATAATTCTCACATTATTACGATATTATTGCTGCAAGTTTTCAATCCGTCAAATTTAAGATTCATGAATTTCCAACATTGAAAGCTACAATTTAAATTGTTGCATTCTAACGTTTTAACTTTCCAATTGAAATTGAGATAGTTGAAACTTTAATTTTAATTTTGTAAAAATTTCTAATTTATTATTTGAATATGTACAATTGTACATGAAATTTTTAAGTTGAAACTACAAAGTTGAACGCTTTCATTTAACACGTAACTTGAATTAATTAATATAAATTAATTGAAAATTATACTATGATTTCAATTTTGAAATTTTTCAGTTTTAAAGGTTTCTAATTGGAAACTGTGCCACTTTAAAGGTTTGAACTTCAAATAATACAGTTTGTATGGTTTCCATGTTAACATACTTCGATTTTGAAGTATTCAATTTTATATTGTACGTTTTCAACTTGAAACGTAAAATTACTTAGTTTTGTTTTCAGCGTTTTTATTAAAAACTGTTTAATTTTAAAGAATTTCAGCTTTTAAATCAATGAAAATTCAACACTTTATTTACAGAATTTAACGATTTTCAACGTTTTTTAGAAGTCAAGCTTCTCATCATTCATGTTGAAATTTTTAATAATAATTGTATTTCGATTTGTTGAACTTTTACCATTTAAAATCGTTGAAATTGTGTAATTTATCAGAACATTTGAATATAAATTATTGTCAAATTTCAATTTTTCCTTTCAAAATATTTCAATTGTAAATTCTTCCATCTAAAATTGTTCATTTCTAAACGCTAAAACTGGCATGGTTCAATTACAATCAATATTTTTTTCAAACTAATATTTTGAATTTTAAATGTTTTCAGCTCAATTCTTCATTTCGAACAACTCAATTTCCAAATCTGATCTCTTTCACGATTTTACGATATGACGATATTATTACTTCAATTTCCAATGATTAAAATTTTTAATTTATGAATTTTCATCTTTGAAAGATACAATTTAATTTGTTACATTCTAACGCTTCAACTTCTCACTTGAAATTACAGTGGTTGAATTATTTAATTTAATTTTGTACCATTTTTGAATTTATTATTTGAATATCTACGATTGTACATACAATTTTAAAGTTAAAACTACAAACTTGAAGTTAACTTATAGTTAGTTTTAGTTAGTTAGTTTTAGCTTTTAGTTAACCCGATACTTGAATAAAGGGATATAAATTAAATGGAAATTATTCCATACTTCCAATTTTAAAACTCTTCATTTTTAAATATTTCCAGTTGGAAATTGTTCCATTTTGAACGTTGGTCTTGAAATAATACAATTTTGATGGTTTTCATGTTAAAATACTTCAATTTTGAAGTATTCAATTTCATACTGCACGTTTTCAACTTGAAACGTAAAATTACTTAGTTTTACTTTCAGCGTTTTTTTTTAATTGTTTAATTTTAAAGAATTTTAACTTTTAAATCAATAAAAATTTAACGCTTCATTTACAGAATTTAATGATTTCAAACCGAAGTAGTCAAGTTTTTCATCATTCATTTTGAAATTTTGTATAATAATTGTAATTCGATTTGTTGAACTTTCACCATTTTGAAACGTCAAAATTGTCTGATTTATCAGAACATTCAAATATAAATTATTGTCAGATTTTAATTTTTCTTTTCATATATTTGAAATATAGATTCTTTCATCCAAAACTGTTCGTTCTTAAACGCTAAAACTTGAAATGGTTTAATTTCGATCAATTGAAATTCAAGCTAATATTTTGAATTTCAAATGTTTCCAGCTCAATTCTTCACTTCAAACAACTCAATTTCATAATCTGATTACTTTCATAATATTACGGTATTATTGCTTTAATTTCCAATAGTTCATAATTTCAGATTGTTGAATTTTAACCTTTGAAAAACACAATTAAAATTTCTGCATTTTAAAGGTTTTAAATTGAAAATTGTTTCATTTTAAACGCTTGAACATGATGTAATCCAATTTTGTTGATTCTGATTTTAAAAATCCTAAATCCCATCGCTGCAATTTGAACTATTCCATTTTATATTTTAATTGTTTAAGTTGATGAGTTTTAAAGCTTCAATATAAAATAGTTCAATTTTTAAAGGTAGGTGTGAGATACAAGTTCATTCTAAAGACTATAATCAAAGTTGACCAACAAAAATTCAGTTTGAAATAATGTTTCAAAAATAGCAAATGATTAACTTAAGGGCAGATTGGTGGGTGGGGGAATCAGTGATTCATGCTGTTCTGAATTTTTCTTAGAATAGGCCCTTTTTTCGTATTCTCGAAATCTTGAACCTGGATTTTTTAAATATGGCACACCTACAAACGAATGCTACCTCAGCTACCCCTAATTTATATTCCATAGGTAGTCGTTGTTATTTTCTTGACTTATCGCATTTCCTTTTCATTGCATACAAGTTTAAATCGTAATTTTTTATGCCCGAAGCCTTTTTTTACATTTCATTTTAAACTTATAGATCTTTCCATCCTAATGATGTTTAATTAGTACGAGGCTGTTTTACCACCCTTGTCAGTAACATCTCTAAGGTTCTTGAAAAGTATCACCGGAGTATTTAGATACATCGTCCTGTGCAATAAAAGTGAATCGAAATACGTCTTGTTTTGTAGCTTAAAGTTGCGGACCCAAAGCAACTTTTGTACTTCTTGCTGCTCAATTTTCATGTAGATAATTAGACGTTTTGTTATAGGTTCAGTAATAAGTAAGAGTATGTCAATAATGTACGAGTGTATTTTCTGATTTTCGGAACTCACTTCATTTTCATTCCATTTTATTTATTTTTTCTCGTGATAATTTGTGTGCGAAAGAGGTAGTTATTTTTATTTAAGATCTGAATTTTAGTTTAAGGCAGTTGTTTTATTTTAATAATAGAAAACTCAGTAGCGTTAGAAATTTTTGTTTGCCCCTACAACGAACCGGTTTAATAGTAATGGTACCAGTAAAATATAAAATATTTTGCCAGTATTATTCAAGAAAATTGATACTTCCAATGGGTTTCAATAATATTTCTACTAAAAGCATATTTTTGTATTGTGATTATGCATTTTATGAGAATGATTTTTCGTTATCAGAAACAGGAAACGTCATAATTTGTATCACAATCGCACGCTTTGCTTTGCGAATTTTTTCACCAGGACGTGACAAATGAAAGTACGGAGTATATAGAGAGTAGCTATGCATTATGTTTATATATAGAGCATCCGTTTGCTTTGCCACTCATGCAAGAGCCTGATGCTGAAATACACAGTATGCAGTTTGTTGGATCGATCGACCTTATACAGTGTGGTAAATTTCCAAAGATTTTGTTTAAGGAACGAAAATAGTTTATCAACTAGTGCCTTGATGAATGAAACTCTATGCGTAAGAATCGATGGTCGACTTATTATTATTCGTCAGTTTTAACTACATTATTTCAATCAACATTTACTTCTACCACTAAAAATATTCTCTATCCAGAAAATGAGGAGCTATGGTCTAGACAAAATATTTGTATGCAATAATAATGTTGGGGTCTAATGTAAAACAATGTTTCTTTCTGATAAGGAACATCCTTAAATTCAATATTGCCATAACACATTGACTGATTGTGAGTTATTTAAACATCTAAAAATACATTTATTAATTCACAAAGAGAATATTTTTTGTCTGTGTACTGAATTTCGTGGTATAAAGTTAACTGACGATTATTATAGGAAAAAACCCGATGAGATAAACTGGAAGCAACTGTGCGTTTGAAATTGTGGTTCCACAATTTGTAGAAAAATTTAAGAAATAAACAAATTTTCTACTATGTAAGTCTGAGTTTTTAACTCTATCTTCTCCTTATTTGAAGCCTTCCTAATTCAAATGTATCCTCTATACTACATTTTCATTTTCGATCACATTTATTACACATCATGCTTATAGTGCAGTCTGGGAAGGTGTATAGAAGAAGAAATCGCAAAGCTTCAAGGTGTCAGGGGAATTTTTTTACAGAGAGAATTTAACTGACGTAATTATGCTGTCAATATTATAGAACCTGTAACAGTGACACTTTGGGCTGCTCATCATCAGGCTGTAACTTTGGCGTGCAAAATTGGCCCTGTTCCACCAAAAACTCAGTGTCAGTGGATTCATGGATTGGATGTTCTTACAAAGAAGCCAAATGATAGTTCTTCAATCCAAAATAAGTGAGTTCAAAAACTTGGGATTCTCTCTGAGGAGTAAACTCTCTTTACAATCAGATACTGTTTTATTATAATTTTAAATCATTTAAATTGAAATTGTTTCTACTTCACAAATTTGTTGATTTTAAAAGTCTCAAAATCTTGAACACCTAATTTAAAAAGATTTTAAGGGGAGATTACGATATCCGTGGCGACAAAGTTTTAATGCGGATTTTTTGCGAGAAACACGAATCTGAAACTTTCAAATCGATATCTCGATAAGTTTTCGAGATAGGCGAGCAGACACGCCTATGATAAGTCACAGAAATAATGTAAGTCATATCCCTACGTCATTCCAACGTCTCTTGGGGGGCAGAAGCACCCTTGTGATTGGTCAACGAAATAATGTAAATGACATCCCTGCCCCTTTCCAACGTCTCGTGGTGAGTGGGATGGCACCCTTGTGACTGGTCACAGAAATAATCTAGGTCACATCCCTACCCCTTTCCAACGTCTCGTGGGGGACGGGAAAGCGCCCCTGTGACTGGTCAATGAAATAATGTAGGTCACATCCCTACATCATTCTAACCTCTCGTGGGAGGTAAGAGGGCACCTCTGTGACTGGTAACAAAAATAATTTTGGCCATATCCCTACCCCTTTCCAACGTCTCGTGGGGGGCGGGAGGGCACCCCTGTGACTGGTCACAGAAATAAAGTTTGAGATATAAGTTTTCGATTCGTTTTCCTCGTAAAAAATCCCCAATCGGAATCCGCATTGAATTTAGTCGCCACGGATAACGTAGTCTTGCAGATTTCAATTTTAAACTTTATAATCTTAAAGTCTTAATTTAAAATTGTTTTATTCTTCACTTGGACTTGCGGAATTATTTAAGGATTCTCATTCGATCACCGAAGTTAAGCAGCGCTTGGCTCGGTTAAACTCGGATGGGGGGCGTCGTACTATAGATGGAATGTATTTGTCAGCTGCAGCTTTTCTTTGATTGAGGCTGCTGATCGAATGAGGAGATATATATTTTTTTTGTTCAAGCGCAAATGCACCCTGACAAGGCAAAATGAAGAATTTCGTAAATATTTTTTGGTGGGGTTCAAGTAAGTTCCCTATACCTCGATGTTCAGTATGCAAAGAGACTGTGGAAGCATGGCCTGTTTATTCGACCTGGAGCCTCAGTCTATTAATGCGGCAGATTTTTGGAAGGACTGGGGGGCCAAAAATTTTTGAGGCAGTAATGGGGCGAATAATAGAGGGAAATAACTCAGAAAAAGAGTATCAGTGTAGTAGATGAATTGTGAAAGTAGTTAATGAATCAATAATTCAATGTGTACTTAGAATATTGGTCGACCGATGCAATTTACACACGGGTGTATGATAAAAGTAGATGCCGGTTCTATTCGAATTTTGGTTCACTTTCGTTGTCATATTAAGTGATCAAAATATTATATGACTATTCAAAAAAATCTATATTCATTAATTCCGAAAGTTTTTGGAAAATTCTGGTGCTGAAAATATTTTATTTCTAAGATTATTCCGAAATTTACGAGTGTGTTCTATCTATATCGGAATTTCGAATATTTCATCTCGTAGAATAACTATCTATAGGGCGCATATGGGTTTCATATAGGCATCTATTCAAATACATGTTTGGCGCGTAAGAATGCCCGTAGGGCGCGAAAGAAAAAATTTTTTAGCACTCCAATAACAAAATCGCTAATTCAGATTTTTTTTAGTTTTTTCAGAAGTCACATTAATTAGCGATTGTTTTTATTTATTAGCAATTAAATTATCATTAACAAGAAGCTCATTGAAATCAGATTGTTTTGCGAATTCATGTTTTCTGTTTTCACTCGTTTTCTACATTTGAAATTCAAAAAACTTTCGGATGTAATTTTACTTTAAAAAGGGGCTGCAGAGAATATTTCTATTTTAAAATTGCTCCGAGTACTTTTTTAAACAACATGAATATTCCCTTCGAAAAAACTCTATTGAGAATTTGTCGCAGCAGGAAAATTCCTCTAAAGTACATATACTGAAGACAATATGATTAAAGAATAATTCGTAATTGAAGAAAATATGATTTTCATGACCACGTGGTCATTTCACCAAACCTGACATTAATCTGGATCTGGTCGTCAGTATAAAAATCATACCATTTTCTTTTTCAACTATTTTCATATTTTTCATAGATATTGTCCTCAACTTCGAGAATCCATTGGAACATGCCCCAAACCGTGACGAAATTCGCAACATCGTGATGTACAAGAAAGCTGAAGAATACGAAATCAGTAACGACCCAGCAAATTTATAATAAATGATTATATCAAAGAACATGTAGCATGTAGCAGGATGCAAACAAAACGAAGACCTCGACTTCGCGGATTTCAAAAGAAAGTACCCCCATGGCATTACAAGATATTTATCACGAGGGTTGTTCAAGAGGAAACTTCTTAACGGAGAAGAAGTACTCCGTTCTTGGCTTGTTTATTCAGAATCTCAAAGAACTGTTTTTTGTATAGCATGTCTTTTTTTTGACACTGAATGTTCATTCAATGTGAAACAAGGTTTCAGTGACTGGAAACACAGAGGCACTCGTGTATTGAAACATGAAAATTCTCGAAGCCATAAAGAAAATGTGTTTAAGATGAAGCAACTGGCCAATATTTAGAATAGAATAGATCAAGATTTGACTGATCAACTCGAAGAAGAAATTTTCTATATTTTCTGATGATCCTAGAATTCTTGGCAGAATTCTATCGTTTTATGAAAAATCATATTAGAAAATTCATGAATAAAGGATGTGGCAGCACGGGTTACTTCCAAAACTGTTTATCAAGAATTAATTCAACTCATGGCAGAAACAATAACAAGAACTATAATTGAAGAAATTAAAGCAGCACAATATTATACAATTATAGTAGATTCAACACCCGACGTTTCACACGTGGACCAACTTGCTCTCGTATTCAGATACGTCAAAAACGATGGTACCCCAGTAAAACGGTTTTTGTTGTTCAACAAGAATCCTGAGCATAAAGGACTTGAGTAAGTGTAAAGTAAGCAGTGACATCTACTCTGGAATCATTTGGCTTGAATCTCATGGACTGCAGAAGTCAATTATATGATAACACAAAGAATGTTCCGGCATTTACACGGGTTTACAAGCAAGAATTAAAGACGTTGTATAACTTTTTTACGGCGTCAACACGTCGATGGGAATTATTGCGGTCAAGAGACAATGAAAAATCCTTAACTTTGACGTCTTTATTTGCTACAAGATGGTCAGCTCGTGCTGACGCTGTTTTGGTTTTGAATGAACACTTGCAGGATATAGTCGAAATTTTGAATGCTATCGAAAAAAAAGATACTGAGAACGCGATTAGAAAGCAGGAAGCTAAGGGTATTCAAGAACAGTTGAAAAAATTCGAAATAACTTTCATGCTCGTTTTATGGTCTTTTTTTCTATCTAGAATAAACGCTGTTATCCAAAAATTACAGAATGTAAACATAAGTATTGCTGAAGTTATCGATCATTATCGCGGGCTCATAACAATGGTAGCCAACACTTGCGAAGACTGTGACTTTTTCGAACGAAAGGCACTCAAAATGTCCATCAATAAAATGTATGAATCAGATATGTCTCGTTTTAGAAAGAAAATTGAAAAAATTTGTATTCTATCTACCCGAATGCTGAGATCGCTTACAGATTATTTATCACAATTGCGATTACTAACTGTAGTGCAGAAAGATCGTTCTCTTGCTTGAAAAGAATAAAAGATTACTTGCATTCAACAATGGTCCGAGATCGCTTTAACGGCTTAGCAATTTTTTATATCGAATCTGAATTACTGCGAACTTTAGACTTTGAACTTTTGATACAGTTTGTCAATGAAAAAGCAAAGCGGGTGTTTGTATAAAAAAATATCCTACACTAAAAAAGTGTGGACCGATGTTCTTATCTATAATTGCTTGTAATTACTATTTGTTAACAAAGAATCCATAAAAAAGCATCAATTATCTTGACTTTTGTGTAAAAATTATGTGTCAATATTACATACGATAGAAATTTATTTTGTAAATGAATAATAATTCAGTTCGCAAGTTTTTTTTACTTATAAGTTCATCTGAATCCTCCACACGAATTCGGAAAAATGTTTTAATTTATTATTGATGTATTCTACTTGGGTGGAGGGGGGCAGCTTTTCCACTACTGCCCAGGGGCGGTATGAGTAGTAAATCCGCCCTGGGACGACGCACCCTGCGCGCGCTAACCCCCAAAATAGGTATATTATTCCTCATGTATTTTTTTACCGGTGGCAATTAGAAATGCATAAAAATAATTGTAATGGTTGAAAAAATTGGAAAGGGGCCCCCTTTAAAGGTTATTTTATTTGTACGTCTTAATATATTTTTCAACACCTTCTAATACATTCATGAGAGGTTCTGGCGACCCTCGAGGGAAGCATTCGTGGGAGGCTCTGGAGGGCCTTGTAAGAAGCTCTGGAGGCCCTTGCGGGAGGCTTTATAGGCCCTCGTAGAAAGCTCTGGAAGCCTTCGTGAAAAACTCTGGGGCCCTTGTGGGAAGCTCTGGAGGCTTTGCAGGCCTTCACGGAAGGCACTGGTGGCCCTCGCAGGAGGCTCTCGCAAGAAGGCTCTGAAGCGCCTTGTGTGGGAAGCTCTGGAGACCCTCGCGGGAGGCTTTAGAAGCCCTCGTGGAAGTATATGGAAGCTCCGGAGGCTCTGGTGGCCCTCATGGGAGGCCTCCGGAGGGCCTCGTGGCCTTTGGGGGCCCTTGTGGGAGACTTTGGAGGCCCTTGTGGGAGACTTTGGAGGATCTGAAGGCCTTCGTGGAAGGCTCTGGTGGCCCTCGCGAGAGGCTCTCGCAGGAGGCTCTGAAGCGCCTTGTGGAAGGCTCTCGCGGGAGGCTCTGGAAGCTCTCGTGAAAGACTCTGGAGACCCTTGTGGAGAGCTCTGGAGGCTCTGGTAGCTCTTATAGGAGGCTGTCGCAGGAGGCCTATGGAGGGCTTTGTGGGATGCTCTGGAGGTCCTCTTGAGAGGCTCTGGAGGCTTTAGTGGAAAGCTTTGGAGGCCTTAGTGGGAGGCTCTAGAGGGTCTTGCAGGAAGCTCTGGAGGCCCTCGCGGGAGGCTTTAGAGGCCTTCTTGAGAGGCTTTGGGTGCTCTGGTGGGAGGCTTTTGAAACCTCGTGAAAGTCTCTGGGAGCCTTGTGGTAGGCTCTGAAGGATCTAAAGGCCTTCGCGGGAGATTCTGGTGATGCTTGTGGAAGCCTCTGGGGTTCTTCATGGAAGGCTCTGGGGGCCCTTGTGGGAAGCTCTATAAGACCTCGCGAGAGGCTTGGATGCCTTCTTGAGAAGCTCTTGTGAGAGGCTTTGGAAGCCGTCGTGAGAGACTCTGTCGGCTCTGGAGGATCTGGAGACTTTCGTGAGAGGCTCTGGTGGCCTTCGCGGAAGCCTCTGGAGGTCTTCGTGGGAGGCTCTGGACGGCCTTGTGGGAAGCTCTGAAGGAATTCTTAGGAGGCTCTGGGGGCACTCGTAGCAGGCTCTGTAAGACCTCGTGGGAGGCTTTGGAGGTCCTCTTGAGATGCTATGGGGTCTCTAGTGGGAGGCTTAGGAAACCCTCGTGAGTGCCGGTCTTGTGTTAGGCTTTGGAGGATCTGAAGGCTTTCGTGAGAGGCTCTGGTGATCCTCGCGGAAATCTCTGGAAGGCCTCGTGGGAGGCTCTGAGGGCCCTCGTGGGAAGCTCTGTAAGTACTCGCAGGAGGATTCGGAAGTCCTCGTGAGAGACTCTGCCGGCCTTGTGGTAGCCTCTGGGGGCACTCGTAGCAGTCTCTGGGGGGCCTCGTGGGAGGCTCTGAGGGCCCTCGTAGGCTTCCTGAATTTCTAATTTCCTGGGACAGCGGCGGCGACGCGATATTTTTATGATACAGAGAGATATATAATTTCTTGTTTATTATTTTCATATTCATAATTAAAAATTATTTTTTATCACTTATGGATTATTATTCTTTTTATTTCATTTTATTATCATTACGAATACTAATTCATGGTTTTATATTCTTGAAGGTTGAATTATAATTGAAAACTTAAATCATTTTCTCTCATTTAGATACTACATGATAATGAAACATGATCACGGTGTCTGTACTCTTCATTTCGTTCCTGGACCTTCCGATTTTGGACAATGGAAATGTAAATTTTTGTTGAAAAATGAAGACTTAACATTGGAACTTGGAAATGATAGTCTCTTATTATTGGAAGAATTAGATGGTGAGTGTTACCAAATTGAACGGAAAAATTCTCAAATTTTCGTTACTCGTGAGTTCGTGATACATTTTTTTCACTGAAAACTATATTTTCTTTAATTTTCAGATAAAAAATTAGGGTGGCTCGTAGGCGCCTTAACAGCACTGATTTTGTTTCTATCAATCATAATAGTTGTTTTAGTAGTTTGTAAAGGTCGATTCTTCGGAGGAAAATTACCAACAATGTTAGAGACAATTTCTCCAAGTGAAAAGAAGAGGAACGATGCTTTATCTAAAAATCAGTACCCCGAACAAATGGATCCAAGTCCTTTGAGTGTGAGACACATTTTGCCAAATCGAAGTCCATATCTTCATGAGAAGGTCCAAAGACCAACTTCACCAAAACCAACAGTTTACGAAAACACATTAAAAGTACCTAATGATCAATAATTAAGTCAAAACACAAATACCTCATAAATAAAAAATACTTTGTTTTCGTAAAATTTTACCAATTTTTATACTGTCCATATTTTTCTACAATTCACTTTTTAGTGATTTTTTAAAAGAGAACCAGGCGATAATCTGAAGAAAAATTGTCCGTTCATGATACTTCTTTAAATTTTTCAAATATTTGTGATAAGGGTGCATAGAATTTCTGCGTGATTGTATATATAATAAAGTTTTGTTGGTATCTCTCTTTTTGAAATATTTTATTGATGAATATACATTTCGGTTAATAAAACAGTGAGGACGACATGGTCACAGCCATTATACATATTGCTAGAGGGTATTTATAATCCCTGCACGTCTTACTTATCGATATAAAGGTACTGAGAAGTACACGGAGGATCGTTAAGGTCACTCCTATACATAAAAATCAATCGCGCCATATTTTCGATGTGAGTCATTCTCTTGACTTTATAACGTATTACAGATAACTAAAAGTAGATAAATTTTACAATCTTCTTTTTACGCAAATGTAAAAGACACAATGAATAGCGTATTTCAAGCTTGATTTCCAATACCTATCCGCGATTTAAAAACTTGGTCCTGGATAATAATTTCGTGTCCTTGAATACAAATCATAAAATCGATGTTCACTTAGTAAGGATACAGTTATTCGATATATGTACAAAGTTTTGAGATATGAAGTAAAATTATGAATGAAGTACTAAAATTCGACTATTTGATGACAGTGCTGCATAATCAATTTTCAAACAAACATTTAATTACTAATGTTATTATTGCTCTATTTTTTATCATAAAGCTACAGTTTAGCAACGAACCATAATCACTGGTCTTTGTAATATTAATTACAAACATCTAAACAGCAATATGAAATTAATTTTGTTAAAAGTGAATGTAACAAACTAAATTTTCAAAACTTTGATAAAACTCAAAGTCTTATAACTTTTTATCACTAACAATTAATCTATGGTTGATGGCTGAATTTTCAAATAACGGCTCAAGTTTACTGCAGATTTTTAAATCAGTTTTTCCAATATCTCATATATAAAATTCAACTTTGTAACTTTTAAATCCAGGAAATATTTTGTTGATTAATAATAATTTGCTCCTTTTGGAAATTGTAAATACTTTTTCTATTTTCAAAATACCTCAATTTTTTGCGAAGTTTTGTAATCTAGCATCAATTAATTATTTATTTGTGTAAGATTGTTAATGTCTGAACATTAACTGTAGAAAATCCATTCAAGTCACATACTGCCGAAAACTTTCCGACCCTTTGTAACTGACAAGGATACTATTACTACGCTTAAAATGAAAAATATGAGACCGAAAATTGTGGTAATTGCTCGACACCACTGACGTCTTCGTTTTGACTCTTCTATGGCTCGACGCAATCTTTCAGCTCGTGATCCATCCAAAGTGAAATCCAGACTTTTTTCAAAAATTCCAGCTTCGCGACACCAACTGTCTTTCGATGATGATCTGCTAATTCCGCCGCTTGATGAGCCCTCTTCGCCACAGTCTAGCTGCTGAAACAATGGTCTTCAAATATTATGTGACATCTTGCAAATTTAATTAAAAAATTTCCTAACTCCCATGTGGAAAAAGCCCCGTGTAGCCCTCTTCGGAATGTTGGCCCCCGCCAGGGGCCCATGTGGACAATCCATGGGGAAACCCCATGAGGGCCCCCGCAGGGGTCTAACTTGCTTGTCCTCATGGTCGATCGGTTAAAATTTCTAAATCCAAAGGATTAATATTTTTTTGAGGAGGGCAATCATAATGGCATCTATGACAGAAATCCATGTTGAATAATCCATTATGGATTAGCATGTCGTTTCCATGAGGGGCCATGCCTGTATTGCTCTCATGTACCCCTCATGGCCTGAGGGCAATCCATGAGGGCCCCCCACGGGGGCCCATTCCATTTTTCCACAGTAGCTTCTGATTTTGAACATTTCAAATTAAATAATTTACAATTTAACCATTCAATATATTGAACGAATATAAAATTAAGCCATCCTTTTTAAATAAAGTTAATTCTTTTTAATTGAAAAGTCTACTATTATATTTCTGGTTCAGAATTCATCTCTTTTGGTTAAAAATTCTACTATTGGATTGAAGATTTAACTATTTTTTTTTAAATTCGTATTTTTCGTTAAAAATTAATTTTCTTAACTGAAAATATAATTAACCTCTTTTTGGCTGTCAATCGACTGTTTTTAGTTTAAAATTGAACTAATAAATTTTTCATTGTATATTCATTTTTTTTCGTTGAAAATTCAACAACTTAGTTGAACGTTGAACTACTTTGTCAAACATTTATTTTATTGGTTGAAGATCGCACTATTTTGTTGAATATTCGTCTTTATTTGAAAATTAGTTTTTTAAACTGAAAATGTAACTATTCCATTTTGGGTTGAAAGTTGAACTATTTTGTTGAAAATTCATTGTATTAGTTAAAGATCCATCTTTTTAGTTGAAAATCCAACTAATCTGTTAAAAGTTAGTTTTTTGGTTGTTGTTGAAAATCAATTTTTTGAACTGCAAATATAACTATTCCATTTTTGGTTGAAAATTCATATTTTCGGGTAGAAAGTTCAACTGTTTTCTAGAGACTTCGCCTTTTTGACTTGAAAATTTGTTAATTTGGTTAAAAAAAATTTCTCTCTTTGATGAAAAATCTTTCTTAATTGAAAATTTATCTTTTTTGGTAGAAATTTCATCTTTTTGGTTAAAAGTACAACATTTTGGTTAGAAATTAATCTGTTTTCGTTGGGGGTTCAACTATTTTGGTAAAAATTCGTTTTTTTTATTGAATTCAATGGTTATTGATTCAAAATTAAAATCTTTTTTGGTTGAAATATCAACTATTACATTTTTCGTTTAAAAGTCATCTTTTTTGTTCGAAAATTTAACTGTTTTGTTGAACATTCGTCTTTTTGGATAGGAAAATCGTCCTTTTAGATTAGAAATGGAACTGCCTTCTACAAAACTGGTCTTATTGGCTCGAAGATTCAACTATTTGTTCAAAAATGCAGCTGTTCGTGTTAGAAGTTTAATCTTTTTTGTTTGAAAATTTGACCATTTGATTGTAAATTCAACTATTTGGTTAAAAATTCAACTATTTTGTTGAAAATTTCTCTCTTTTGCTTAGAAGTTTAAGTATTTGGTAGTAAATGCAATATATTTGGACTTGAAATCTCAAGCCTTTCATATCAAACTCAATATGGTACCCATACACTAATTTTTTTCTTAAGTATTTATTCCCCTATTTTCGTTAAAAATCACCCTATCCCCTGTTTTAATAGCATTTCAGGCTGCCAAGCCTATTAAAATATTATGTTCATATGTTTTGTGTTTAATTTTAGGCGTTTATCAAATGAAGACAAAGAAAAAATTTTGACTTAAAAGTGGGGGCGGGGAGGGGTCGTATTTGTGACATCACCCTGGGGGGTTCAAGCTCTGTGTGACGTAGTTTTTGAACGGTTCCCTATTCCAAATTTTGAAGAATAAAAAAGTAAACATTTGCATTTTGTAAAATTTATAATTTCCAAATAATTTTGAAAGCATATCAATTTTGACGATTTTAAATTATGATTTGAGATCTCTGATTGAGTAATGGTTACAATAAACAAATCGCCAAAAAATTATTATGTAAGAAATTATCATTTGATAACATTTTGATCCACTCACCGTTGCGTACTCGTGATTTTCAGATGGATATTCCTTCCTCAAATTGCATTGCTTCTTATCATTATTAATCCTCGCAGACTCCTTTCCATTACCCTTTTCCTTAAAATTAGTCACCCCATTCGAATTCTCTGATCGTCTGCAGGAACAGATTTTGGAATTTTCAGCATTATAACAATGAATATTCCTCGAGAAGAATCCTTCATTTTCTGGAACCAGAACAACTCCTGAGGAACCTCCTTTCCTATTTTGGTCATCTTCAAAATGAGAATTCGTCTGTTTTCTATAAGAGGTCATGAGAAGATCCTGAGCAGTGGAATTTTTTCCACGATGGCAGTGAGATCTGGACCAGGAAGGGTTGTGCAATCCAAAGTAGGTTTCAGTTTTTCCATAGACCCTTGAATTTATTGGATTCATTTCTGTGGAAAATGAATCTTTTCCTCCACTTGATGTTGACGAATTGCGATAAATATAGTCTTCAAAAAGGGTTTTCTTGTTGACGTCGACGCCTTGAGTAATTGTTCGTGAAATGTCTCGTAATATTTCTTCAGGTGTCATGCTGGTATCACTCTCTAAAACGGAATTTAGCGTTCGAGATAACTCCATAAGCACCTCTCGAGCCACTGTTCCAGAAGTTTTTCCGCAGTCCCATTCACAATAGGGGTGAGGATCACCATAGCCATAACAACAACAAGGGATACCTATTGAAACAATTTTTATTTTATTGTACGTATTTTGAGAAGATTTTTTTTCATTTAGAATTCGATAATAATAAGCATTATTAGAATGTTTAAGAACATCAACTTTCAACGAAGAGCTAAAGACGAAAATCTTAATTTAACACTTATTTTACTCTAAAATCTTGTCTCCAGTTTCACGAAGGACGATTTCACGGCCAAACGGTTCAATACATCGGTCTAATTTTTGGCATACGTATAATTAAGAATCTGCCCGATGCGCGGGCTTATTGTTTTCACGATTAAACAAAAACCATGCGTGATAAAAAATTATTCTGAATCAAGCTTGTAGCCGTTTGTCAAAGAAGGCTGATTAAACGAACTTGATCTTTCTTTTTGGCCCTGAAAAAGTATGCCAAAATACAATCCAATCCCATAATTCTTTCGAAAGTTATCGCACCTACAGATAGACTACTATACTACAGACAGACACACTCGTAAAGATCCTATTTTCTCACTCAGGGGGTCCCAAAACGTGGTGATTTGATGATAACTGGCGATATTAAATTTTACATAAAACTTATACCTTCTCATTAGTATGAGAATGTAAAAAGATGTAACAGTAGTGCGCCTTGCATAAGGCAACCGATCAGGTTGTGTCATCTCTGGTCAAAGACGCTGGTGTTTACCCATGCGTTTGAAGGTAGGCAAGTTTTCTGCATTATCCTGTGTTCCGTTAAAACTTATCTACACTGCAGTTTAGGGCCCTGAAGCTCCAACCAGGCCCCCCAAGCCTCAATACATTTTCGAGGGACAAAGTTTCGGGTACGAAGTACCAGTAAATATCCGCTACGGGCGCCAATTGGCGTCAACACAAACGTACCTGGTGTCGATGAGAAGCGTCGAACATTTATTGTAATTTGCTGGCATGTGTTTCTAGGATATTATTTATAATAATATTTATTGTGCAATGATGTGCTCTCCTGCCAGTGTTCTGTGAGTTTTTTTTTGACACATTTTCCTTCTTCTGCTACAGCACAAGAACGTCTTTTAAAATGGAGAGCAGCGTAATCCTACCAATACAAATTCACTGGATATTCTCTAAATATTCTTAGGCCCATTCATGTTTGTGAGATTTCCTCTACAAGTACGCAGGTAGCACTTTTTAAAGATTCAAGTAGCCCCCATAAATTTTCTGAAGGCTCATAAACTTGTTTTTGTAAACATAATCAAAAATTTCATGAATAGCATGATTCATGAATAGAATCGTCATAATAAGTGTGCCTAGTGGCAGGTCACACTTATTATAATAATTTTTAATCGCTTTTTAAATGTTTTTCGACGCGTTTTCTAAACAGTGTCTTTTAATTTACAGTTCATTTGTGTGTGTGTGTGTGTTTCATCATTGACGACACATGTCTTTGTATTGAGGACAAATGTGGTGCCCCCAGCGGACATTTACTGGTACTTCGTACCCAATTTGCCAAGAAACTTTGTCCCACGATGTGGTATTCAAGTTCAATTTCAAGCCAATAGAGGGCAGTCTTGTACATGACGCCACAGTTGTTCTAGCATCACGTCTGGTCTCTCCTGGTCCTCCTCCGCGAGCACGAGTTCGTTTTACTTGTATACCTTTATGTGTACCTTCATTCCTTGAACCTTCCACAATAGTAATTAGACTAACAATACACACGAAAATGTAATGAAGCTTGTGGGGCCTGATTTGCAGCGACAAAGTTTTTCTACGAAGTTAAATTATTTGGCGTTGACATCGCTACATTCGTCAGTGATGTCATTGGACAGACCAAACAAACTTAATTGAAAGTCGTGTGACTGGCAGAACTGTAAAAGTTATATGTGTATACGTCCGTATTAAAACAACCCACTTTGTCGCTTGTCAATAAGGTTCAACTTCAGACAGAATTAAGTTTGAAGTTGATGTACACATATTATAATAAACTTTTCAAAATTCAAATTAAACTGAAAAAATAAAAATCGCGAGCTGGTTTTTTTCAATACTTATTATAGTTATTGATGCAAACCTACAGGATTGCATCACCTCTGCTTCTGTTATATATACACGGTTACAGTCATCAACATATTTCTGACGCTTTCCTTGACTTATTCATGTATGAGAAAAATAAAAATTCGCATTAGAAAGTTGTTAACTTTAGGAAATGACTTTTCCTAAGAACCAATTCATAATATGTATTAAGAGAAGAATATTTTCATTTTTTTGAAACGAGTGTAACTGGAAAATTTTGAAGATTAATGTGGTTCAAATAAAAAAATTTCGAGTTTTAATACTTCGCGTGAAATGTTTAACTTAGAACATTTTTTAACATTAACAGCAATAATTGAATTTTGAAAGATGCCTTGTTTTATAACCATTTTATTTCTAGGCCTGATTTTTGAAATTTTTAATTCGAAGAAGAAGACCGTTAAATTCTGAATATTTGAGTAATAACTTATCAATTTAAATACATTATTTCAACATGTTATAATTTTCAAGTCTTTCCAGTCAGAGACATTTTTTATTTTCATGTTTCGAAAGTTTCAATTTTCAAACTGTACAATTTCAATCACTTCAAAAAAATTATTTACTTTTGAAGTTTGAAATTGGTAAATTTTGTTACCAGTTAAGTCTTCTAATTTTCAGCTGTGTCTTCTAATTTCCAGTTGTAAACTCTGCTGAAAATTCCGGACAAATTCCAGACTATTTCCGGATTCTGAAATTTATCCGAAATTGTCCGGGACATCATCCGGATTCTATCCGGTATTGTCCGAAATTTGTCCGCCTAAAGTAGCACAAAAATAAATCCAAATATCATCCAGTAGAATCTGAAAGTTGTACGGACCGACGGATTCGATTAATCTGGATTAGATCCGGTTGTGTCCTATTTTGTATGGTCTGACGGACGCGATCCATCTTTATCGTATCCGGTCATGTCCGTATTTTATAGGTACTGGAGGATGCGATTAGTCCGGATTTATAGTAATCCGGTGATATCTGAAATTCGTATGGTCGGACGTATCTCATAACCCAGATTTGCGAAAAAAATCTTTTATAAATTATTATCACATTCAACTTATGTTTATTTACACAACAATTACACACGCGATCACTTACGCATAAACTCGCACGCTTAAACACTTTTACTTTTAAAAATCGTGCTCGCTGAGGATTCGAACCCTCTACCTATACTACCTAACCTGTCGCACGCATCCTAACCAGCTGAGCCAAGTGTTTTCGCTCAGAAATATTTGTACCCCGTTTTATTGGTATTTTTCTTTAGCTTTGCACATTTTATGAGTATGTGGGCTTATCAATTTTTTGTTTGATTTTTTAAAAATTTTTCTTGTATAAAATAAAATATTTTCTTATGACACATAAGTCAACTATTTCATTTTGAACTCACAATCCAATAAAAAGTTTTATAATTCATAACAATTCATCTTTACAGTATAATTATTTACCTCATTTATAGTGACGAATGGGTTTAACTTCTAAAAAATAGCCTCAAATGTTGTTGCAAATTCAAAAATTAAATTCAGAAAAAAATATTGCAGGGGGAATTCTTTTTTTATAAAAAGTTTTCCGTCGATTTTAGTTTTCACCCAACTTAGTTTTCCTTCCCAACTTCTAAAAAAAAAATTGTAAAATAAATGTAGGTTCTAAGCAACTTTAATTTGCGGATTAATTTCCAGTGGACTTGTACTCTTTCCGGAGACAACGTTTTTGTCTGGACAAATTTCGGATCTCACCGGAAGGTATTCCACCTGCACTTTCATTTCACGGAGTTGCAACTATAACTTGCGGATTAATTTCGGATTGATTCAAATTCTTTTCAGAAAATACGTTTTTTCCAGACAAAGGGTATAGCAGGATAAGCATGTGTGTGCTGCTCCCGCTCGAATCTGATTAGGATTTTTACAATATGTTGTCATTGATTGGAGTTTAAACTGCCCAAAAGATTATACTTGGAAAACATTTTCTATTGAACTTATAGGGTTTATAAGGTAAATGGCTAAACCGATTTTGATAGAGAAAAAATATGTAATGGGACTCGATGGGACAATGTTAGAAAAAAATTATAAATTTATTATGTTGACCGGAAATGGTCCAAACAAAATTTTCATTCTAATGGAATTTTTTTTATAGGATGTCTTTGTGGCACACCCACCATTTCATCTATAAATAATTCTTAGATGCTTTTTCAGAACATCTCCAAATTTCATAGGAATCGGATGGGTAAAACGTACTTTAAAAAATTATAAATCTCGGACGTATCGCATATGTCGCAGGTTATGACTAAATCCGGCCACGGTCACTGACGACACTATACCCCTACCGTTCCAACCAGTGTCAAACTTAAAGAAGACTAGTAAAAATATTTACGAAATCTTTGACGCTGACTAATAAGTCGAACAAAATTGTATTGAAAAATCGAAGCATTTTTTAATGACAACGCGAGTACTATAGTCAGCCTAAAAGAGAATTCTAGTTCTTAAAGTCCACCGCTTAGACTTCACAGTACGATTTATGAGCTCTTATTGTATGGGGTGCTTGTTTATCGTGAGTCCCCTGGCCTTTCACGAATCAGGTTACTCTATATTGATGAGACCACTCTTAATCTTCGTCGCTATCGTCTTCAATGACAGGATTAATATTATTCTTAGTGAACATTTCGCAGAGAATTTCAGCTGGCTTTAGAATTTTGGAAAAGTACCTTGCATGGGACAGATAGTATATAATTGTAGCAATGTGTGAACAACAGCCAATAGTCCTATTTCCGTTAGCGCGATCACACACATATTCCAATTAGCCAGACGTGCCAACAATATTGGGCTTATATTTAATGAAACATTTATATAATTTTTTAGAAATATGCCGTGATTGAACTTGCACTTTTAACACATTCGTTTGATTTTTCACGTATTGCATGTTTATCTGTCCATCTTGGTCAATCATTTCAGCCGAGTATGATACCGCCTGCGATAGCTGATATGATCCAATGGTGGAATTTCATTACTTCACTATTAATAAAGTTTTGGAACGCGAACTATGCTGGCAACACTGCTCAACACTGCCATTTTGTCATAACTTCAAAATTAAAACTTCAAAAGAACTCTGAGGGATATATTTGCGTATACCAATCAGGTAAGCTGTTATTTTCTTCCCTCTCAACAGAGCTTCGAAATGAGATATTTCTCGCGATAGTTGAATGAAATATTGTGTGCGACTAGTGGTCGAAGGAGAAGAGTTCTCGAGCGTGTTACCATGCTCTCGGAATCTTCTCTTTCTCTCACTAGACGCACAATATACTATTGATTCTTTCTCGGTCAGTTCTGGAAAATCCAAATGTCATTGCATGTTATGTTTTGAAAAATAACTTTCCTACGGAGCCAGCCTTTCTCTTCTACTTCAGTAGCCAAAGTATTTTCAAGATTTTTCCCGGCTCTCATTCTATCCAAAATCTCAGTCGCAAATTCTGTATCAGATTTTAATCTCTATCCGAATTGTTTATGAAGGAACGATGTAATCCGAAAGATGGCTTCAACTTTTGGAAGCAGCTTGTTGTCCAGTTTGTGGTCTCAGAGTCTATATGTTTGCTTTAACATTCCGTGAACAGATTTAACTGCCCAACAAATTTTTGTGACATAACGGAACTCATTTGATTTTTTCCTAGTTGATTGTGTACGTTTCCCTCTCAAGGCAAGCATAAGGAAGTTGCTATTTTTGAGTTCTAAGTCAGCTTTCACGTCCCGGAACTTTCCTGATGACGTGCATAAGTTCCACCACAGATCAAAAAGAGATTTGTACGAATATCGGGATCTTTTCGGACAAGATGTTTTTGTCCAGACAAATTTCGAATTTGGCCGGATGACCGGTGAGAGAAAAAAGAGAATAATATTTAGAATACGTATGCCAAAAGTAGACCAAAATATTCAACCGTTTGGCTGTGAAATTGTCCCCCGTAAAACCGGAGTCAAATGAATACCCTTAAAACTTTTTCTTATGTACTTAAGGGAAATATTCTGTTTTCAGAGGCTGATATTAACCAAAAAAAACTTTGTGTACATTGTTTGTACTTTCAGCATTCGTAGATACTTGATTTCAGTCAAGTTTGCGACTGAATTTCAGTTTAGATAGTATTTCAATTTCAGATAATTTCTTTTCTTCTTAATTTCAGCTTATAAAAGCTTTTTTTATTTTATTAGAGAGATTTTTTATTTATTTTTTATTCATAAACGTACAAAGAGATTAAAGATTGTACAGAAACATCTAACGATTTATTGCATAAGATAAGTATAGGATTTTCGTATTTTCTGAATCTTTACTCCTTACTTGTAGGTCTAAAAGCCAATAAACACGTGAAATGACTAAAACGCATGGCGTTTAAGCATTCTTAAATGCATGTTAACACACACACACACGTCTCGCGCATTTACGTAAGGATTCGCGATTTCTATTGTCTTTCTGCCTTATCATTTGGAATGTCGAGGAGATAAGAGAAGAAACTAGTAGAGATATTCAAGGAAGAAAGAAGAAATCCTGATCTGATGTTGGAATACAACAAAAAATAGTTTAAATTTTAAAATGAAAACATGCAAATAAAAAAAAACAATGCCAATGAATCATAATATAGTTACAAATAAATTTCTATTAAAAATAGTGTGTATGAGACGATACATCAGTATTGAAGTAGGGGAAACCAGTACGAGGTGGATACCAGTACGAACTGAATAATGGGAAAAAGTGACTGGGTTTCAAAGCAAAAGTTTTTTTTTAATAAGTAGCAATATTGAAAACGAGTTTCATGATTATCCTTTTTACCACTTACTTGCTATTTTTAAATTAAAAAATTAATAAGTGTGTTTTTTACATGGCGATGAAAACTTTGTTCGCTGACAGATTATCATTTTTTAAGGAACTAAATAGCTTTCACTGTTCTTTCACTGTTCCTCCAATTCACCAAACTCTTGGCTTCTAAACTATGTAATAATTGATTCTCTTAATTTTCACTGAAAATATATTTTACGTTTGTTTATGAAAAGTGTCATTCGGTACGAGGTGAATAAATTGTTGGCCGGTTAAGGCTTGGGCATAAAAGTAAATTTTTCTGCTTTCAAGTTGAGAGCACGAACAAGTAAGTGCTACCTAACAAACAATTTTGAAATACATAAGCAAATTAATGCCTTTTACCAATATAACCAAATGAAATTATTCGTAGTTTTTTTGTCTATAATAGCTATCATGGTTGCATGTTAAATACGACACTGTTTAGAGCTCGTACAATTTTTAGAACATATTGAAAAATAATCACTGTATAAATTGAAAAATTTTTTTGGGTAACAGTTTTGGATTATTGTTTCATGAATTTATACACAATGTCCTCCGAAAACTGATCGGAAAGGCTTCAAATGTGAATATTCACTTGATACCAGAAGAGTACCATTTGAATAAAATTTCAACGTGTTAAAAAAGTATAAAATATAGGATAAATGGCTAATATAATTCATGTGATGGCATTGCTATCTTCGAAATAAATATTTCAGCTTCAATTTCGTATGTAAAATTTTCCCCACTTGTTTATGATTTATCAATATTATGATTTCAAAAGTTTTTCTATCCATCTCGTTCTGGTTTTCCCTACCAACAAAAATTTGAAATACGTCATGTTTCAGCAGAACTTTTCAGTGCAAAAGTTGTAGAAAAGTCTCATTCCATTTTTTTTAATTTTTACAAATGTTTAAGATTTATGTCCTAAAAAAGCCCTGCTGAAGTAGAACTGAAATGGATTTTTCTTACAATTAGAACAAAAGTACTAGGAAAGTACAATTTAATTTTGTTCAGAATTTTCACAAGTACTCACAGTATTTATGTTCCAAAAAATTCTTTTGAAATGGGACTATAAAGTACCAATGAAGTTCAAAATTTGTCCTGTTTCAGCAGGATTTTTTAGGCACATACACCCTATGAGTAATTGTAAAAATTAAAGAATAATAATAAATTTCTTAGTACTTGTTTCCCAACGTTTTGCCACGAGAGGAAAGTTTTTGAACTTTTATAGGACATGAATTTGGAATTGTACAAATAAGCATGTATGTGCTGCTCCCGCTAGGCTCTCGTTGAGATTTTCACAATTCGTTGACATTGATATGAGAATTAATTTCTCAAAAGATTATATTTGGAAAAAAATTTTCATGGGAGTTATGAGGGTAAGAAGAAAAATTGAAAAACAATTGTTTCTCGAGAACAGCTTAACCGATTCTGATGAAAAAAATATATGTTGTGGGTTTTATTGCCACAATGTTATAAAGAAATTACGGATTTTTTTCCCGAAAAATATGGGCTAAGCAAAATTTTCAAAACTTAAAAAAAAATGTTATGAGATGTATTAGAGGCAAAATTACTATTTTCTCCCTAAATAATCTTTTAATAATCAAGAATATCATGTCCGATTTTTAAAATGATCGAAGGGGTAGTACATACTTAAAAAAAACATGAAGATTTTGAACGCGTCACGTGGAGTGTTCGAATTTTGTTAACAGTACCCACCAGTTTTGTCAGATTCCTGAAAAAAGTGACTATTCCAAATATGATGTATGCACTGATTTTTTATTTTTACTCCCTCATCCTCTTCCAGTATGCCCCAAAAATCACCCTCTGAACGTGAAGCAAGTATTTTGCGGTATATTAATCGTAATTAATAATTTTTTGCAGTTTCTTTTACAGATAATCTTTAATGGACAAATAAAAATGTTCCATACATTTTTAATTAATTGTTAATTTTTTAAACAATTTTTGTTTCGATGAAGAATCATTTTTTTACATTTCGTCGTTAATTATTGGTATTTTTATGATGATATGAACTAATCAGGTAATATGAAAAATCAATATGATAGATTTAATGTGCTGATAATTGTTTAAATAATTGTTTATTACTGAAATGTAACTTTTGTCTAGAATAAGACAGAGAAATGTATTTTTTGCACAATTTTTAAGAAACTTCATCAAATTCTACTGGGCCTTGTATTTTTACCACTTACCCGTAGTTCTTAAACAATTTACATTTATTTAAACAATTTCTTCAGCTAAATATAAAAAATTTACAACTTCTCTGACTAACATGAACTGATGAGTTTGAATAAAAAATCAACGCAATCGACTGACTTTGTTTTGAATTGTTTACACAATTTTTATGGTTTAAATATAACTTTTGGCCGGAAAAAGGCAGAAAAGTGTATAGTTTTTTGCAAATTTTGAAACAAATTTCATAAGCTCCTCCTAATTGAACACTTGTTATTAATCACCCATAACTTTTTAAACATTTTTCATTTGTTCTAACACTTTTCTATAAAACAGCCAAAGGTTTTACTTTTCCTGAATGACATGAACTAATTAGTTGAAATTGTAAATCAATACGTGTGGGCGTTAACTTTTGATATTTTGTACACAAAAATTGCTTAAGCAAATTGAAATTGTTAAAAAAATTATGCAAGTGGTCAAACTACAAGGCATACTAGAACTCGAGAGAGTTTGTCGAAAAATGTGCCAAAAAATTATTTTTCTGCCATGTTCTGGTCAAAAGTTACATTTTAACCATAAAAATTGTTCAGATAATTATAAACAAAGTGAGTCGATCGTGTTCATTTCTCATACTGCCTTATTAGTTCATCTCATTATGAGAACACTAATAATTTGCAATAAAATGTGAAAAAATAGTTGTTTGAACAAATAAAAATAGTTTAAACAATGCATAATTAATAAACAAGTATAAGAAAATCTTTTATTGGTCCATCAAAGACGATCTGTACAAAAAATTACAAAAAAGTAATGATTACGACTAATATACCGTAAAATACTTGATCCACGTTTAATGGGTGGGTTGGGTGGGGGGGGGGCGCTCAAGATCTTCATTTTTTAAACTATGTGCTACCCCTTTGATCGTTTTGAAACTAGGACATGTTAGTTTAGATTATTTAAAGATTATTTAGGGAGAAAATGGTGATTGCGCCTCAAGTGCATCCTATAAAGAAAAATTCTGAAAAATTTTGAAAATTTTTTTCGGCCCGTATTTTCGTGAAAGAAAACTGTTTTTCGATTTTTCATCATACCCCCATGACTCCCATAAAAATTTGTTTTCAAATATAATCTTATAGCAAATTTAATCTGTCATCAATGTCAACTTCTTGTAAAAATCTCAATTAGAACCTAGCCGGGGCAGCACATACCGTCAACTCTCGAGTTAGTGCGGGTCTCGGGCATTGCTTACCTTGACCATGAGAGACTTCCGAGAATTTCTACGATTGAAACAGTCAGGGCCGTATGAAACATTTCCAGTAGGAATACATAATATTAATTAACTGTATTTTGAACAAATGTAGATTCTTGTTATCATAAAGGATGGGCTTTTTTTGATAATGGAGACTAATTAATCAAAAGAGGATTTTTCGCGTTTAAACAAAATAAATGCGAAATATGTACGTGAGTGTG
>JAUMHM010000031.1:53051678-53072249 GCA_032362435.1 Melikaiella ostensackeni
GCACTGGGTCGAGGAAATTTGCTCATTTCGCAGATGTTGGCGTCCCCACTCCCGACGATTTTGCATTGCTCACGAGACGGAAGATCTAGTGAGCAATAGAAGATCACCGGTAGTGGGGACGCCCAACATCTGTGAAACGAGCGAATTTCCCCGACCTTGCCCAGGCCTGGGATAGATATTAGAAAATCTCACCATTCTACTTGAACATCGATTCCTGCTACCGGGAGGACAGTATCAGGATTGAACCTATCGGAATTTTGGTACAAGGACTGTGCGAAACCTCCTTCTACAGTGGGTTCTTCGTCCGTGGGAACTGCCAAGGCCGTTGCTGATGCGGCTCTGGAAGAGGCCTTACCACGTCCGAGCATCCCCTCATACGGTCCAACAGTCTCTGACGATGATACCGCATGGGTCTGATGCAGGTTCGTCTAGGGCGAGAAGCCAAAGAGGCATACTATCTAAAAAAGCGACCCCCAAACTTCAGATCTCATTGTCCTCTTTCCAATTTTCATCTTTGCTATTCCACCATTGTCCTTTCACTCATGTGTTCCCTCTGCTTCTGTTCATCCACAATCCTGAAAAAGAACAGTCACTTGAAAAATTCGATCCGATTTTGTACTCCGCATCTCATTGTTAGATGAAAATTCAGTTGTTATTTCTATACAAAAATGCTAGGGAAACTCCAGCCCGTGTGAAAAAATGGAGTGGGCCCCCGAAGGAGGTCCTCACGGATTGTCCTCAGGCCATGAGGGGCCCATGAGGGCAATCCAGGCGGACCCTTTTATGGAAGCGACATATTAATGCTCGCAGTTGCTCTGACGGTAAAGTTTTAATTTTTGAAAATACTTTCAATAATTGTCTCATCATTTTTAAACATATTTTAATAAATAAATATGTATTGTTAATGTGTATACAAAATAAATAAAAAAATATTAGCGCCTCGACCGGGACTTGAATTCATGACCAGCATCTCATCAGAATTGCGTTTTACTTTGCTGGCCTGGCTTTGACCAACTTACAACAATGTTTATAACTTTTTTTCAGACAGACACTCCGCACACGCATCAAAATTTGTTGGAATTATCTTTATTCTCAATAACTGCACATTTGGATGAGATGCTGTTACTACTTAACACAAAAGACAATTTATTACACAAAAAACTTTTGATTTTTGTTAATTAAGACATGAGGGAAAACAAGTGTGTGCCCTCGTGGAATGTCTAAGATTTTAAAGTTTAGCTTACAAAAAATGCCATCAAATTTTTAACAAAAATACATTTTTTGTAAGTCTGAACTGAGCAAACATCAAAACTTGTGGTGTCAACAAAATATCAAGCCTGTGGACTTGAAAATTTTAACCGATCGACCGTGAGGGTAAACGAGCAGGGCCCCTCACGGTGGCCCTCGTGGAATGTCTAAGATTTCAAAGTTCAACTTCCAAACAGATTTCATGAAAAGAAGAATAAAGAATACAAAGACTTAGCAGTTTCGATCGTACACCTGAATTCAAAAGAATATAAAGAACAATACAAACACTTCACTAGAATATAAACAGTTCAAACGGATATAAAAAATTAAAACGAATATAAACTATTTAAATAATTTTAAAAAATTGGAAGAAACTCAAGGAGTCTTCAAGAAAACTTCAAAAGGAGTCAGCAAAACTCGTGGTATTTTCAAAAGATTTTGAAGGCAATTAAAAAGAATTTAAGGAAATTTAAAGGAATTCGAAAGAATTCAACAGAATTCAGCAGAATTCAAAAGAATTTAGAAACAAGTGTACGCCTGATTCTGGTTGTGGTTATTTCCTCGAGTACAAATTTACAATTCAAAATTTGGGTTTACAATGAGAAACTAGACTTCCAAAAGTGATTTTCATTTAAAAATTTGCCTAAAAGAGAATCTAATAATATTCAATATAAAGGATGATTTTTAAGATATAATAACTTAAGTCCTATCAGAGCTAGAGCATTTTTTTTTATTTTCGGAAAATTTAGTCTGCTTTAACTGACATGAGTACAATTTTTATCTAAAATGAACAGGACATGAAATATTTCATGAAAAATAAAATAAGATTATTCTTTAGGTCAATTTCTTCAATAATTAATCACTTCTGCAAGTCATATCTCCTAAACTATTCAAAATAAAAGGAACTAACCTTTTACACCTGTTTTAAAAGATTTTAAAGCCTTCTGAATGTTACATGATGTTCAACTAGCACAGGCTTTTTCTTAATGCCAAACTAAAGGGTTTGTACCAATGAACATTCAATTTCCAATGATTACAAGGGAAATATACTTGATAGCTCCACAAAAAAAATTAAAAATTAGGATTTCTCAAAAAAGGGCCCAACGATTTTTTTCATTTACGGCTTAAATACTCGGGAGGCATCCCTCAAATATATTCAGAAAAAAACTAGAGTAGGCAAGCACTTTCCAGTCGAAATTGGTTAAAGTTTGGCGTTTGAAAGTTGACAGGGCTTTAAAAAAAGACAATTTGAGATGTAAAGCATTTTTAATGTAAAAACACGAAATTTTCTTAAATATGTACTAAAATACGCCAAATAATACTCTCATAATTTTCACCTGCTCACTTGTCAATAATTTCGTAATTTAACGGGCGCCTAATTTAGGAATTTGGTATACATTATTACAAATTTTGGTATATTATTATACCATTACTCCCAATTTTGGACCTGCAACTAAATATTTTTCTAGAGGCACTTGCAATACATCAGCACTTTAAAGTTCTTTATGCTATAAAACACATTGAGCAATACCATGGAATGTAAAATGTTCGCCATAAAATATAATGGCGCCATAGGCCTCGTATTTCTTTGGTTTCTTGATCTCGTAAATTTTCTTCCTTTGCAAAACTCACTGCAACAACTGTCATTCCTAAACTACTTTTTATCATTTTATAACGTCACGGAAAATCCTGAGATATCAAAAGTACTGCAGCTCAATTCAATCTTTCATTAATTATCAAAATCCCAATGTTAAATTTTTAACTAAAAAAGATTAATTTTCAACCAAAAATGGGAAAGTTAAATTTTCAGTTGAAAAATTGATTTGCAACCAAAAAAAAAACGAATTTTCAACAAAATAATTAAATTTTTAACCCAAGCGATCAATCTTCAACCAAGAAAATTAATTTTTTAACAATGTAATTTCACTTTCAAACAAGTATTTGATTTTTTGACCAAAAAAGATGATTCTTCCACAAAAAAATGTAATAGTCGATATTTAAACCAAATACGATTTTAATTTTAAATCTAAAAGAATTAAATTGAACCAAGAAAGGACGAATTTTTCAACAAAATATTTGAATCGATAACTGAAACAGACTAATTTTCAACCAAACAGTTGCATTTTCTACTAAAAAGATTGATTTTTTATCAAAAATACGAATTTTCAACAAAATACATAAATTTTCAACCAAATAGTTGAATTTTCAACCAAGAAGATTATACTTCTAAAAAAAGAGGAATATTCAACAGAATACATAAATTTTCAACTAAATATTTGAATTTTCAACCAAGAAGATTATATTTCTATAAAAAAAAAAATTTTGAAACAAAGTACATGAATTTTCAATAAAATAGTGGAACTTTCTACTAAAAAAGATGAGTTTTCAACAAAAAAAAACGAATTCTTAACAAAATAGTTAAATTTTCAATCAAAAAAATGATCCCTCAATTAAAATGATGAATCTGGTGATATTCAAATTCCAAACGATTTTAATTTTAAACCAAAAACAGTTCAATTCAACCAAAAAAGACGAATTTTCAACAAAATAGTGGAATCTTATTTCAAAACAGATTTTTTTTACCGAATAGTTGCATTTTTGATCAGAAAGGATTAAATTTCTACCAAAAAAGATGAATTTTCAAACTAAAAAGAAGAATTTTCAACATAATATTTGAATTTTCAAGCAAAAAAGATGAAATTCTCATCCAAAAATATAAAAGTAGACTTTTTAACAAAAAAGAATTAGCTTTGAAAAAAAGTTTAATTTTCTTATTAGGTTTTATTAATTCAGTTCGCATTTAATTTGAAAACGAGAAAAATGGGTAAAGAGGGGAATATGGAAAAGACTGTGAAGCCTGCCAAAAATAAACAAGAATTTTAATACTTTATAGGCAAAAGAATAATAGTTAAAATAAATATTGAAGCTCATTTTTAATTCTAACCTAAAAGCAAAAAATTACTTTGATATCCAAGTCTAACCTGTCAACAATTTATTCACATCGTACCGAATAACACTTTTCATAAAAACACGTAAAATATAGTTTAGATGAAAATTCAGATAATTAATCATCGGACAGTTTTGAAACCAATAGTTCAACGAATCGAAAGAACTAGTGAAGGAATAGTGAAAGCAATTTAATTCCTTAAAAAATAATAATCTATCAGCGGAAAAAATTTTCATCGCGATATGAAAAACGCATTTTTTCAATTTTTCAATTCAAAAATGGCAAGTAAATAGTAAATATGCTAATTATAAAACTCATTTTTAATATTGCTACTCATAAAAAAATACTACAAAACTTTTTTTGTAAAAATCAGTCACTTTTTCGTATTATTCGATTTGTACTGATACCACCTCGTTCTGGTTGCCCTTATCAGTTTGCTGCAAATCACTTCGATCCAACTTCAAGATGAAAGTGAAACCCCAGGATTTTCTGTGACTGAAATTTAGGTCTCTGAAATTTAAGTCAGAATCTTTGGTTTTGTGGGCTAACGAAAGTCTATGACCTTGGATTTAAAATGAAAAGGAGACCATGAAACTGAGGTAAAATTTATGTAACATGTGACTTTTTCACTCTGAATCATTCATGGAGTACTTGTAATAAAAAATGTTAATGAAAAGGTACCTGATACGCATACGTCTATACGGATCCACTTCAAGAATGCGCATTATGTTATGTTATGTTAACGGATCGACACGAAAAAAGTAGGTACCTCAATCAACATGCTTTCAGCTTTCTCTTTTACATCACAGGTGTATGCGAACTCAAACTTTTGTGTCTGTAGCTTCTTCAAATATGTGTTTATTATTTCTTCCCCTATAATTACACTTCTCTTAAACTTGACTTTAAAAGGAAGAAGATTACCCGTGCAGAAATTTCACCATTTTTCCCTACTTGAAGTTGGTTCTGATGGGGCCTCTATCAGAATTTCTAGTTTAGAAAAAACTGATGGGGACCCTGTCAGGCTCTAGTGAGGAATTCCATGCTCTGTATAGGTATGGCGAATTTATCCGTATCTAATGGAGCTTCGACCAGTATTTCTAGTCTAGAAAAAACTGGTGGGGGTCCTATCAGGCTCTAATGAACAATTTCTTGCTTTGCATGATCAAGGAAAATCTACCCAGATAAATTTTGAATTAAAATATACTGCACTTAGACTAGAAATAAATATTTAAATTTCAGATACATTAATGAAACAATCAAAAAAATTTCTACATTTATTTGTTAAATCCTTGCAATATTTGAGAGTTCAGTAACATCAGGCTAAAATGTATTGCTTGTAGAAGAATGCCAAATTTATTTGTTTGAAATAATTTTTCGCGAGGTAATAGAAATTTTCAAAAATTATGTAGTAAAGTAAGACAAATTAATCAAAGTTTTCTGTTTTCATTCATTTTTTTCCATTAAATTTTATTATCGAAAGACCCATTTCTGTCTGTTTTTAATTTTGTATGTTCTAACAAGGCCTTGGAAAATAGTACAAATTAATTTTTCACTCTACAGTAGTTTTCACTGCATTAAAATGTTTCTGAAAATTGGCTCTCTGATGTTTCTTGAATGTTCAAATTTAAGAAAATAATAAAAAATGTTTAAATAAATATATGATTCTTCAAATTTTATGCTTAGAAATTTTTTTTTTCTAAAAAATACTAGGTTCATTAATAAATTTGAGAACGTCAAGTATTTGAAAATTAAACTACACTCTTAATTTGAATTGCCGCCTCAATGCTGCGCGCCACAGCGCATGATAGAAGTTTGCTGCCGGTCTGTCACATGGTCACTTGTCCATGAAAGATACAAATCTTTAACATTTGACTAATTATTTATCAAAGTTTTGAGTGTGGATGCATGTTGCGAATATAAAAATATATCATGAGTTTGTGGAAATGAAGGCATCAAAATTTGAATGCTGAAAAATAGTAGTGAAATTGTGTAGTGAGCTTTAAATCCTAACCTTTAATTGTGAATGTTTTGTGAAAGTACGGTACAAAAGTAAATTTGTAAACATCAATTAAAAATGTTTTACGTGATTTAAGTGTGCAAATGTAGAAAATGTGCTTTTTTTTAAAATAATTTTCTGATGTTGCAGATTCGGACGTGATTTGGAAATTGTATGTATGATTTACAGGGCATTTATTTTACTGCATACTATTTGGAATTGTTTGCAGACCTACATATATTAGATTTACTTATACTAGATCGAATTTACATATTATTAGACAATTTGTAATCATATATCAGTCTAATCTCATTTTAGTGAACAAATACCCTCATAGGAGCCCCGCAGGGGCCCTTCTTTTTAGTTGGGTTATGGAAGGCCCACATCGACAAAAGCGTTACTTTACCGATGGGGCCCTGACTAATTTTTCCCACTTTAGCCTGATTAGAAATAGGAAAAACTCATCAGAGTCCCACTAGAACCGTTTAAAAATTTCTACACGGGTATATACACTCGATTGAAAATTTCTTTTACTGAAAAACTCTGAAGCTATACTTACGGTTGAGAATAATATTTATAAAAACATGTGTCGCAAATGGACAAATAAATGGATTTCTTGTAATGAAAGTTTTCATTTGAGCCATAGAAAGCAAATTTTTCACATTTTGGAGAAAGTTCGAAGATGAGGTAATTTTCAGTATTTGACCATGCCTTTAAGAGTATCTGCTTTCAATTTCATCAAAGAAATTTGGAATAAGAAAGATGAATATGCGAAACAATTTCGAACATGTTCAATGTTCATGATATGAACTGGGCTTTTTATGCATTATTTTGAGATCTTATTTGCAAACGCTTAAAATAAAAGATTTTACAATAAAGATATTAAAAATGTTTCGGGTAATTTTTAATGTTTTCAAATTGGAAAAATTTGAATTATAGCTTGGAAATCTGAACTTTCAACTATCAACTTCGTAAGAGTTATGTGTAACTGCAGCTATAAATGAAACTGGATCTCTGATCGAAACTGGATCTATCATTGAAACAGCAGTCCATAATTGAATGTGGGTCTCTGATTGAAACAGTATCCATATAATTGAAAAACTTGAAAAGAAAGTGTTACTTCTTTAAACTATTTCAGATAAGCGAAAGGAATTCAAGTTTTCAATCTCTACAAATAAAACAATCAAACAGTTTTAAAACTCATTTTTCTTCAGTCTTATCACTCTTTTTTAAATTTAGAATTAAATATTGCAGAACTAGATCAGCATACCATAAGTTTTCATCATTATCTGCATTTTCATAATAGTTATCCAGTTTCTGAGTTAAAATCTGAGAAAGACACCACTAGGCGTATATTTTTTTGCAGGTTATTGTAACACCGACAATATTTAGGGTGCCTATTAGGAATCATCATTTTTTTTCATTTCATTGTTTTCGTCATCAAGCATAAAGTTCAGAAATGTTTATCATAATTAGGATTACTCTCCATGTGCCACACTGTAAAAACAAAGTATTTTTTTAGTGCTCATTTCAGGTATGAAAGTAAGACTCAGAAAAAAACAGTCTCAAGTGGTAATAAAATGAGACCACTGATGGGAACTCAAAGTCATTTGTTTTACAGTGAAAATAACAGCATGAAGTTATCCTATTCAAAAACATGACATGCAAAAAATTATACCGTGAAAAAAAGATCTCTATTCCTTACAGTGCAGGTAAAATTTTTGGAAAAATTATTTAATTACCACTTCGAAAAATGTTAGTTACTTAAGTATTACTGTAAGTCAAAGTTTAATTGAGTTTTTTTTCCAAGTTTACTCTAAAAAAATGATCGGATTGTAATGAATGAAGGCTCATGTTCTTTTTTCAACTAATCTAGAAGGCTTCACCATCTTAGATTTTGAAATTAATTTCTTATTTTTCAACTACAGTTATTTTCTTACAAAAATTTAACTTCATAATTTGTCCAAGTAATAGTTATAAAATGGGAGATTCATCAAGAAATCTAAGACTGTGAGGTTTGAAACTTTCTTAAATTAAAAAAACGAGCCCTCATTCATTAAAATCCGATTTTTTTGATAGAAAAAAATCTATTAAAAAACTCTCCAGTACACATTGACCTGCAATACTATTGTTATTCAAATAGTCATTTTTTATATTTAAAATTTTTTTATGGTAACATAAACATTTTTCTTTCAGAATATTTATTAAAAAGAGCACTAACATTTTTAAAGTGGTAATTAATAAAGTTTTCCAAGGACTTCCTAGCCACTATCAACCTGTATTGAAACTACAAAATTTTAGATTTCGGGATCAACAAAACCCTCGAAAGAAAGTTGTTTTCTTTTGTAGAATTTTAAACTTATATCCTAATAAAATTCAAGCAATTTCAAAGAATAAAATAATGTTTTATTTTAATATTTGTACGTTATAAAAATAAACGCTGAAAAAAAATATTTTTTTTACCTAAAACGACCTAGTTAGAGTCTTAATAATTTAACAAATAATCAAGAAAGGTTTCGTAGGCGAACGTGTATCTTTTATACAATATCTTTTGTATAACACATGCATGATTTCAGCCCTTTTTGAAGCATGTAAATCGGGGATAATGGTCTATTTTTAACTGCCTAGGGAGCAAAAAGTACTTTTCACTACCTAGGGAGCAAAAAGTACTTTTAACTCCCTAGGGAGTAAAAAGTGGCATCAGAGGTGTGTAATGAAAATTATGCATATATGAACTCACATTTTGGGCTCACAAAAAGTGATCATCAAGTGATCATTCGATCGCTTTGACAGATTGACAGAATGGACCAACTCGAAGCGATAAGTTACCATAAATTACCGAAACTTTCCGGAAATTTTTGGATACTTACAATTTTCGTAAATTTCTGTAAATTACCTTAAAATTCTCAAATTTCCAAAAATTTAAAGCATCCGAAAATTTACGGAATTTTTTAAAATTTTGAAAATTTACGGTAAAAGAATAAATTACCGAAAATTTTTTGAAATTTCGGAAATTTTCAGTATTTTAAAAATTAAGCATAAATTTCTAAAATTTCCGGTAACTTATAGTATCTAAAAATTTCCAAAATTCCTCTATTGAAAATTGAATACAAGCAGAAGCCAAGCCTGTATTCCAAGCGTTTCTGGCATAATGCCTTTGTTATAAAAAATATCATATGCACCAAGTGGGAGAAGTGGGACTTTTTACGGCGAGTGGAATTTTGTGAGTACGAGCCAAGGGCGAGTGCGAAAGCGCGAGCCTGAGACGAGTACTGAAAAAATTATACTCGGCGTAAAAAGTCCCACTTCTCGCCCTTGGTGAATAATATACTAATATATACTATTAAAAAATATATATATATAACGCACCAAATTTTATTTTTTATTGCATATTTGCGTGACAAGAGCTTCAGTTTGAGCCATCCTTGAAGAAAAGCTTCCAGCACAGTGGTCTTAAAATTTTCTCATTTTTCCTAGTTTTGAAGCAATGATAACAAAAAAAACTCTGTAACATAGCAAATTTTATTTTGTATTGCAATTCTATATAACAATAGCTTCAATTTGAGCCATTCTTCAAGAAAATCGGACAAAAAGAAACTTCTAGCATAGTGGTCTTCTCTCCTCTCTATTTCCGCAGTTCCTTCCCCTTCCACCCAAAATGATTTTCGGCATAAAATTGGGAATTTTCATAAGTAGAAAAATTTTCCAGCGATATACGTATTTTTCTACGTCAAGTAGTGGTCGATTATGGATCGAAACCCTATAAATAAAGTAAAAAACAGAAAACTATTGGTGTAAAATTTGTTGCATCTCATTTTGAACAATGAAAATTTTCATTGCGCCTCAATTTGTTTTCGAGTCTCAAAAATGTTGCAACTCAAAACTACACCGAATTCGGCGTACTTTCGAGGATCGGCGTTTTACATTGAAATGAGGAAATCACCATTTCACCAAAAGGAAAAACAGTGAGGGGTAGCATATCAAAAAATCGAAAATCTTGATTTCTAATCGGCACCTTAAGTTCGACATTGGTATCGAAATGACAGTGTTTTTCTATGGTGGAACCTTTGCTCGATGTTTACTGTTCACCATTTTCTGAATTTCTTTAATTTCTCAGTTTACAAAGTGACGAATCAAATAAGATTATAAATAATTTATGAAAAGTAAAGGCGATTGAGGAAAAGTGTTTGTATATTGGTTCTAACTTTGTTGAAGCCGCCAATTTGCGAGACTAACCCAACATGTACATCCCAAAGTAAACTTGCCGAATGTAGTCACACCATAAAACGCAATCCAATTACAAGGAAATCCATTAAAACTGCGGAATTTCAAAAAGGGTAAGTTATGCCCACGTTTGAAAAATAATTAAACCCATACCTACTGGATCACGCCGGTTTTCATTGTAGAAGCCCGCATTCCGCCGTCATCCACATTCACGTTAACATAGTCAGCTTCTCATATCTTCGCACTTAGTCTAGAATGTCGAGCAACATTGTGAGGATCATAAGGTAATTTCAAACACAGTTGTTGTTTAATCAACTATAATGATAGGTAGCGTGTTCCGAAGCCTCAGTGACTATAAGTTCGTTTGATGTTTAACACATAACACGTCCAACAACACCACATTCTTCATTCCTACTCTTTCAAAATAAACCACATCCTCACACAAAGAACACATATCAACCAATCTGAACGAAAAAATCCACGAGTTCTCGAATCATAAGAAAATTATTGAAGATATTAGAAGATTGAAGAAGAGATTACTAAAGAAGAAACTATCACTCAAGGTAATGGAATTATCCAAGTTAAAGGCTATTTACTCCTCTATTGCAGGAGGTGCTTCTAGAGTGCAACGGTCTATACTCTATACTGATTGGCATAAAATCGTGACAAGTGCTGGAGTCAATATCTCCTTGCGAGGGAGATCTCTCGTCCTGGGAGCAGTCGTGAAAATATTTGACTCGCAAACTTTCACTCGAACTCACTCAGGGTCGTCTCGTGAAAACTCGCTGCGCTGTTGAAAAACTGCCTTCGAGCTGCCAAGTCGTTTCATTACAGATCGAAATGTACACAATAAATGTGAACATTGGACAACGTATACGTATGTCGTATGTATACCCAATTTTGATGATTGCGCAGGGACCGAAAAGGCATCTTGACAAACGAGAAGGCCACTTTCACATGTCTTACAGGGTCCAGAGACATAATCTATTACTTATCTTCTCGTTAATCGATTTCTAAAAAAGAAGAGACGCTTATTAGGACATCATGGTCATTCAGTCATTCTCTTCAGCTGAACAAAAAATTTCGTTAGGTCCCAATTCACTTGTCAATCAATTCTTCGAATGATGTGTGCTAATCACAGTAAACCTGAAATATCAAATTGTTGCATATCATTTTGATTATCAACTTCAGATCAAAACGATCCACTTTTGCGTATCCAAAATTAACCCGTGTGGACAAATTTCATGGAGGTCGTCAGGTTTGACCCACGTCTGGCTTTGTCTAGACCGTCTAGTCTGGAAGATCTGACCTGGTCTAGGTCTGGCTTTATCTAGACCGTATGTTTTGAAAGGTCTGATCTGACCCAGGTCTGGCGCTGAATAACCCTCTTAGAGGAAAAAAATTTCTCAGTTCGATCGGCACATTTTTTACGTATTTTCAAAAACTGACAGGGCATCTAAAATGATAGGAAATAGGAAATTTACCTTGACAGTCTGGTCTGGCCCAAGCTTGGTGCTGATCAGCATTCCAAGTGTCTAAAAAAATGAATCAAAAGTAATTAACACTATTAAAACAAGTGTTTTCTTTTCCTATCGACTCGGCAGTCTAGTCTGACCCAGACCTGGTCTTGGTCATCCTTCCATGACATGAGCGAATGAGTGGCTCTCTCTTTTAATGAGGCTAGTGTATAACTTGCGGTAATTTAGTGGGTAGCGCGCACAGTTCATAAGTTAGGCGGTTAGGGTTCGATTCTCGATGCTTGCGGATTTTCTGCGAATGCGTTTTTCTAGCGATGTATTTAGTATGTAAATTAAGACGCTTGATGCTGGAGAGCAACTATCTCCCTCCCCCCATTTTGTGAGGTTCCTAAAAAAATTCCCTATTTTTTTTAAATCGGTCAATATCAACTAGTGCTCCCGGGCTTTTGAAATTAACATAGGATTTTGAATGGGAAAAACTCATTTCTCAAAAAAAAAAAAAAAAATGGGAAAAACAACTACTTGTTATAAACTTCTTATAAATTAATGTTCAGTCACGTCTTAAAGAATTATGAAGGAACAATTTTCATTCAATAACTTTTAACTTTGACCCCTCCTCATCCCCCTTTTATTGTACCCGGAAAATGCCACAAAAAATCAAAAATAGCAATTTTATGTAAAATTCATGCCAAAAACGACTTCCTTAAAACTTTTTTGGCATGAATAATTATTTTTCAGTAATACACAACTTTTCAGGTATATTAAAACTAATTTTCAATTGTTTAAACAATTCTGAATTGTTTTTTTTTATGTAAATTTTTCCCAATAAATCGTGAAAAGTTATTATTTTTCGTGATGAGTGATACAGTTCATGAATGTTAAGAGTTGTATTTTTTGTTTAATATATTTTTCTATTCTTTAAACAATTTCTATTTGTATGATAATTTATTTTTTCCAAAAAATCGTGAAAAGTTAGTCTTTGCTTTAAGTAGTGACACAAATAAATTAATATTAAGAGTAAAATGTTTCCATTTAATACATTTTGCACTTATTTAAACAATTTTCATTTGTTTACAGAATCCCCCCCCCCCCCCTGAAAATCGTGAAAAGTTAGTATTTTCGGGATGAATGATACAGCTAATGAATGTTAAGAGTAATATTTTTGTGAAACACAGTTTGCAAATTATTTGAACAATGAATAATTATTTACTTGAGCCTTTTAATAGAAAAGGTGGAAAAAATTGTATTTTTCCGAATCTCTTACATTATGTCCCTTATTATTTCATATTTTCTAATTTTAGAACTTATAACCTAATTGTTCAAAATATTTATTTATTTAAACTATTTTTTTCGTAAGTTCGGGAAAGTCACTTTTTCAGATTGGTTTCGTTTTGCAACAATGCCCAGAAAGCAAGCAAAGTATGTTTGTTCACGCTCATTGTCGTGAAAATTTTTAAGTCCACAGTTCCAAAAGTCCACATTGTAATCCGATACTTAAAATAAATTCATAATTTAAAAAATTGCTTCTCTTTTCTGTTTCATCCATATAATAATTTTGGGAACAGCTTATATACGAATTACTTTCATTTCACAAGTTCCAATCATATACGGGGGTTATTTTGAGAAAAAAAAAAGAAATATACTTTCGTTATGCCAAGAGAATTTAATATACTCATTATTTGATCAAATGAATATTTTGAAAAATTTGTTTATAAGTTCTAAAATAAAAAAATACTAAGTAATAAGGGACATAGTGTAAGAGAATAAAAAAAACTGGAATGTTTTCTACATTTCCTATGAAAAGCTCAAGTGAATTATTATTAATTGCTTAAATAATTTGCGAACTGTCTTCCGCAAAAATATTAGTCTTAACACTTATAAACTGTATCATTTATCCTGAAAATGCTAACTTTTTACGAATTTCAGGGTGGGGGGAATCGTTTAAACAAATGAAAATTGTTTAAATAGGTGCAAAATATCTTAAACGGAAACATTTTACTCTCAAGATTCGTTAATTTATGTCATTACTCAAAAAAAATACTAACTTTTCATTCATCACGGAAAATAATAACTTTACACGATTTACTGGGAAAAAAGATTGTTTAAAAAATTCTTAATTGCACAGAAACAAGCTGAGCTCATTTTGAGTCAAATACTGACCCTTAATTAAGACGCAGCATTTTTTAATAAAAAAATACTTAAATGGAGTTTTTAAACAAAATAAAATTATATGAAGTTGCCCCGGCAACAGTTGAAGTAAGACCTGAAAAACAAGACGCAGAAAAAGTAAGCCTAGCTTTTTTCTCTCTGTTTGAACTATTTAAAATTAGTTTTAAAATATTTCAAAAGTTGTGTATTATCGAATAATAATCATATATGCCAAAAAGCTTTTTAAAAAGTCGTCTTCGGCATGAATTTTACATAAAATTGCTAATTTTAATTTTTTGGGACATTTTTCAGGCACAATACAAGGAGGTTGGGGAGGGTCAAAATCAAAAGTTATTGGATAATGATTATTCCATCAATATTCCTTAAGACGTGACCGACTTAAAAAAAAGAATAGGGAATTTCTTTCTTCCGGAACCTCACAAAATGGGGGTGATCGTTGCTCTTTGTCAAAAAAAAACTTTTTTTGGACCATCCTAATGTTGGTGTCTACTTTTTTTTTATTCAGTCTCTCATGGAAAAGCAGACTGAAAACAATTTCTTCAAGGCAAGGAAATAATTTGCTGTATAAATAACTTTGATTAGATAATTATTCATAATACCGATAACACATTTCCTGTACTGTATAATGAGCATAAATTTGGTTGTTATTATCGCAGTAGTGCGTGAGAATTTTTTTATGCCCATGCTTTCTCTAATCTTCATCACCTGCGTTGAAGATAGTAATTACGCATTCTTTACAATGCAATAATTCACAGGTGGGTATTGAAACTGTCGGATGTACTCGTATATATTGCATATGGGTGATTCTACTGAAGGGATCCTTTTCAGCTCGACTTTTGTGGCGTAAATTTTTTTAGATTTTCAAAACGCTTTTTCTTGAAATGAATTTTAATTCTCAAAAATAATGATATTTGAGGGATAGTTTTGGACCACATCAGGTTTGAGAAAAATATTGTCTAACACATGGACTGTATGTAATTTTTCACGTGGAATCGAATGATGCTATTAATTTTTTCATGACTCACATTTTCAAACAAATTGTTTGAACAAAAATTGTTTGAAGAATCGAAATTTTTAATTATTTTCATGGAAAATCGTCTTTTAATGAAATGTTCTCATTCCGACATCAACTTTTCTACTGTGTCAACTGGTCTGCCTATGGGACATAACAGGTTCAAAAATTATTTATAACTTTATAAGTTGTTTATAAATTTTCAAATTATGACAATTTTTCGTTACTTTTACCATTTTAATAATAAATTAGAACGATTTTAAGGCAAAATGATTTTTCTTCTACAACAAACTGATACACTGAAGAATTCGTTCAAATCAATTGTTTATAACAATTAACTTGCACATTAAATTAATTATTTATGTCCCTTAAGTATGTCTGCATTAATTCTAATCAATTGTGAGTATATTTAGGCAATTTTCTTTCAGATGAAAAATCATATTCTTAAAATTGCTGATTTTTCACTATGAAGTAATGACAAAATGAATGTTTATAAGGGAATTTTTTACTTACTTTTTTATGTTTGAATAATTTATTTAACACAACTGTGCATATTTGAGATATAAGAATAATCTATTACTAGATTTTAACAAAATATTTATCCATATTATGGTGCATACATTTATTATATTATTATTATTTATACATGTATTACGGTCATAGTATCTAAAATTATTTTGTTGTTCTCTAGAAAACAAAATGATGAATCGGAATTTTCACTCGCGACAAAATAATGATTTCAATTATGCATTAAAAAAAATAGTTTTCACATGTATGAACTAATATGGGTGAAAAATAAATATAGAGGTCTGAACTTGAATTTCATGGATAATAAGGCTTTATTTATATTCTTCTAAGCCCATTAAAACAAGATAATGCAATGTTATTCTCTTTTGAGGAAAACCTGAAGACAAAGTTCCAGCGCTCTTATTATTAAGAAGGGTTTGTACAGGAAAATTATTAAGTACCTACAATTTTAGCTAAACCATTGTAATTTCAGAGCATACCACCTAGAAATTTGAAAAGCAAGGACATTCCAATAAAAAAAAACGCCGCGAATGTTAAAAATCATGTTAGAGACATGGCAAAAAGGCTTCGGAGATGACCCATTTGAAGCTTCCACATACATTCACCTTATGGGAACCGGCTACAAAATTTCTTTCTGTTATTACTTACGGACACAATTACCACTATGCAAATTTTCAACAATTAAAAATGAATAGTGTTCAAAAAATAACCAGGGCGTCGAAAAGGTCCCTTCGAGTAGAATGACCCATATATGAAAATGTATTTACGGAAGGGTAATGCGGTGGGATGATGAAGCATGAGAATGACCATGCTTCTTCTTTCACTGGAGAAAGTGCAAAAAATGACAATTGCCTCGCGGCTCCGATGTGATGACCCTCCCAGATTACGTCACACACGCACTTGCTGTATGTTGTATGTACTCAATACTACAATTCGGGATTCAAAGCACGAATCATTGCGAGACAAAAGAATGCGTTACGCTTACCGGTTTCTATCACTGTTACTGTTTTCCCTAAACGGCGACAGAGGGTGTCTCACACCCCAGCAGAAGTTTGACCGTAAATAGCTGTAAGTAGTCCTTTGAAAATGAAACCTGGACCGTTATCTGTTATTAGTTTGAGATGTCCTCTTTACGTTAGAGCACTTGGCGTAAGCCTAAAAACGGCAGTGTATGAGGTTCGTTTGATAAGTAAGGTAAATTTCCCGACAGATGGCACCAAAATGAACTTTGTGGTATATAGCTAAGAAATAGTACGCTTCAAACTAACCTCTAGCAAGCTTTAGCCAAAACCGATGCTTGGTTTGGTATTTAGCATATGTTTGAAGTGAGCGTGTCAGTGGTTTACGAAAAAAATTGAGAAGGAAGAGTTCTGTGTAGTGATAAAACATTTTTATTTGAAAAATTGAGCGGCCACGCAAATCAAAGCCGAGTTGGACGAAGTTCACGGTGAGTCTACTCCTTCGTTGCAAACCGTTTATTTTTGGACAAACGAATTTAAACGTTGCCGAATCATAGCTAAAGATGAAGCGCGCTTCAGACGCCCAATTGAGGTCACCACATCGGATATGGTGAAAAAAATTCATCATATGGTTATGGAAGATGGCCGAATCAAGATGCGCGAGATTTCTAAGGCTGTAGGCATCTCCACTGAATGAGTCTATAACACCTTACACGAAAAACTGGAGGTTAATAAGGTATGTGCAAGATGGGTGCCGCGATTGCTGACTCCCGGTCAAAAGCGAAATCAAAAAGACGTTTCGGCGCAGTTTTTGGCGAAGGTTTATCGAAATCCACACGACCTTTCGCGTCGATTCTTGACTATGGACGAAGTCTGGATCCACCGCTATATACCCGAGACAAAGCAGCAGTCAAAGCAGTGCGTACTGCCTGGTGAAAGTGCGCCAAAGAAGGCGAAGACTGTTTTGTCAGCTGGCAAGGTGATGGTCACAGTATTTTGGGATTCCCAAGAAAATATCCTCATTGATTTCTTGAAGAAGGGTAAAACTAAAACAGGAACGTTCTATGCATCATTATTAGACCGTTTGAAAGCCGAGCTACAAAAAAAAACGGCCACAATTGATGCACAAAAAAGTGCTGTTTTATAACGACAACGCACCGGCTCACATGTCCGCAATCGCAATGGCAAGAATACACGAACTGGGCTTCGAATTGATTCCTCATCCACCCTGTTCTCCAGACTTGGGTCCGTACGAATTCTTTCTGTGCCCCAACTTGAAGACCTGCTTCGGTGGAAAGAGATTCATAGATACATAGGTCTATCGCAAACAAGCATCTATTCAGAAATATCGCTCAAAATTTTCATAAAGAAATATTAAATATAAAAAAATTTATACAATTTCTAGTGAAAGAAGTATTTTTTTGCGACTTTTTTGCCTTGTTGATTTTAAAACTATTTTTAAATAAAAATTTTAACAAAACACCGGTTCGCCTTATTTTGAAATGTTTGAAGAATATAGAAATATTTTCTTTAATTGAAAATATCTCAGACTCTTTAATTAGTAGCAATTTGAAGTCGCTGGCGTGTCTCACACCTCGTGTGGCCGTTATGAAATTTTGCCGAGGTGTGGCCGTTAAGGGTTACATGTTATATGCTATTAATAGTAATGACTAAAATCGTTTCGTGATTGATGCATATCTCATTATCTCACTCTCACCTTCTAACATTCATTATCGTTTACACAATTATTTGTTTTGTTTTGGTATGATACCATTCACTGTAAAAATTTCTGTTGGACAATTCCTATAGAATGATGTAATTTTCAAATGTTGGTATTGTAACATTGACTTACATGTATTGAATTTTCACAATTCGCCATACAATACAAGTTTTGGAATTTCACTTTTACAATATAGCGTGTTTTTAATTTTGTATTTCATACTTCTACCAGTGTGAAAAAATCTTCTGGCGCTGATCAGGCGGAAACCAGACCGTCTGGATTCCAGACTTGGCGTGGATCATGCGGTCTGGCCTGGACGTGACCATCTAGTCACTAGTAAATGAATAAATAGTAGAAGAGAGTTGCTATCAGTAGGCCGGGCAATTTTCAAAGTCGTAATTAAGTCTAAATTTTAAGTAATTCATGCCATTAAATAAATTTAAAGTGAATCTAAAGGGTACACACTTAACTACATGATGCAAATGTGACACAAAGGATTTTTTACAGATTATTATACAAATTTACACAATATGAACAGTTATTTTTTATAGAAAAACAAGAAAAAGTTCTTAGAGTAGTCTATGCATGTGAAAATGTTATAAAATAACGAATTTAGTACTCAGTTTACGTTCCCTGAGCGAAGAAAAACCAGAATGTGATGATACAAGGGTTTTCAAGGGTTTTATCCTACAGGAAATGATCTACGAATTCTAAAATGGGTCTTAATTTTACATAGGATTAACAATCTAACGGCTATCATTATTATTAAATACTTGTTACGCGGAAATTGCTCGACCCAGTGTTTCCTACCCAGTGTTGACCAAAGGCTGCTTATAAGCAAATGATTTGTATAAATTTATTTATGCAATTTTAAAAATTCTATGTCATCGGATGTTCTAGTTGATACCCTTAGCAATATAAGTCATATGTATACTTATTTATAAAGCCGTACTGAAAGAAATGGTTGGTTGAGACAACAAGCTTCTTATTAGTGGAGATGGTATTAGCTGTGATAACTATTTCGATGGTAAAACTAACTAACCAGTTTTGTGCGGCAACAAGTCGTCGTTAGTACTCCTGCGGAGTTCATATAAGTAAAGATGGTAACTGTAAGCCCAACAAGTAAAAGTACTCACATTTACCACCAATGTATTTTCCAATGAATAAAAGTAGTGAAGGTTACAAATTTTGTTCCTTGGCAACATTGGCAGAACTGAAGCCTGAGCAGTGCTGCCAACATTCGCGCTGAAATATCGCGTCATGTTCACGATCGTCGTCATGTTAAGTATTTCGGAGGTTTTGGAGAAGTTGATCACATTGATTATTTAAATTTACTGGAGGTTCAGAGCTTGCTGGAAACTTGGAGATCAGAAGATTACTTCGAAAAAGTCCAAGATAAGTAAAAAATAGTTAATTCGTTAGACATGCAGCTTTCAGGATTTCATATATAAGTAATATGACCTCGTTAAACCGATGAGTTATTCAAGTAGAAATAATTATGTTTAAAATTCACATTAAGTCTACATGGAATCGTGTACAAATTCGATACGAAATTTCGAATCGTTTTGCAACCATTTTTTTTCGTGGATCTCCATGTTAATTTACATACGTGACGGATAGAATGAGATTATGTTACAGCATTTTCCACTGGTTACACTTTTCTTACACTTAGGGTAGCTTTTACACCAATCTTGAATCTCCTTTTCGTCAATCTAACTTTTAAAAAGCACATTCCTACATCGTATTTGAGAAAGACGTCTATTTTTGTTGGCTTTTGCTAGACGACCTCATGGAGCTCGTGTAGCGAAATCAATGGTCATTGGTCCGTCGCAAATCCGGTGTAGGACTTTGATTTTTTGTGAGGTTAGATTGCCGAAAAGGAAATTCAGGATTGGTGGAAAAGTTGATTCAGAATTGGTGGTAAAGCTAGACTAAGTGTAAAAAAAGTGTAACCAGTGGAAAATTCTATTAGGTAAAATCTTGAAAGTTCCACATGTCGCTCGATTAAGTATTTTTTACCTACGTTTAATTTTCTTGATTTAATAAGACTTCTCCAAGTTTTTATACTCTCCTTAAGGGCATGTGAGACAGTCAAATTCCTATATTACCGACCTCTTTTTTTCGGTGTACCAAATTTTTTTTTTAACCATACAACTTTTTTCAAAAGACAGTATCAGATTGAAAGTTTGGAAATTGCGTCAGAAGATAGTAATCTACGTTTATGTACTTTATTTGAGTCGGAATTTTGCAAAAAATTATTTCCGAAGCTTTGACGCACAGGTTCGCCGGT
>JAUMHM010000031.1:53103646-53144688 GCA_032362435.1 Melikaiella ostensackeni
CGCCGATTCGTCATCGTGGTTCCATCCAAATTATTTGCAGCACCCCGAATTCTAGGGCGATTGACACAGTTTCCCGACCCATTATCGGGTGTTCTGCGCGTTCGATCATTTTGAACCGCATTCACAACTGGGTTTGATGTTGTCATAGTTGTTCCCACGAGCAGCTAGGGAAAGGGTTCGTCCACATTCGCAGAGCCCCCCATGAAAGGGTACGGCTGCATACTCTAGGAAGTCTCCCGGTAAACCAGAGACACCGTAAAGGACACTTCACCCAGATGCCATTCAGCTTTCGGCATGGTTGTTCACGCCTTAGCTTGGGAGGTTTTTCTTCGGGACCATCCCTGGGCAAATGTCCGCGACTGCTTATTAATTTTTGTAGCCTTATTCAGCAGAAACCCTCGCTACAGGGACCTTTTATACGCAACCTGAGGACCCGTCTGGTGGCTTTGTAATAGGCCAATAGCTTATCTGAATACGCTGTATGAGATCTCTGAAGCTATCCAGAAGCGTCTGCAAAGACGCTGCAGCCTACAATCGCAATCTGTCTATGGCCTGGAATGTTTACCAGCAAGCTTTCCATTTAATTTCCCATAGACCTATCATCTGCTGTTGGAAAGGTTGAAAGTTCGTCCACACGTAGAGGGATGCATAGAGAGATTGATGCCCCTTTGGAAAAGTAGATTTACTATCTTATCTGGAAAACATCGTGGGACAACTAACAGCGTCACCTTCCAGAGGGGCGTCTTTCAAAGCGACACCATATGCCTTCTCTTTTGCATCACACTTCTGCCACTACCTCTAGCACTACGCAATTCTCATAAGTACCTCTGCGGCAAGATTAAAAATCGCGAGCATAAGGCCACTCATATATTTAATATGGATGACTTGAAGATCTATGCTTCTGGGACACAGCATCTTAAGGATGTTCTTAAAATCGTCGAGGGGTACACACAAGATATTGGTATGAACTTTGGATTGGACAAGTGTGCCAAGATTTATTTGAAACAAGGACGACTTGCTAGCGTTAGCGATGACCCTGAACTCGTGGACAGGAGCGCCATTAGACAACTTTGCGCTGGTGAGACCTACCTGTACCTTGGCGATGAAAAAGATATCTGCAACTAACATGCTTACAGACCGGGTTCTACTCTATTCATTTGGGGTGGTTCCATGGACGAAACTCGAGATCAAGGCGCTCGATATCGCCACGCGTACAACTTATATCGTGGCAAATGGAGGAGATTCACTCCTGAAAATAGTCAGGAACCATGAGATGATTGACAAAGGAGCGTTCCTCTTCAAAGCCGCGGAGCAGGCGGCCGAGGCCCTTGGCCTGGATCTTAACATCAAAAGTGCGGTAAGTGCATTACTCCACGTAGATGCCTCACTTCTAAAAGCCCGGATAAAGAAAGCAGAGGTGAACCACTTCCTCGAACAGCTCCACGACAAAAAAATGCACGGAAAGTTTCACAGAAATGTACAAGATCAGTCCTTATCGATGGAGCTAACGTTTGCTTTCCTTAAATCGTCTGGACTTACTTCAGGCACAGAGGGTTCTATTTTCGCGTGTCAGGACGGTGTCATTTCCACCTTGGTATATCGTAGCCGCAACTTATGTCAAGAAGTTCCTAGCGATAGGTGCAGAGCGTGTCATGCACATTCTGAGAACCTATGACACATACGATCCGGGTGTCCCGCTCACGCATGAATGACGTACCTCTACAAGCACAATGCGGCCCTAAGAGTGCTTTATTATCATCTTTGTCGCTCTTATTGTGTTACCCGCGACCTGCCCTGCCGAACGCTCCCAGAGAGATAGTCAATTGTTCAGAACGAGAAGTGCCAAATTTACTGGAACTACAAGTTCAGGTTAGAAGTCCCTATTGCACACTCAAGGCCTGACATCGTACTTCTTGATAAAGAGGAACGAACATCACAGTAAAGAAGAAGGAAAGGGCGTAGAGGTATTGAGACCTTACGAGAGAGCTGCAGTGAATGTTCCGAGAATATTCGATTAAAATGATTATCCTTGTCATCGGTGCTCTCGGAGGTGCGAAACCATCACTGGTTCATAACCTCGGAGCCATACCCACGTTCCAGAATAATGCCAAGGCACTTGCGAGATGGATGTAGTGAGCTGTTATTCTTGGGTCGCTCCGTGCCCTGAAGACACACGAGAGTTTCACCGGCTTTTCATTGTGATTCCATCGTACCATGTGGTCGCTCATCTCAGTCATGAGGCTTGGCCATGGGTGTAATTTAGCGCGGTTCTACTGGGACCCGGTGTCATTTTTTTGGATGGCAGTCGCTCCCAGGGGGACCCTGCGATGGTTGTTTGCACAATTTTTTCAAATTATAAACATACACACACACACACATACACAGTTCACCGTTTTCAAAATAAAAAGAATATATGTACTTAAATATTTGTTGGTAATTTAATTAAATAAGAAATTCCAAAACACAAACCTAAATACAAATAAGTACATGTTATTTGCAATTCTTTTTATAACCTTGAACAATAATTAATGCGTTTGAAAGTTTGAAATTTCATTTTAAAAATTGCTGTCATATTGTCGAACTAAAGAACATTTTATTAATAGGGATAAATTTAAAGTATGTGTGTGAAAATGCATGAAAGCTTTCTGCATGTATAAGCCATAGGGAACCCAATATTTTCAGATAAGTACTCTTGGCCAGTTCGCCAAGCGGCGAGACCCGACCGAGCCTACTGATAACTTGTCACCCGAAGAATTTTATTAAATACGATCATTGGGAAACACAATCGTATATTTTCAATACTATATTGAGTTGAAAAATATTTGTGTCTTCTGTGTTTTTTACTTCACCATAAAAATTGTTTATAAAAATTGTTAAATTGAAAATGAGCTAGAATAAAATTTCAAAATGGGTCATACAATCATACACCACAACCTTCGACAAGCTAATAATGCAGCTACTCAACTAACCATTTGAAAACGATTGTAAATTAAAATAACGGGCGCACTCGAATTGAGCCAATGGTCAACCCCCCTTACCTTTCTAGATTCGAATTGAGCCAAGCGGTCAGGTAGTAGTTTTCAGTCATCCTGAATTGAGCCAAAAAGGTATGAAACAGACTTGAGTACAGCCGCCGAGCTGCATGAAATGCAAAAAATAAAATTTACATTATTTCTGTGATCAGTCACGAGAGTGCATTTCCCCAAAGAAACATTGGAAAGGGAATGGGTGTGACTTACATTACTTCTGTGATCAGTCACGGAAGTGCTTTCCGCCAAAGAGGCATTGTAAAATAAAATAGTATATACTTACGTAGGAGCACCACCTTGTCATATACCGGTGATTAGGAGACAAGTAGAATTGGCTCAATTCGGGTGGAAAATAAAAGGGACCCTCCAACGCCCAGGTCAAACCCTGACCGTTGGCTCAATTCGGGTGCACCGAAAATAACCTGGGTCACTAATCATTAAGCAAATAGTCATTAGGGGCATTATAACTTTTGGGATTTAAAATTTAAAGTAAATATTGTCTGCAATCTATAAGCCTATAAGCCCTTGCAGATGCACAAAAAGGGACAAGTGCCTCTAGAAGTAATAACCTTAATAACACAATTTACATTTGCACTAATCTGTTTCTAGAGCTATAAATTCAACGTTCTAGACCCAAAAGCGTAATCCTTAATGGGCAGAGTTGCAGCACCACAAAGCCGCACGCTAACCGCTGTCCAAGGTAAGACTCATTTCTTCCTTTTACTACGGCATGAAGCTACGCTATTCCAGAATTCCATCTATTTTTCATTTGACAAACGTGCTTTAAATTCTCCAGACTTGAGATGATAAAATTTGCATTTTAATTTGCTTTTTGAAACAACTGCGTACGAAGTTCGATTTCTCGTGCCTGTGTAGCGTGCGCAAAATGTCCGATTCTCAAATGTTATCGTAGGATTTATTCGCGCGTGTAAACTAAAATTATTTTCCAAAATTTCCCGTTCTATGTCAAAAATGACCTATTCCTAGATAAAATTGCAATTCATTTCCGAAATTTCCTGTTCCAAGTCAGAATTATATTAATTTACAAAATTTTCTACTATAATTTAGAAATGTAGTCACTCCTTTTTTCCAAAATTTGGAAGAGGCAAGCTTCCAACTATAACAATTTCTAACTTGGAAAACGGATTTTTTTATTCCCTTCTTCTAAATCAGAATTAAAATTCGTTTCCAAAATTCGCGTTTCATGTCAAATTATAATTCTTCAGGGAAACTTCCTGTGCTAAAGTAAAAATTATAATTCTCAACAAAATTTCTGCTCTAAAGTAAACCTAAAATGAAAATTATAATTCTTTATGGAAATTCGCAGTTCTAACTCAGAATTATAATTCTTGCAGAAAATTTCCTGTCCTAAAGTCAAAATTATAATTCTTTATGAAATTCCCTGTTCAAAAGTCAAAACTATAATTCTTTAAGGGAATTCCCTGTCCTAATTGTCAAATTTATATTTCTTCACTGAAATTCCCTGTCCCAAACTAAAAATTATAAGTCTTTACTCAAATTCCCTTTCTCAAAGTAAAAATTATAACTCTTCACGGAAATTCTCTGTCCAAAACTAAAAATCATATTTCTTTACTGATATTGTATGCCGCAACTTACTATAAATTCTTTTCAAAAATTTCTTGTACCAAGTCAGGATATTTACAATTCTTGACGTGATTTTTTCAAAGTTCTTTTATTTATTCTCTGTCTGGAAGAAGAAATTATAATTTTTTGAGAGAATTCGCTGTTCCAAGTCATAATTGTAATTCTTTTGGAAAATTCCCTATTCCAAGTGAGAACTGTGATTTTTTCATAAAATCCCTGTTCCAACTCAGAATTAGAGTAATAAAATATATGAAACGACTTTTAATTTGTCTATTACTACATTCGTGAGAAAAATCCTGGTCCAGGAATCAAATTCTCGGTTTTTTCCCGGTGAACAAAATTCCCGTTCACTTCCCGATTTTCCCGACTTCCCGGTCGCGTAAACACCCTGCATCGAACTCAATCGATGAATAACTCACATTTTACTTTAATGTGACTAATCCAACACTTTTATAATATTTGATCTTTAAGCTCATGACTATGAAAAAGATTTTCGTCAAATAAAGTATGTAAGCCTTTTATGCGAAAAGTATTTAATTAACGAACAATCCGTGGGCAAACAGTACAAATCTTGACGCAAGTGCAGTACTTCAGAAAAACGAACATTAACCTATTTTATGCACATATTTTTTATTAAAAAAACCTTCTTTAACTTAGCCAAGATAACAAGCTACCTGAAGCACATTTTCCCATTATTTACGGTTGCATATGCAGTACCGGCCAGAATTGTCAGTCCACTAAAAAAAATAGTATTAAAAATATGCCTCTCTTTTTCCGTCGATATCTCAGCTAAAAAATAGTTGGAAAGCTCTCTTTATGCTCTAAGTGAGATTACAGAAAAAAATTTAATATAACATATAATAAAGCTTGGAACCTCCCTTTCAAAACCAGATCAAAAAGCTTAAGAAATATTCAGTCATTCTCAAGATATGATTAAATTTATAAAGTCCTGGACGTTCGACTCGCGAGCCGTCACTTAAGCGAGTGGGCCGCCTCTGGCCTCGCAACCAGGACGTACGTTCTTTTTCCGGCATGTAAAGCCAGGCGTTACATCTATTAAAATAAAATTGAATACTTTAAAATTTAAATTTGAAACAGCGAGAAATGGGTCACTAAATCAAATCAATAAGAACTTTCACTAATTCACAACATAATCTCACTGATTTGAACAGCTACACTGAGAAAAAAAGGTATTTGAATCAACTAAAATTTCTTTGATTCAAAGAAATAGTGTAGTAGAATGTGGTTGAAGAAATATTTCTTTAATTGAAAGAAATATTTTTTTTTTGCATCCAAGGAACGAAATGATTAAGGCAAAGAAATATTTATTTGACACAGTGAAATATTCATTGAGAGAAATAGTTTTGTTATTGACTGTAAGAAATAAGTATTTGATATGATTAGTGAGTTTTTTAATATAAAGACGTATGGCGTAAGTTCAATAAAATAATTATCACATACAAATAAATATAATGCGGAATGAGTAAAAGCTTTTCTGAATCAAATTTATATGATTTGTTGATTCAAGTAAGCGTTTTTTAAGGTAAAATAGATTTTGTTTGTGACAAACAAATGTTTTTAAGGAGAATAAATATTTATAAGGTTCTAAGATGCGGCATACTGTCCAGAATAAACCAGTGACAGAGCTCATAAAATATTAATTGATTTAAAGAACGATTTACTTAACTCAAAAAATGCCTCAATTGATCCATTCTTCAAAAAATTTGAATAGTTGAAGTACAAAAATTAAAATGTCCCATTTGTTAAAAAAATATTTAATGCAATAATAATTATTATAATATTATCATTTATATAATTTTTATTTTCACGGAGTAAACAAAAAATTTCAAACACGGCCAGTGGTTAAGAACACCGATCACCACCAATGACCACATATTTTCAGATTATAAATACATACTCGTAATGGTAAAAATTTGTGGCTAACTTACATTCTTGAGAATCAATTTCTATTGTGAGACCGTACACTCTGCGCATCTGGCGGTATTTGTTTTGAACTACTCGGTAAAAATCATGAATTTTACAAAAATATTTTTTTGAACGAATCTTGTATGAAGTTATTTCAAAAATATTTTTCTTTACTTGAAGGAAATGTTAATTTAACATGAATCACTTTATTGTATTTATCAAAAGAAACACTTCTTCCATCTGAATAAATTAATACTTAAGTAAACATAATTACTTAACTAACGACATGTACCATTGGAATAACAATACCAACTCCTTACATGAAAGAAATATCTTTTTCACTCAATTAATATCACTTTATTTCTCTCAATATTTCTTTCATTCAAAGAAACCAAAATATTTGATCCAGACAACGATGAATTAGTCATTTCAAACAGATTTTTTTCAATTCAAAGGCTCGAAATCATTGAACTAAAGAAATATTTCTTTGGATGCGAAAACGAGACTCAAGGAAACTAGGTTCTTAGTTTTAATTATATAAATTCCGTGTGTTAATTATCTCACATTCTCATAGGCCAAGAAAGATTTCTTTGTTTCAAAGAAATGGCACCCAAAGAAATGATTTATTTGAATCAATGCACGAATTTGTTGCCTTTAAACAATATTCATTACGATGAAACAAACCATTTCCTTGGCTTAAAAAATGGAATCAAAGAAATGCAATTTTTAAAATTTTTTTAAATGAAAAAAATTTTTGTTTCAAGAATTTTTTTCAGTGAACTAGTTATTGTTACCGTTACATCACGATAAAGGAAATTAGTTATCGTTATCGTTACCGATTTAAAATATAACTTTTTCTTCGTTACTTTTGCCAAAAATGTAACTATCTTCACTTTTTTAGTTACTTTTGTATTTTAGATATATATATATATATATATATATATATATATCCAAATTTAATTTTTACACATCTTCATTCACATCTGTCGAGTGACAGTTGTTATACTTTTTATTCAAAGTCATATAGGCCAGTCATGGCCGACATAATATTTATAAAGCAAGGATTGTTTTAGAAAATTTTGAATTTCAGAGTGGGGGGGGGGAATTTTAATTTTTTCTATATTGGGCTGTAAATCTCTAAAACTCTGGAAATTAATTTTTTTTCTAAAACTGTTTCTTTAGATTTACCTAGTTACAACTCCCACTTCTGGAAGATTCACAACATCCTTGGATAAAAAAAAATGTTTTAGGTGGCATTGAATTTTCAACAAAATACATGACTTCTCAACTAAAAAAGAGAACTTTTCAGCCAAAAATGTAATAGTTAAATTTTCAGTTGAAAAATTAAGTTTCAGCAACAACAAAAAAAACGAATTTTCAAAAAAATTGTTAAATTTTTAACCAGAGATGAATTTTCAACTAAAATGATGAATCATCAACTAAAAAAATGAATTTTTAACAAAGGAGTTCAACTTTCAACCAAGCTGATAAATTTGCGACTAAAAAAGATTAATTTTCACACAAAGAGATTAACTGTCTACCAAAAAAGACGAGGTTTCAACAAAATACATGAATTTTCAACCAAATAGTTGAATTTTCACCTAAGAAATATAAATTTTCAACCAAATATGGAATAGTTAAATTTTTAGTTAAAAAAATTAATGTTTAGCCAAGAAAAAAACTTTTTAATAAAAGAGTTAGATTTTCCACGAAAAAGATGAATTTTCTACTCAAATGTTGAATCTTCGATAAAAAACAATGAACTTTTAATAAAGTAGTTCAACTTTCAACCGAAAAAGATGAATTCTCAATAAAAAAATCTAATAGTTGATATTTCAATTAAAAAAGATTTTAATTTTAAATTAAAAACAGTCAAACTCAACCAAAAAAGACGAATTTTCAACAAAATATTTAAATTTTAAACCAAAGAGATGAATTTTCATTTTTAAAAAATCCATTTTCAACCAAAAATAGAATAGTTCAATTTTCATTTGAAAAAATTAATTTTTAATGAAAAAATAGGAATTCTCAACGAAAAATGATTTTTTAACAAAGGAGTTCAATTTTCAACCAAGCCGATAAATTTGCAACTAAAAAAGATAAATTTTCAAACAAAGAGATTAACTGTCTACCAAAAAAGACGAGGTTTCAAAAAAATACATGAATTTTCAACCAAATAGTTAAATTTTCATCTGAAAATATACATTTTCAACTAAGAAGATTAATTTTTCACGAAAAAAGACGATTATTCAACAAAATACAAGAATTTTCAACTAAAAAAGAGAAATTTTCAACCAGATAGTAGAACCTTCAACTGAACAATATGAATTTTAAACCAAAAATGAAATAGTTAAATTTTCAGTTAAAAAAAATTAATTGATTCATATTTTGATGTTAATGTGTCGATTACTGGTTAAAATTATTTTTGGAGAAAATGAGAAAAAATCCACCTCGGCCCGGATTTGAACCGAAACCGCCGACCTTACATGAGTGGAGCGTTAGCCAATAAATATTACTTAATTAATTACCCTGGTCGACAAATCAACATCAAAGACGAATTTTCAAAAAATAGTTGCATTTTAAACCAAGGAGATGAATTTTCATCTAAAAAAAGATCCATTTTCATCCAAAAATAGAATAGTTGAATTTTCAATTGAAAAAATTAATTTTCAACCAAAAAATAGGAATTCTCAACGAAAAATGTAATATATAGTTGATATTGCAACCAAACAAGATTTTAATTTTATGCCAAAACAGTTGAATTCACCAAAAAAATTAATTTTTCACAAAAGAGTTGAATTTCCAGTCGATAGAGAAAAGAAAATCAACCAGATTGTTGAAATTTCAAGCCAAAAAGGCGAATTTTATAAAGAACAGTTAAATTTTCAATCCGCAAATATAAATTTTCTAAAAGAAAGTTAATTTTCAACCGAATAAAATAATTTTCTATAAAAACTTTGGACACAATAATTAAGTTTTCATGTAAATAATAAAATTTTTAACTAGAAAAAGATAAACTCTCGACCAATAATAGTGGGATTTTCAACCAAAGAGATGAATCTTCAACTAAAATGATGAATCTTCAACTGGAATAGTTAAATTTTCATCACAAAATAAATAAATTATCAAACAACAAAAATGAATATTCGATCCTGAAAATAATTCATTTTTCTTTCTAAAAGTGTTTCTATGGATTTTAGAGAATTTTGAATTTCAGGGTGGGAGAAAAATTCCAAGTTTCGTATATTGGTCTGTAAATCTCTATGGCTCTGAAAATTAATTTTTTTCTTGCTAAAGAATTTTTCGAAAAGTAGGTGTCTCAATTTGAATAGTGAAAATGAAAAAATTGTTGCAAGAGCAATAAAATTGATTGTTTGTCATAAAAATGACTTGTGAACTAGTTAGTAGTCTGTTACTGAAAAAGTGTAACTAGTTACCAGTTCGCTACAATATTCCTCAAATTGGGGTACGTTTTTTTTTTATATTTGAATGTGTAATATTTTTTATCAACTTGGCGCTATTTGATGCAAGACTGAAATTGCAACGAAAGTTTTGACAATTCGAATATTTCCAAATCACAGATTTCAATTTCTTTATAATTTATGACATTTCTTATGTGTCCTATTTTAAAATCACCCCTAAATGCTTGCATTAAAATCGTACTTTTTTTCAAAAGCTCTAATATCATTTTTGTAACTTCAAGTGTTTCAAATTTGTATTTCGTCAATTTTTCAGACCTGTAAGTTCCAAATATATTTTTTTTAACCTTTAGTTCAATTTTGAACAATGAATTTTAATATTTTTGAAATAACTGTATTTCAATTAGGAATGATCAAATTTGTACTGCTTCCATGAAAAATTGTGTAAATTGATTAAAAGCCATATTTAACTCTTTAACATTGGCAATTTTCACATCGAAAGCCTCAATTGTTAGTTTTTTAACTGTTAGGACAGTTGCGTTTCGTACGCATTTTTAGAAATAAATTTTCAAAACATATTGTTGTATATCAAACGATTCTAGTTTCAAATACTTTTTTTTAATCTTCATAATAAAATTGTACGTTTGCAAATACTGAAAATTTGGATTTGATAAATTAGAAATGCTTTAAATTGGCAAGTATTTCATTTTTATCGCTAAGAGATTTTTTCGTTTTTCAATTTTATAACTTATGATATTAAAGAAAAGCTCAAATTTTCACGGTTTTTATTTTATTGTTCAATTTTGTGTTTCCAATTAGATATTGTTGATTTTTTTTTTTAAATTTAAAACTGTTCAATTTTAAAAGCTCATGAAATTTTAATTAATAATTATTCACTTTTCGGGCTTTATAATTTTTTTGTCCATTCTAAGGCATAACAATTTTATTTTTCCTATGTAAAATTTTAGTGTTAATGTTAATATAATTGTTGTATTCTGAAGGCCTCTATGTAAGTAAAATTGTGCTGCTTTCAAAAACTCAATTCTTCAATTATTCTTCAACGAAATTGTGTGCAAATTCCATTATTTCAATTTAATGCGCTCAAAATTTGAAATTGAAATTGTTTCTCTAAAAGCTAAAACTTAAAATTGCATCATTTATAGGCTTAAAAATTTGTTCTTGGACACTTTTTAACATTTCAAATTTAAGATTATTCAGTGTTTCTATTTTCAAAACACTATTTTTTAAATTGTGTAGGATTTTCAATGTTTCAATTTTATGCACTCAAAATTTGAATTTTTTCAGCAATTATTGCTTCTAAATTGAGATTGTTCCTTTTTAAAAGCTGAAATTTGATATTGTATAATTTTTAGGTTTCAAAATTTCTTCTTGGTCACTTTTTAACATTTCATATTCAAGATTGTTCCGTGATTGTATTTTCAAAAATCTATTTTTTAAATTGTGTACGATTTCCAATGCTTTAATTTTATACACTCAAAATTAAAAATTTTTTAGCATTATTCGCTTGCAAATTGAAATCGTTTCTCTTCAAAAGCTGAAATTTAAAATTGTATAATTTTTCGACTTCAAAATTTGTTCTTGGTCACTTTTTAAAATTTCAAAATTTAAGATTTTTCAGTTTTTCCGTCTTCAAAAATCTATATTTAAATTTTTCATCTTCTTTGGTTACAATTAGAAAGTATTCCTTTTATCATTCTTTCCTACAAAATTGTACAATTTTCAATAGAACTTTTAATTCTGACGTTTATCATTTGAGATTATTCAATTTTGACTGCTACAAAAAATTAATTAACGTTAAACAATCAGTTTAAAAAGTTTGTAATTTTTTGTGTTTGCTATTAAAATTGAAAAGCTTAAAATAAAATTTCACTTTTCTGGACTTCAAATTTTAATAATTTTGCAACTTTACGCGCTTAAATTCAGAAATTTTTTTCAGAACGCTTCCAAATTGAAGTGATTATTACTTAGCTTTAAAAGATTGATTTTCGAATGTTTCAATTCCATAAACCTCGATAAACTTAAAAAAGGTTGAATAATTTTTGTGGCAATAGTAATTTTCAAAATTGTGAAAAAAACTTTGTTTTTATGGAAATTTTTCTACAGAATTATGGGAGAAAAAATTTATATAAAAATCTGATTATACCGGTATTGAAGTCTTTATGACGATATTACTATCTTTTTTTTGTAATTACTAAACTTTAACGTTACACTATAATTTTGGATACATGGTTTTCATATAGAGTTAATTTTTTTTAAATATTATGTAACAGTATCGATTTACAGTACCAATAACAATAAAAATGTTAAGATATAAGGTGGTGAAATTTTCGAAAATTATTTAAGAAACAAAATGAGCTCTTATTCAATAAAATCTGATCATTTTTCAAGATTTAATTTGAAAAAAAATTCATGCATGTAACTTTGATCAGCAGTAATTGTTATTCAAAAAGACATTTTTTTATATTTTCGATTTTTTACTGTTAAAGTAGCAAAACTTAGCAAAAATTTAAGAATAAATAATTTATAACTGCAAACGTATAAAATGGAACAATTTTCAACGCAAAGCGTTTCGCTTCTTTTTTTTAAAAAATGTGCCAGGTATATAAATTAAGCGTGTTTAAAAAAAATCCAACATTTTTTATTTTCAGAAAAACGGTCGCCATTTTGTGAATTTTAAACTTTTTAATATTCTTTAGTGGATTTCTAAACAATGATAAACTCCCGATCAGAATCAAAAAGAAAAAAATAATTATATTTTAATAATTTTGTAAATCACCAGAATTGACAAAAAATTTGAAAAAATGTTTGACACCTCATTGGAAAACTTTTTTTGGGTTAGATCATGCTTTCATACTATTAGTTTGAAATCTAATAATCTCAAATCGTGATAGTTGAAATTGATCAATTTTCAAGCAATTTTAAATATTTTTACATATGTAATTGAAGTTTTTAGAATTTAATATTTTCACTTTTTTTACTTACATTGAACAAAGTCTAAAATAAAATTTTTTCTTTGATTTGTTAGTTTAAGATGTCGGTAGTTTTATAATGTTACTTATTTAATAATTCGCTATATTTAAATTTCTGAAATTTAGAAATTCGGGCCTTTTTGTACTTAGGACTTTATATTTTATTAATTAAACTTTCAAGTATCCTCAAAAGTATGATAATATATATAATTGATAATACTAACATAATGTAAGTATATAAATTATAATTTATAAAATAAAAAAAAGTAACAAAAAAAAACGCCCAACGTGGGGCTCGAACCCACGACCCTGAGATTAAGAGTCTCATGCTCTACCGACTGAGCTAGCCGGGCAGTTACACGTCACTTTGCGAAACTAGGATATAGATCGAATCATTCATTTGCTGGATTGAATATTTTCTCAATACCCTTCTAATTCAAAATTAAAATTATTTATGATTAGTAACAAAATTGATTAATTTTTTCTATCCTGTACACGCTTTCAAAAACAGTTTTCAGTAAATATTTCAAATTAATCTAGATAAATTATATAAAGTACATCAAGTAATACATAAATATATCTAATAAAATGATTTTATCTTTTAAATATGATCTAGAAAGGTGTATATAATTTTACATATTATTTCAGCATTTTTTTACAATTAATATATGTAATAATGAAAAGGGGCTAATATTGATCATTAATCCTCTTAAAGTACGTGAATAAATAATAATTTTTTAATATTTTTCTTTCTTGTACATCCCAGAATTAAATTAAAAATAGAGTCTGGATGAAAATCATGCAATCAAATAAATAAACTCATTACTTAAACAGTATAAAAATGTTTAATAACACGATTGTTTGTACATTGCTATCAAACATAATAATTCAAACAAGACGCTCTGCATTTTGCTTTGCACTACTTTCTTCAACAACTTCTGAAGATCTTTGCGATACATGTTGCTAATTACAAAAAAATGCTCTTGATAAAAAAGTTTATTTCAGACAATTCTAACAAATTGAAGATCTTGATTTTAGAATTCTACGCTCGGCCGACACTGTTGTGTAAAGGGTCCACATTTTTTTTCACATTCAAAAAACAAGCTCCGTTTGCAGCGTTACTCTGTCCACCAAAAACGACGCACACAAGTCCGTGGACTGCAGTATGTTGATAAAGTTTATGCACCCACTTGTTAACCGTTCGAAAAGTTTTTTCCACTTGTTCATTTTTTAATTGCTCTTCACTTATTCTCACATGGCAGAGTGTAAGAGCATGTTCCATCGCAATTTGAGAAGCTCGATTCACTGCGTGTTTATTTCCCTCTGCAACCACCAAACGAACCTGAAAAAAATATTCATAATTTAGATTAATTAAAGGCCTCAAAAAATGTAATATTTTCAAGTTTAGATATTAAAATGATAAGTGAATTTACTAATAAAAATAATTTATGCAAATGCAATAAATTACCTGATCGTCCTTGTCAAATTCGCTATCATTCATAATGCTAAGGCTTGAGGTCTTTAAGTACTGTGCGTACTCATTCATTACTCCATCACAGCCAATTATAGCCGCAGTTTTCTTGTCCTTTGTTACGTGACTGAAAAGCGACATTCCATACTTGCGAATCTTAGCCTTTTCCGCTAATTTTTCCTCCTCAGATTTCTTCTGTTCAACCTCGTACTTCCATTCCTCCATCTTTCTTTGACCGGCAAGAACCGCGTCTCCAAATTCTATACTGTGTTTCAGTTTTAGCTGTGTCAGTTTCAACGAGGCAGCTGCATCTTCAATGGAATCGTGTCCTTGCCTTCCTTCCTGAATTCTCTCCTGCAAAAATTCTCTCGATAAAGTCTGGAGCTTGGTTTTTCGAGATCTGAAATAAAAAATTATTTAAATATAAATGAGAAATTGCAATCAATCCTGAATATAGCGTCATTGTTAACAAATTATATTTCTTTCACTTTACCTCACGCCACTAATGTTGAAAATGACCCCAGTGTCAATAACATAAGGATGCATCATTTTAAGAGCATGAAGATCGAAATGCAAACTTTGACCAACAAGAATCGCATCTGGGGGAAGCAAAGTCCTCAAGGCTTGCTGAACATCTGCCAAGGTTGTTGTAACATTCCTAAGTTTTTCTTCCGTGATTCCACTATATCGGGTCAGATAATCCGTAATTTTATTCTCAGGTTTTACGAAAGTGTTGTAAACAGTCTGCGATAAGGAAGTAAAAGTTTCTAATCTTATAATTTGATCAATTATCAAGAAAACTCTTTAAAAAATGATTAGCAACTTCTTGCTACAAATTGAATCAATTCCATTCCAAACTTACGTTCAGTTCTTCGTCCACGACAGATATTCTAGTCAACTCTGATGATCCACCGCTAGTCTTGCACATTTCACAATCGACACCAAACATAGGAGACTTTGCTGTAGCCTCAACGTACATATCCTTCGTCAATACGTAATCACGATACCTACAAAAATCATCAGAAACGTTCTCACGTCTGAAAACCAAAAGTAATATCACATAAAAATAGATTGCAAATCTATTTACGGCATTAAAATATCAAATTCCAGTTCAGAAACCGAGTCTTCTTTTGTCACTTACTCATTCGCTAATACACCTTTAAGTGGCAATGGATACTGCTCTTCCACAAGTTGCCAAGGCGAGAGAAGAAGTTGGGTTCGTGAGAATGTATCTTGTGGTGGCAATTGTGACATAATTTCTCTCGACAAAGCTTTTCCATCAGCTCCTACCGGCGGATGCATTGGAAATACTGCTTTCAATAATTTAACCAAGTCTCCCGTACTTTGCATTGCTGCTTCAAGAGATCCAAATTCTGAAAATGAAGAATTTATATCATTTTTAATCGATTATTATTTTTTAATTATTTCATTACAAAATAATAAAGTTCTATAAATACGTTGAATTAACTTGAGACTCTGTGTTCCTGTGAGAGGCACGGCGACAAGTTCTTCAACGATAGAACCTCCATAAGCTGCAGGCGTGACAAGTTCCAATTGGTGTTCTAAATTAGACGTTACGTGTGGAAACATTGACTCGTACGCCTTAAAGTGATAAAGAGAAAGACCTTCCACGACAAGGACTACCGTGTGTGTTAACTAAATCAAACAAACAAGATAAAATGATAAAAATGATAAAATACAGCTTATTTAGTATCTTTTTTAGTTATCAATTTTTTTATTTCTCACCCTAGTATTTTTTTCCAAGAGGCACCATCTGAACGGTAAGTAGGGAGAGCGATTGCCTAACAACGAATAGAGCAAAAGATGTTGTATATCGCTTAAAAATATTGGAATCCTATCTTTTTTGTTGCCATCAATTTTTAAACTAGCATTTTCTCCAACTTCTTTGAGACGAAGACGGGGTATGAATTTCAATTTTTGTCTGCGTACTCTCAGTTCTTCTTTCATTATTGCGTACTCTTCTCCACTTAATCTGAAAATTAATAAGTAGAATCTTCAGTACTTGAAACATATACACTTAACTCGAAGCATATTTAGTTAACAAACCTAGGTTTCTTGTTTGTGAGTGGATCTGGCTCTTCAGTATTTTCTGGATCAGCTTCCTCTTTAATAGTCTCTGGACTCGAATTATCTAAAGATCCACTGCAAGGTCTTTTCCGATTTGGACTCTGGCCACTCGTCATCCCATTACTCTTACTTCGATTGTTCAGCATATTTGCTTTAATTTCCTAAAAACAAAAAGAAACTTACAAATAATTGACGTTAATTCTCTAAAAACGATTCAGGTCCTGAAACAATCAAGAAAACTAACAGCTTGTTTGATAGCAAGTGCCTTGGCTTCTCTGTCTTTGTCATTTAATTTTGTGATTTCTAATAAAGCTGCCATTTTCTTCTTTTTCTTTTCTAATCTCTCCAACCGCTTTCCGGTAAGCATCTTCATTGTTTTCAGCTTCCTCGATAGATTTTACGTAGTCGAGCATCTAGCATCTTCGTAGAAAAATACAAATGCATACAATTTAGAAATATGGATAAAAAATAGAGAACCAACTTAGATACTTATTCTTAAATTTAAGAAAAGGAGGAATTTTGATTCAAGGACCTAACCTTTAGTGAATAACAGAGAACATTTTCGATGACTTTTTTGTGAGTGTTTTTAAGTAAAGAAGATAAACGGTTATTTTAGATTGAAAAGGAATACAATAATACCTGCGGATTCTGGAAAACAGAAGTGACATGAATTTCAATAGGTTGTGTGAGACCATAATGTGTCTCCGTAAAGGAATTAGAAATTAGGAGTGGCTACCACATAAAAAAAGACTGATCCAAAGTGTGTAGTTTTTGTTTTGTGGGATAGATGGAATTGTACGAAATTGGGGTAATGGATTCGTTTTTTAATTTCTTATATGCAGTGATGTGTCTCCAAGAATCCGCCAAATCACTGCTTCCTTCGTCACCTGGTTACCAAATTCATTGTTGATTCTAACTAGATGCCACTCGATTAAAAAGTTTACATATGTTCTCCAAATTCTAAACCTCGAGATCGAGCACGTGTGTCAAATGCCATTGATGACATCCCCTTGTTTATTGTAAATTTATAATTGAATCCTCAAGAAATGTGCTTAATTAGGAAAAGGAGAAAATAAACATACTCATCTTTAATATATCTGACCAATAATAAAAAATTAGGGCGCAAAAGAGGAGAAAAGGGTAGTCTTTAAATATAAATATAGAAAACTTACCATATTCAGAAATTCGAGGTTAAGTCACGGAGGTAAGTCACGGTCAACTTGTTTCGATTCGAAAAAAAATACTGCACTGAACGCCTCCCTGTTTTGCATTGAAATTTCTTGACAAGATAATCCAAAGTTTACAGCTTTTTATGCGAAATAAATAGACTTTTGTGGATATTTTTTTTTAATCACCAACGCACTTTGCGCTTGCGTTTGCGAAACACACGAAACAACTAGCAGACGATATTTAATAGTTGCAAGTTTTCCTGAAAGAGGACTGAGAGCGCCACAGTTTAAAATACAATTATTATAAAAGAGCAAAAGTTTCGACATTATGTTTAATATTGTTTAACACATTTCATTTTTATTAGGTAAATAATTAATTTAGACAAAATAATACTTTTTTTCTAAAGTGAACAAAACTTTTATACAAATTCAAACACTTTAAATTTAAATCTAAAGAATTTAAGATTTTCTTCTTGAAAAGTAACTTAAACAATAAAGTAAATAAATAAAGTAACAATAAAAAACCTCCTTCTTTCTGTCAAACATGGAAAAATTCCATTATATTTACATAATTTGTACTTCCAAAACAATCTCTTACATAATACTTACAACAACTTTACAAAAATATTTATGAAAAAAAATTATTAAAAAATATTACGTTGTTTGTGATAAATATAGATATGTACATAAGAATTATTTATAAAAGCATTTTCACACTGAAGAATGCATAAATGAGACGGTTTTTCATTTCATGTCTTTCGTGCGACTTAAAAATTAATTCTCAATCTATAATTAACAATTTTATAACGATGATTCTCAATTCGAGCAAAATTAATATACATCATTTGCAAAACTATTTGTTAATCATATAATAATTTAGAAATAAAACTATAAAGTTTTTCTAATTACATAAATTCCTTACGCTCACTGGACCATTTTTACAAATTCATAAAAATGTATGCTGCACTTTTTTTGAGTCTCTTATCTTATTTATCACGAATAGGTACTCATAACAAATAAGCACACACTCTCATTATTTTGATACTTAAATCTTAATTGCGATTGTGAAGTTAGAGATTTGAATTTATCTATACTTTGACACAATATTAAATCGGTCACAAAAACTCAATCTATTAAAAAATTAAGTTTATCACACAATGCTACGAATTCATTTTCGAGACCAGGTACCAAATTTTTACATTAATTCTCGCAACAGCAGTAAGGGTTGAATCAATTAACATATCTAAAAAATTCCTTCAAAGGACGGCACTAAATTTGCAAGTCCACAGAAATAGCTTTACATTCCGTTGTAAGCTGGACCGCCGCCTCCTTCAGGAACAACCCAATTGATGTTTTGACTCGGATCTTTGATATCACAAGTCTTGCAATGAATGCAATTTTGTGCATTAATCTGCAACCTCTGTCCCGAACCATCATCAAGAGGAACATATTCATAAACACCAGCTGGACAAAATCGACCTTCGGGCCCATCATAGATCTTCAAATTTTTTTTCACAGGTACACTGTCATCCATAAGAGTGAGATGAGGAGGTTGATCGGCTTCATGATTTGTTCCAGTGAGAGCAACAGACGATAAGAGATCAAATGTGACAACATTATCTGGTTTTGGATATTCAATAGGCGTACAGTCCTTCGCAGGTTTCAATTTTGCGTGATCCGGACCTCCATGAGAAAACGTCCAAGGTTCCCTTCCGCCTAGGAGCATGGATATTCCAGAGTACATGATTCCTCCATAAAGTCCAAGGGGTGAATGGAAACTTGGTCTAAAATTCCTTACAGCTTTAAGTTCTTTGTAAATCCAGCTATTTTGAATCTTATCAGAATAAGATTCAGGAACAAGTCCTTTCGTAGACGAAGTTTCCGTCTCGGATTTAATTATAGCATCAATAACGCTTTCCGCAGCCAGCATGCCACTCTTCATAGCGTTATGTGTTCCCTTGATTTTCGGAACATTCAGAAATCCAGCCGTACATCCTACCAAACAACCTCCTGGGAATTGCAACTTCGGAATTGATTGGAAACCGCCCTCCACGAGAGCTCTTGCTCCATAAGCAATCCTCTTACCACCTTCGAGAGTCGGTCTAATCGATGGATGCTCTTTGAACCTCTGGAATTCTTTGAAAGGACTTAAGTAAGGATTTTGATAATCCAATCCCACAACAAACCCTATCGCAATCAATGGAGTATCCTCGTTCAAATGATATAAGAATGAACCTCCATAAGTGTTTTTATCCAGTGGCCAGCCAACAGTATGTTCAACCAATCCAGGCGAATGTTTCGATGGATCGATTTCCCAAACTTCTTTCAGCCCAATTCCGTAAGATTGAGGTTCGCAATTCTCCCTGAGGTTGAAGGTCTTCATTAGCTTTTTCGCTAAATGTCCGTGACAGCCTTCAGCAAAAATGGTACATTTGGCATGAAGTTCCATTCCCCGTTCGAAAGTTTCTTTTGGAGAACCATCCTTGGCAATTCCGACGTCGTTGGTAGCAATCCCTTTCACTGAACCATCCTCGTGGTAGAGAATTTCAGCTGCTGCATATCCTGGGTACAATTCAACTCCCGCTGCTTCTGCTTGTTCGCCAAGCCAGGAAACGACGTGGCCTAAACGAACTACATAATTTCCGTGATTGTACATTGGCATTCCTTTAAGTACAGGGATAGGAATTCGTCCGTCTTTTGTGAGATAAGCGAACTTATCCTTGAAGACTGGAGTTTTTAAAGGTGCTCCTAGTTCCTTCCAGTCTGGAATAAGTTCGTTTAAAGCAACTGGGTCGATACAAGCACCGCTGAGAATATGTCCCCCGATTGTTGCGGATTTCTCGACGAGGGTCACTCGCAATTCTTTGCCGTGTTTTTCAGCCAATTTTCGAGCCTGAATTGCTGCAGACATTCCTGCTGGTCCTCCTCCGACGATGAGAATATCGGTTTCGTCGACATATCTCTCCATGTTGACTTCCTTCCATCGTGGATCGTTTTCCCTTGGAACAACCGTGTAGTGAGTTGTTATTTTCGGAAAAGTTGTTGTGCTGTAGGTTCTCTTCGAAATTTGCAAGCACAGTTTGTAGGCCCTCGACATATTTGAGATTGTAGGTTCCTGGTCCAAGCGGAAATTTTTTTGAGATTCAAGCCTGAAACACCAATTTGAATGTCATTTCGGTTTACGAAGTAAATTGAAAGGCTTTTCTCCAAATGCGTTCTGATATCAGAAACATTGAAAAGATATTACATTTGAATAATTTTATAACTGAAAACAGTTTTGATGACAACGAATCGATAAGTATGTCCATTGTATTTTTTAAAAAGCAGCCCTTTCAGAGATATTCTAATTGTAAGTTCAATAAAGTGGACAGAGTAACCAAAGGTTTGAACAAACTGTCCCAGGTTAATTTTCTAGAATTCTTTTTAGTCTGAATCTACTTCTCTCCTTTTTTCTTCCACAAATTATCCTTTTCAAAGAATAGGTATTATACGATTTAGAAAAAGGAAAGCTGTTTTCCGAAGTCTATGTGAACTTTGCTTCCGAACCTTCTCATTTTTCTATTATTTCAGGAGATTTTATTATTAACTTGAATGCTCTCAATTTGTAATTGTTCAACATTTTTGTTTCGTAACACATGCAACGTCTGTGTCAATCTTTGTCCCATTGGGCTACTTTTGAACAGAAAAAAACTGTTGATGCTTATTGAACAATTTTTAGTGTACATATAATTATTTGAGTCCAGTAAAAATGATAAGTTTTAGCTAATTACTTTTTATAATTAAAATATTGAATGAAATGTTGAAATACATTTCATGTATTTTTTTCTATTATGATAAGATAATTAAAATTTCCTTCAATTGCCAAATATTGGTATAACTGTTCTATCAGTATATCAATATCATTATTGTTATCTAAGCACAGTTACATAATAAACGATAATAAATTAATCCGAGTATCTTATAACTAATTTAACAAAAATTATTTACTGCTTACCGAAATTTGTATCCAGAATCAGGTACAAATATGACGACTTCCAAATTTGATTTTTGTCTCCGCACACATAAAAATAATCTTTTAACTTTTACTTTTAAAAGAAGACAAAGCAGCAGAATTCAAAATTTAAGAATTTTCATTCAATTCATTAAGAATAGTTAATAACAGTAGACTTAGAGATTCTAAATTAACTCGACGAACTGAACTTTGACCAAACAAATAAGACACCAAGAGCTGAGAGAGACTGAGAGAGACTGAGAAGAGAGACGAGAGAATGAGAACACTGTAACTTGTAAAAGTGTAAGTGTAACACCGTACATTTTATTTTGCGTACTTTGTCGCGGCTTTGCGTATGCACTTATGTGCGTTCTCAAACTGAACATCACAATCAAATTATAAAATTTAAAAATTTGTGTCAAAACTAATTATTGAGTTTTCTCATTGTTTAGTATAATTATGAGGATATTTAGTAATGTAATATATGTACTTGTCAGCTCTCAATTGAATTGCTATTCCCTCTAATTAATTTTTATTTTAAAAGTTTGAGGTTAGGAATCAGGGATTGCAGTTTAGGCAGTGAAAGTCAAAGATGGTTAAACGCTGAGAGCCAAACAATAACATTAATTTCATAAGACGAAATTTAATTTTTTTTAATAACTTCGGAAAAAAATGATTGTACTCCATAAGTGTATTTGGATAATATTTTTTATTTTTCAAAAGATATTTAATTAAATAATAAAATTGATATTTTTTTTGTAACGATTTTATTATTTAATTGAATAGCTTTTAGCAAATATAAGAAATATCTAAATACACTAATGGTGAAATATGTATCACTTTTTCCAAGTTATTAAAAAAATAAACTTTCGTCTCATGCAATTTGTATTATTGCTTGGCCCTCGGCGTGCGGCCATCTTGCCAGCTGATGTCACATCTTGAAATACCTAACGCCTGTTTCATAAATAGCGCGAAATTTAAATAATGATAAGAGCTGTATACCAGTGAGTATTTAATTCTCTCTGCTGTATACCTGAAGTCCTAAGACTGTACCTAGGTAAATATTTTGATTTCAAAACTCGATTTTTTAACAAAATGGACAGAAAATTGATTTTAATTATATTCGGCATCAAAATCATAAAAAAGATTTATTTTATAATTGTAAATTACTTTCGTACGCCATTAACTTTGTATTTTTGAAATAACAATTATAATAAATAATTGATAAATCAATAAACAATACAATTTATTGTCCCCACGAACAAAAAAATACAATTCTTTTTTAAAATTAATTATTACGATAAAAAGATTATTTTTACTTGCAAAACATTTTTGTATTCGAAACAAAGTTATTACCAATTTTGCATTGAACACCTTCACGTAAAAATAAAAAAGTCTGTTGTAAAACAAAAAGAAAGCGTAGACAATGGCCATGAATTAATAAAAACACATGACGAGTTTGCCTGCGCCTTGTTAGCAGTAGGGGCGTGTTAGAGGTTTTCAATGTAATTCTCCCTATCGTAACATCTCCTCTCAAGCACCCTATATAGACTTCAAAATAAGGGTTGCACCCTCCTTTTTAAATCTCATATAAAATGACCTTGAGATCGAGTGAAATCAGTCGTAAAAAAAAACTCTAAAGGGGTCAATTTTTCGAGAGACAAAGCGGTGGCCTCAAGTCCAAGGTTATTCTCTCAAGTCAATGTCGGTGAGACTAACTTCTTTCAGTGAGCGCCGTACAGTCAGATTTTTATCCAACCATACATGCTTCTATGACTCTTTATTTCCCCCGTTTAACAATCCGCGCGTTTCGTTGTCGCTGTCGAGCAGTTCCGAGAGGTGCCGAATTGTTCCGAAGTTACAAGTTCTGCATGCGTTTGAACAGGGCTCGTACGTCAAATGCTCGAAGTAAGTTACATAGTTTTTTTACAGTAATTTACCTTGTCCTTTACGCCTCTAGTTTATACTATTTTTTTTTATTTCATAGTAATCAGTGCCGGTTTATCCATTAGGCAAAGATAGACAAATGCCTAGGGAGCCGCACAGTAGAGCTGAATGTAGTGCCCGTGGACAAATTAACTTTTAGCCAAAACTGTTCGACCGATTTGGATAATTTTTTTATTAATTAACGCTTATGAAATTTCTAACAAAGCTGTTGAGGCATGCTTTTTAAAAAGGTATTTATTTTTTTTAACAACGAAAATTCCTTAACATTTTTGTTTTCAAGGTGTCATTTTACAGAAAGTTATCCAATTTGTTCGAAAATACACAGAATTAGTGCGGTAACTTATCATAAATGACGTCCAGCAGTATCAGATATATAAAAAATTGTTACAATTGTTATGAACAAATGAGTCAACAAAAGCGAGTTTTCTAGTAGAAACGATATTTAACTACTTCGGATGTGTATTTTTGGGTGAAAATGAGAAAAAAAATTCGACATGACTTCTAAAAAATAAAGACCATTGAAGTCTTTCAAATCCGTTAAAATTCACTAAAATCAATTAAAAATCCTTAAATTCTGTTGAAATCCTCTGAAGTCGCGAGAAAACTCTCTAATATTTTTAATCCCAAGAAATCTATATAAATATCTTTTGAAATTTTATGAATCCTTCAAATTTTGTAAAATTCCTTAAAATCCCTTGAAATTTTATAAATACCGTAAAACTTCCTTGAAATTTTTTAAATCTTCTTAAATCTTATGAAATCACTTGAAATTCCTTAGAAATTTTTTAATCTCTTGAAATTTTCTAAAATCCCATGAAATTCTTTGAAATCTCATGAAATTCCTCGGAATCTTTTAAAAGACCCTAAACTCTTTAAAAACCTTTGAAAATTTTAAAATATTTAAAATCTTGTAAAATCCCTTAAAATCTTTTGCAATTTCTTGAAATCTTCAAAACACTTTTATATCTTTGATACCCTTTCAAAATCCCTGGAAATTTATTTAAATCTCTCGAAATTTCTTGGAATCTTGTAAAATACCCTAAAATATTACAAATCCTTTGAAACCTGTTGAAATTTTCTAAATCTTTAATTTTCTTGGAGATCCTATAAAATTGCGTATGTGTGGTAAAATCCCTACAAATTCCTTGAAATACTTTGAAATCCCGTAAATTATCTTCAAATTTCTAATTCCTAGACATTCCTGAAAAACTTGTCAATCTTTTTTAATCCCTTGGGATCTTTCAAATTCCTTGAAATCTTGTCATTTCTTTTGAAATTCTAGGAATCCCTTGAAATCTCTGAAATCCCTGAAAATCGTAAAAGTTATTAGAAATTCCTAGAAGTCCCTTTCATTTCATTTTAATCCCTAAACTTCGCTAGAAATCCGTTGGAATCCCTTGAAATCTTTTTAATATCCCATTAAACATCTTGAAATTTGTAATAACTTTCAAAATTCCTTCAAAAATTATGAAATCTTTGCAATCGTCTGAAATCTCATAAAATCTGATAAAATCTCTTTAAAACCCTTGAAATCTCTAAAGTCTGTTAAAATCAACAGAAATCTATTAAAAAGCCTTGTTTTAAATCTCTTAAAATTTCTTCAAATATTTTTAAAACAATAAAATCGGATGAAACTTCTTGAAATCTCTTAAAATCCCTTGAAATTCTCTAAAATCCCTTGGAATTAGCTAAAATCCTTTGAAACCCCTTGGAATCTGTTAAAATCTGTTGACATCTCATGAAATTTTTAGAAATCTCTTAAAATGTTTTGAAAATTTGTAAAATCTTTTGTAATCTTCAAAATCTTTAAGAATTTCAACTTTTGAGATGGCGGATATATTATTTTAGCCAATCTAGTGAAGAAGATTGAAAATAAGTTTAAAAGCAAAGTGAAAAAAATAATTGCATCGTTAAAAAAAAGTGTCAAAAAGTGTCAACAGTGGCGTGAGTCCGAATTTTTCCCTGTAGTCACTGATTGAAATCAGTAAGAATTTTCACTAAAAATCAGTGAAATCTCACTGATTCAAATTTAGAGAGTAATGTGTACTTATAAAATAAGTAAGTAATATCGAATAACAAATTTAATTACTAAATATGTTTGGTAACATAATTTGAGGAGATTTATTATAACATAAATAGAAAAATATATGAAAAGGTTTAAAGAAAGTGGGGCGGGGAAATCTAAAAATGTAATGCCTATAGGGGCGGATTTTTCCTTAAACCGGCACTGATCATAAAAGAAGCGAAATAAGATATTAATCTCCTTTTCAGAAAAAATGTCCCCTATTTATGACCGATTTCAATTTAAAATGATTGGACAATTTTAATTTTAAAGACATCAATATTAATTTGATATTAATGTTTTGCAGGCTTTCAATTTGAAATTATTAAATATAGTGCAAAAATTAAGTTTTGAATATATCTATCTGTTTAAAATTGGTAATTTTGAAGGTTTATTTCAATAGTTTTTAATTTTTAAGTGTAAAAATTTTGTAAACAATTTTTTTTCTAATTACAAATTTTAGCGTTGGCGCTAAAAAATTATTTTATACCTGTTTGCATACCATAAATACGTAATTTACATTAATTTGAAGGTCTTTATCGTTCCTTGCGTTAATTTCGCACTTAACGCAGAAATCTGAAATTTGCCATAACGTTCCAGCCCTGGCCTGCCGACACAAGGGTCGAAGAGAGTAGTTGAGTGCTCGTTCATGTTCGGTTCGTGTGCCTCGGCGAGCGTAATCGCGTAAAATGGATTCACAATTTAGTTGCGAGGTGAAGGTTGATCGTTGAGAAAAAGTGAACATGGGAAGGTCAAAATTTCCCGGGAAACCGCCGAAGACGGTCACCAGAAAGAGGATCAAGGTTCTCGCTTGGCCAGAAGCGACACAAAGTGATTCCGTAACCGTCGCTGAGAACATCTATTACGGACTTTCCCTGTTCAACGAGACGTTCGGTGACAACGAAAAGGTAATTCGCGCCTCTCTTTGTATGTCGCGCAGACCGCGCAAATTGAGATGAATGCTTCTTGGCAATTTGGAACAATTTTTTCCAACTCGCTCAAGATTGTTTGTGTTGTGCGTATTAAGAGCGTCAGAGGGACGCATACGGCGCCGATTCGATCGCGAAAAAAACTCGGTGATTCGGTTCACGACGAAGGTTAACCTTACGCAAAAAATCCGTCCGCCGACCTTTCCAGTTTGTCAAACTTTATCGTTGAACCACCAAGGTGTTGAGCAGGACCTATTTTTCAAGTCCTTTTCTATTTTTCCTGAGATAATTTCTAAATCCAAAAGGTTCCTAACCTCCAAGGCCTTTTTCGAGCGATCGTATTTGATGTTGCTTGATTATTATTAAAAGAGCTCTGTCGGCTTTTTTGTTAATTATTTACGTTATTCAGATCGTTGTCAATCTTTGTTGAAAACGATTGATAATTGTTACAAAATGCGCCAAAATGATGCTCTCTTGTTGAAGTGATTTGTCATTTTTGGAGAGGGATTGTTTTTGTTTTGTTTTTTCAGAAAGAGGCGGTATTTTTGAAATTCGGTATTGCAGTTTTGTGTGGAATTGTGTGAAGTGTAAAAGTTTATCTGGATTTTGTGGTGATAGCTACATTCACTTGCAATTAATCCTTTTAGCTCAAAAAATACAAAAATAATAATGTAAAAATAAGTAAATGTTATTAATGTTTGTCATACCTACATTATATCATATATATTGTATATTTTACTTTATTGAAGGCATAATTTAAAAATGTTATTTTTATTATACACAGAATGTGAAATTTATTTGTATGTGTAGAAATGCCGATAATTACAGTGAATTTATTTTTTAACATGGAAATTCTTTCATTCTTAGTAGAAAAATCTATTGAAACTTTAAATTTTTCTTGATTTACATGATTGTTTATTTAAATACGGCATTTTATAACAGTCGCAATTGAAACTAAATCACATTGCAATTGTAATGTTCCTTCTTTTATGTTTTCAATATTTATTGAATTCGATAAAACATGAATTTGATGTGATTTTCTTTTCTAAATTGAGCAATTTGGCACTCACATCTCTGAAAATGGCAGAAACCCAAATTGTTTCTGATTACTATTGCAACTTTGATAGTAAATATGTTGACTTGTGTATGACAACTATTTCATATTATATAAGGGAGCATCCATAAACCACGTGGACAGTTTTTTTTATATCGATGTGTCCTTTTCAACTTCCTAGCAATTTTATTTTCGTCTTCATTTAAACAAAAGAAAGAGTATCCACGTGGTTGATGGACGCTCCCTTGCAAGGTCAATATGCTTCTTTCATATCTTAAGAAAATTTTTTGAAAAATGTCATTGAAGAATCTCATAGGTGCTTTTTAGCCCTGTGAGCTTTTTCTCAATAAATTAAATTAAAGAATAAGTGTGTTTCATTTGTTTAATGAAAGATGAATTTTCTTGTTTGTGATCTAATTCTTCTCACAGTAATAAAAACAAGTGTAAAAGACACTGATTTTGGTTTGGTTTATTTGGGGCTATCCCATGATGAATGGAATTCCTCACTTGAGAAATCCCAATTTTTAGGCACTTGAGCTCAAATAAACACCACATGGAATTTACGTATCAGAATTATATTTATGATGCTAACAACTTAGCTTTTTATCATAATATTTATATTAAATCTAATTTTAGATTACACGTTGTAAAAAAATTATTAAAAATCTAAGTCTATTTTTGAGAAATCAAGACATTGAAATACGACTAAGGTTTTCAACAATATTTTCAGTTTAGAATTGCTAATTCAAAAAATTTAAATACATTTGCATAATTATTAAGTTTCTCTTTTTACCACATTTTCTAAGTGAATTGCAAATGAACTTTTTAGCAGACTTTTTCAAATAGGAAATCATTTTAAATTTGCTCTATCTGAAATAAATAAACTAAATTTCTTTCAGGAGCATCCACCGTTTCACGGTTTCAGCAGCAAAGAGGCTAAGCTTTCCGCGTCGTACATAAAAACGCAGCAGAAGGACGCAAAAAATGCTGTGAAGAAATTGCCACTTTCAGTCGAGAATCTTCCATCTTCGAGCAATATTGAAAAGTACCTCGAAGAAGATGCAAAAAATTCCTCTTCGGATACTGAAAATCATAAAAATAATATCAATGAAAACAAAGATGTCAAGAAATGTGGAAAAGCAGGTACAAAATCTACAAACGTAAAAACTGCGGAGGAGAAAACACTTTTGGTGAAAAACGAAAAGAAAGAAAAATTTTCCAATTTCGTCAAGACCCCTGTTCTAAAATCTGTTAATAATATCCTCGATCGACATCATCGAACAAGGCAATTACAAAATAGTACTGCGAAGCGTTTGCTTCAAAAGGCAAAATCAAATAACAGCAATGGACGTGCTACTCAAGTACAATCGTCTGATAAATCCGGCGGTGCTAGAAAATTCGTATTGCCGATGCGCAGCGCTCATTCGTCGAGAGTGATAAAGCCGAATAAAAGATTTATCGAGGAATTAGAAGAGAAATCTGGTCCAGATCACAGTGAAAATGATTCTACAAAACAAGTAAAGAAGGCCAAAAAGGTGAAAGAAGAGGAACAAAATCTAATTTTGAAATTAGACGAGAAGGAGATGAAAACCAAGTCGAAAAAAACGACTAACTCAGCTTCCAGTGGTCAAAATTCCCAGCAGACTGCGAAGAGTTGTGAAAAATCAGTGGATTCCTTACCAGACGCACAAACAAAAAGTTCACAGGTGAGTAAACGATTTTTTGTACAGCGCATAGTTTGCGGAACGTCTGCGAAACTTGCTGAATTTTGTTAATGAGTTATCAAAATATTGTGCCAATTTATTTTTAAAATGAGCACAAAAGATTGAAAAGAGGTTCCTATTTTCTGGAATTGACGTGAAAACATTTCCCCCTTTTCTTTATAAAGTATATTTTTGTCCAATAAATTTCCCCTATTGTTTCCACAAATTTAACTACTAATTTTCGTCGCTTAATTGTGCTTATTTACAGGGCAAGTCCCAGAATGCATCAGGCAAAGGCAAAACCGCCAAGGTTCCGCAAAATTGCATCCTTGAGAGTAAAGATTCCTTGCAAGTCATGCCTGATGCGAAAGTTCTTGTGTCCCCGAATCAGAAAAATAATGGCATTCCTTCAAGAGTTCTTCCGGATCCCAATGTTCCAAATTCAGAGTCTTCCAGAATTCAAACGAGATCAGGAGCTCTCAACAACGCGTCCAGCGGTCCAAGTCCCGCGGCGAAAGTACCTGAAACTCCAGAGGAAGCTAGTAAGCCACCAGTGTTTACCGAAGAAAGTGGCTCGTGCGAAAATAGTCTGAAGAGTGCGAAAAATGATGAGCGTAGTCCGGATGGTTCGATGGATTGCAAGAACGATTCTGACAACTTCGATTCGGAAAGCTCCTTGTCGGAAAGTGGAAGCGATCATGGTAATAATTCGGAGGATGAACAATCCGAGTGGACGGGAACAAAGTTAACTGGAGGGAAAGTTATATTAAGAAAGGCTAGGTTAAAATTGGATAACAAAACTTTGGGTGGGACCGAAGGACCATTTTCTATGGCGAATGCTCAATGTGCGGCAAATGGAAATATGAATTCAGGTAAATCTTGTACTTGTTTAAAATCTGTGCAATCGGTATAGTAAATTATGTACAACTTATTATGAGATGCTTCCAAATCAATTCGAAATTAGGGATCGGAAGCATGTTTGGACCCGAACCCTTTACATTCTTAAGGGTCCGGGTCCGGAGCAGACTCTTGCTGGACCATTTAGGTCCCACGGCCTTTTAAAATGTAGAGGTTCTGATCTCTGTTCGAAATTGGCATGGTTTCAAATTGAAATTGTTCCATTTTAAGTGCTTACCTCTTTAATGATTCAAATTGAGATTTCTAACTTTAATTTGCAGGTCTCACCGGTACAGTCAAGTGCGGAGTTTGTGGAGCTGTGCGTTTCTACCGATTTGTCAAACAGGCGCGCAAATTCGGCATCTACAGTTGCGAATCCTGTCGTAAATTTATCAGTAAAATGATAAAGCGCCAAGCCTGCGCCAAGTCAATGAACAGTGTACTTCCCACCCTCCAGTGCCACAAGGGGGACGGATTGTGCCTCGTTCCTCCTGTCGTAAGGAGTCAACAATGGAATCTCATGAGGTGTGTCTACAAAGCTAGATGTCCAGCCTGTTGGTTAAAAATGTGTTTGAAGTGCTACAATATTCCCACTACACTTCGGACAGGACTGAACGCTATGTTGCCGCCTTTGATGAGAGATCCTCTTTCGATATCCTTGCCTCTAGGGCTAGAGGACAATGATTTGCAATGCCAAAAGCTGATTGGTTGCAATATAGGATGGCCAGCGGAAGATAGTTTGGAGAAGAACTTGTTTAAGTCCGCAATGAGTTGGAACAACATGGAACTTGGACGAAAGTCAAATTATCAGGGCACTATCGGAGGAATGTTGACGAGGAAGACGGACAAGTTTGACAATCCAACGTTAATATCGCCAAGTAAGAAACGTAAAAAGGAGAATCGGATCAAAGTACGCAAGAAAATAAAAAATCCTACTGTTGTACCGCCAACTTTTAACAAAGGCCAAGCACCTGCGAGGCAAAGGCTAGAATTGAAAGGACCGAGGGTGAAACATGTTTGTAGAAGCGCGAGTGTTGCTCTTGGACAGCCGATTGCGACCTTTCCGTCTAGTGACGGAAAGGAAGAAGAGGTTGGGAAGAATATTCCGAAAGCACAAAAAGATGGAGAGAAGGTTGAGAGGAAGGATGAAGTTATGAAGGACAAGGAGACGCAAAAAGCGAATCAAGAGGGTCTTAATTGCAATATTAATTTTATTCCGCAATCACAAAAGAGAGGCAAGAATCAGCAAATCGTTTCGACTGCAAATCTTAGTGTGGTAAGCAACATGTTTGTTGAAAAACGGTTCTTTCATAGATTGGAAAAGTGGGAATAGTCCGGGAAATTTTATCAGTCTCTGAAATTTTGTCACTATCACTTATATTTAAATATAAATTTTATTATTAATTTAAAGGAGCGTTCTTTGCCGAAGCCAGCAGCAGCAACGCTACCCACAGTTTCCATAGACTTTTGGGAGCAATATGATCCAGCCGAAGTTGGAGCCAAAGGATTTGCACTCATAGGTTCCGAACTATTTCACATTCCTGCCATTTGTTTTCTATGTGGAAGCGCTGGTAGAGAACCGGTAAGTATAAGATTGAATTCATCTTTTCACGAGTTCCTAAGCAAAATTTACATTATGGCATTTTGTTTAATTATAATTTCAGCTAATTCATTGTCAGTGCTGCTGTGAACCATATCACGCCTATTGCTTGGAACCGAGCGAATGGAACGCTTGTGTTCAGCCAAGCTGGTGTTGTCCACGTTGCACTGTCTGTCAGACCTGCCAGCTTCGATCCGGACCTAAGTTGTCTTGCATCCGCTGTCGACAATCTTTTCATCATTCGTGCTTGTCCAAATCTGGTGTCAGTGCCAGGCTTTATAGTCCAGACAGGCCGTACGTGTGCCAGAGTTGCATAAAATGCAAAAGCTGTGGAAGTGAAGGAGTCACTGTCCATGTGGGAAATCTTCCATTATGTTCCATGTGCTTTAAGCTGCGCCAGCGTGGAAACTACTGTCCTCTGTGTCAAAGATGCTACAATGAAAATGACTTTGATACCAAGGTAAGAACTCAAACTCAATTTATTTCCCTTTCCAATAAGCAGATTTGATTTCATTTAGAGTTTAGAAAAGAAAAACATTTTAATATTCATTTTTAAATAAATTGTCATCATTCTAGATGATGGAGTGTAACGAGTGTTCCTGTTGGGTACACGCTGTCTGCGAAGGCCTTTCAGACGAGCGCTACCAAATCCTCAGCTACTTGCCCGACACTGTCGAGTTCACATGTCGACAGTGTTCGCCTAATCCAAACTCCGTCTGGCGAAACGCCATTGAAGTTGAACTCAAAACGGGATTCATAGCAGTAATCAAATCGCTCAGCAAAAATCGAAAAACCTGCGCCGCCTTGAAGTGGAGTCCAAGGAAAGAGTGTCTCTGCAGACCGCTAGTAACCATAAGAAAACTGGACTTTGACGAAAAACTGGAATCCAGTTTCATGATCAATAAAAACAATTCAGCAGAAGAGGCAGAAGACTCTGCGAGTGAAAAATCAACAAGTGATTCCAGTGTAAATCCTAATTTAAAACCCGACTTGAGTAGGTTTGATTTCGAATGTGACGAGCAGCCAATAGATTTTCCCAGGAGAGGTTTGAGGAGGCTCAGGCAAAAGATTCACTCGAAAGACTGCTCAGGAAAATCGAAAAGTTCGAGTGAAGCGAATTCAAAAGATGGTTTTGATCAGGAGAACTTCAGCGAGCTAAAAGATTGTAATTGTTCCGAGCAGCAAATTATCGCAAGGCCTTCACCGACCTTAATGTCAGTGAAGCGGAAGGTGAATGGTAACGAATATGCCTCGCTTTCTCAATTTCACTGTGATATGGAGTACGTCATCAATCGCATTGGTACTCGAGATCTGCTAGAGGCTTATCATAATACTCTGAAAGAAATATTTTCTTGGTTTGATCCGTTAAATCCTTCATATGAAAGCGAGAGTTTATCGATGCCTTCCAAGAATTGTCAAAAAGATTCTGAATCTCCGGGAATAAAAGTCGATAGTGTCATGGACGTATGGAAAGAAGAGGTTCTAAAATCCCCAAAAGCAGTCGCAGTGAAAATAGGGAATGTGTACAGCAACATTAGCGTGGAAGATGGTAGGTCCTGTTGTCTCTGCAAAGGTTTGGGTGACGGTCAAGAGTCAAAAGAAGGTCGTCTTTTGTACTGCGGGCAAAATGAATGGGTTCATTCGAATTGCGCCCTTTGGTCGAACGAGGTTTTCGAAGAAATCGACGGTTCCTTGCAGAACGTTCACAGTGCCATTTCGAGAGGACGTCTCATTCGCTGCAGCGAATGCGGTAAGAAAGGAGCGAGCGTCGGATGCTGTTCGAGAAACTGCAGCAACACTTTTCATTATTCGTGTGCGAGGAACATAGGAATGATCTTCAACGACGACAAAACAGTCTTCTGCTCTCTACATTCTTCTGACTGTGCTAATAAAACGATTCAAAATGAAAGTGAGTTTTGTTTAAAGAGGCCTGTTTATGTAGAACTGGATCGAAAAAAGAAAAAATTCGCTGAGCCTGACAAAGTTAAAGTGATGATTGGATCCTTGACGGTGGATTGCTTGGGAACAATATCGCCCGAGTTTTCTGATGGCGTTGAGAAAATCATTCCGAGTGGTTATAAATGCTCGAGACTTTACTGGTCTACTGTAAATCCTCTGAAGATCGTGAGGTATTACATCAGGACTTATGTTCAAGTTTATGTCCCAGAAATCTCTGCTGATTTGGAAAACAACGTCACAATTGATCACGCGAAAGAAAGTCAGATAGAAGAAGAACTGAGGTGCCAGAAGCTGGAGATAATAATCGTCAAACAAACGCTCGACACTCTAATTGACACTGTCTGTAATAAAGAAGTGGATGAAAACCTTGCGGAGCAGAGCAACACCGATCTTCTGCCTCCAGAATTGAAGGAGGCGATTTTCGAAGACCTGCCACATGACATTCTTGATGGAATTTCCATGCAGGACATTTTCCCGAAGATGAGCTATGAAGACTTTCTAGTCATGGATTTGAAAAACGATGCGTTTTCTACCGATTTATTAAAAGACGATATCCTCCCTCCCGAGGAAGATATGAAACCTCCTGAAAATAAAGTGTTGAAACCTGTAGCTCTCGAATCCGGTTCGCAGAACGACACCTGGTTGGAGTCGAAAAATTCTGTACAGGATTTGATGGACGATATATTCGGTTCTAAGAGTCAGAAACTCGGAGGGAAAGAACTGAAGAGATCCAAGTCGGAAGTGATGACGAACAATTCCCTCGTTGGAGGTCAGAGACATCAACAACGTTCTTGTAGTGTGACTTGGAGTTGCAAACTCGACAGTGCTTACGGCTCGTCGATGAAGAGGAGGAAAGTGCCGAGGAATTGCGGATCAATGAAATCAGGAGAGGCTATTTTAGAACCAAGTAATGATCGGGGTTCGATGTTTCATGACCTGAGGATTCCAGATACTTTCATGGTGACTGTGGGTCGAGCCAATACACCCAGTGATCTTAAGTACTGTATCGAAGACACCAATAACATCAACTGCAGACTTTTGCCTTCAAAAGATGAAAACAAAGATCACAAAAATCTTCTGTGGCACACGAGACAACAACCTAGGATAGTGCAAGTTGATGGTCCAGCGGATCCGAGTAGCGCGAGTGAATGCAGTTCACCAGAATACAACATCGAGGAAAGAATCCATCCAAGTTGCTCCTCGATGCCCCAACTCGACGGAGCATACGATGATTCTTCCCAAGAAGGCAATGATGTCGAAGCAAAAGATTTTTTCAGATCAAGACTGAAAAGAATCTTCAAATTCAGTGACATCGAATCTCAAAAGAAACTCGATAAAGAAGGTTTTTCCAACGAGAAGATAAGTTTTAAGATCCCTCAGTTCGATGGCGGTGATGACATCTCGAGTGACGATGAGTGCGTTAATCAGCAGATTAACGAAGAGGTAAATCCTCCAGCAGAGGCGAATCCATCAGAAGAAGTTGGGGATCGACCAGTTAAGTGCAAAAGGTGCCAGTGCACTTACAGAACTCAGGACAGTTACAACAGGCACTTGGCGAATTGCGATATCATGACAACGAGTGACAGCGACTCGGAAACGATGGATAACAAACTAGCATCGCCAGATTCTACATTCTCTCAGAGTATTGGTTCCATGTCTCCTCAGTTTGTTGCAATGTCGCCTTCGGAAGGTCACACGCTTTTATCAGAATATCCTGATATGCAGGTCACGTCTCCGCTTGAAGCTTCCGTTCCTTCTCCTCATCCTGGGATTCAGATTGAGCCAATTGCTCAAGCTCTCATCACTCCGCAAATGCACACCCATGCGACTGTGGAAACTGTTCACCAGACGGTAGTAACGTCTAACGATATGATCGTTCAAACCCAGTACACGAGGACAACAACTACGCTACCAAACTCGACGGTTTTGCCACCAGAGAATAGCGTTCAGATCACTGAGATCACGAGTCCAAATGCAGTTTCCGATTTCAATGATTCGAATGCTACAACAACGCCGCTGAATTCTCCAGGGAGCTCTCCAAATCTTCCAAGTTCACAAGGATCTGCAACTTATTTGTCAACTGGTGTCCAAACTGCAACGAGTGAAGAGGTTCTTCCTTCCCATGTTGTGAAAGCGCTGAAACCTAGGTCTCCTAGAGCTCCGAAACCAAGGAGTAAAAACATTAAGGCTCAAGTGGTTCGGAATCCTGGACAACAAAATATGGGGAATATTAGGTGTCAAGGGATGCAGAATAATCCGCAACTTATTCAACTGCAACAGTCACAAAGACAGGCTCCGACAGTGATTTTGCAGCAGGTGGCACCTCAGGGCATTATGTCGGCTTATGTCGAAACTCTGCAGCAACAGTCGGGACAAAATTTGCAATATATTGCGGCAATTGGAGGACAACATGAGACGCAGTTTAAACCTCAGTTTATTACGACTAACCAGCTGGTTCCGGGAGCGTATATTCAGACGGGTTCTGATAACTTGCTGACTCTTCAAAACGGAGGTAAATTTTGTTTAAAAATATTTTTTTAGGGGTTTTAGTTTAACAGGGTGTCTACTAATCGAGAAAACTGGGAAATAGCCCGGAATTGAAGTAAAACCGGGAAAACTCGGGAATCATATTTAAAGTTTTCAAAAATGTGATATTTTTCATTTATCACGATAACAAGACATATAAATTTGATTTTTCACTGTTTAAAATTGTAATAATTAAGTTATTGTTTTAATTACTTAAGATTATTGATGAAAATTAAACTTGAGGGTCCAGTGAAAATGAATATAATTAGATTATAATTGCTTCGGACGTTTCGGGACACGATGGTGGCCTTAATAATTTATTTATTCTAAAAAATTTTTAGACATATGTGAAATATAATACAGTTTTTATGTCTTAATTATCTGTGTAGGTTTACTTAACATCACAGTTGTTATTTTTTATAAAAATATCTTTAATTATTTTTGGTATTCCAATTGTTAATAATTTTTAGATGTAATTTTTTATTTCTTTGGTATTAGCGATTAATTATTGAAGAGTGATTACAAAGAATCATTATCAAAATTATTTATTTTAATACAAACTGAGTTTTACATTAACTATGTTTGAAACACATGTGATTATAATTTAACTGTCATAATAAAAGAATAAAAATAGTTTTTTTAATCACTCCTCAATAATTAATCAATAATTAGTTGCTAATACCAAAGAAATTTGAAATTATATCTAAGAATTATTTACCAATTAGAATACCAAAAATAATTAACCAAAAATATGTTTATAAAAAATAACAACAATCTACGCAGGTAATGAAGACATCGAAATTGTATTATATTTCCCACATATGTAAACAATTTTCAGAATAAGTAACCGAAGAAGGGTCACCATCGTGTGTCGAAACGTCTGCAGCAATTGTAATCTAATTGTATTCATTTGAATTTGAATTTAAAAACTGTTGTGGTTATAGAAATTTGAAATTTTGATATGTTGCTTTTCACTATCCTGAAACTAAGCTTGAAATTAAGAACTTTTAGATAATATTGTGACCTTGGAATCTCGCATATATATACGTTTATTCACAAACACATACTTATCGTTATCTTCCACTAAACCAATTTAGAGATAACAGTTTTAGTTAGTGATTAAATTTTCATCAGGAAACATCTCCACTTTTTTCGTATCGTGAATTGCGTAATAATTTAGGTTAGATAAAACGATAAAATTACTGGTCTCTGGTGATTCTTGAGTATAGTATTCGAATAATTTTATATGTACTTCCATTTGTATAATTTTTTTAGAGAATAAACTGCTTTATCACTTGCACGTGTCTGCAGTGAAAGAAAGAATACATATAGATACTCGTAAGATCAAGCTGTTTCATATTTACCTAAAGTTCTAGTGAACAAAACGCGGTCCGATCTTTTGCGCCTCAGATATTTTTAGTTCATCATATAATGTTATTATATACCATTTTTCCACATTTGAAAATGAAGAAAATTTTAAAGTTGATCAATTTTTGTAGTAATAAGAATAATAACTCTAACAAAACTAATAAACTCTGTCTCATGCCCAGGTATCTCAGTAGTTCCGGGCGTTCAGCTAACTCAACAACAACCTACAGTCTTGGGAACCATAATTCAACAACAACCAAGTGCGATCCAGTGCGGGGTAATTTCCTCCGAGCAGTTAGTTCTCAGCTCGACTCCTACTTTGGAGATGTTCACAGATTCCACAGGGAGCATGTTCGTATCAAGCCAACCAATGTACTACGGTCTGGAAACGATCGTCAGTAACACGGTGATGTCTTCGAGTCAGTTCATGACTGGTGCAGTACCTCAAGTATTATCAAGTAGTTATCAAACCACAACCCAAGTATTTCAAGCTTCCAAGCTTATGGAGCCAATCGTCGACATGCAAGCAGTATCCACCATGCCGAACGTACCAACCGTTCAAGCCATGCAAGGTGTTCCAGGAATGGCTGGAAGCTTCGTTGTAGTCAATCAATCTGCTCCCATAACTGATGCCATCACGACTCCACAACTTAGTGTACCAACAAATCCTGAACCTAATTTCAACCCAGTTGCTTGTACGCTCTCTTCTTCCATGAACCCCCAACCTGTCGAGCCTGTGAGGCCAATTCAAACTTTGGAAACGCCTCCAGTTGTTCCCGAGATGCATCAAAATCCTAGAATGTCTTCTCCATCGAAGCCACTTCAACAAACTATTCCTACGATTCCAAGAGTCGCGGTTCGACCAAATCCGGCGATGCAAGCTCCTCCACAGGAAAATAATCCGTGGAAAATTACGCAGCCGATTCTGGGTCCGGAACAACCAATTAGCAACAGTGTCCGACCCTATTTTGATTCTAAACACGTGTCGGAGAACACGAGCATGATTAAATCAAGCATATCAACGAAGATTCCTCCCTTGCCCAATCATTGCATTACTCAGAGAAATATTGTAAATAAGTTTAATGATGTAAATAGTGTGCATAGTACCTACAGTAGTTCGCTGACAAATACTAATAGTAACATAAGTTTAAGCAATACCCCGGTTATCTCAAACCCCAGTGCACAAAATAAGATTACAATGCCAACGAGTAATGTACCCACGAGTCGGCCGATGAACAGGGTTCTACCCATGCAAGCTGTTATGCCTAAATTAGATTCTCTCAAACCTGCCCAGAAACTTGATATCGGTTTAGAAGAGCCTACGAAACCGATAATCAAACCCATTGAGACTGAAGTTGATTTGCCTCCGAAGGAAATTTTACCTATAATCGAACCCGAGAATAAATCTCAGTTGAGAGTGAATAACTTGGAGATTACAGTTGACTCCACTGGTGAGAATTTTAAACTGATGGAGACCTTTGAAGAGAAGATGATGGAGAATTTGAAAGAGAAGGAGAAAGAGAATCTGAGAGTGAACCTACAAGAGAATCTGAGAGTGAACCTACAAGAGAATCTAAAAGAGGCTGCTAAAGCAAATCTGAAAGAGATCGTGAAAGAAAATTTAATTGTAGTGGAAAGTCTAAAAGGGAACGCGAAAGACAGTGTGAAAGAGAAAGTAAAGCTTCAAGAAAATTTAAAACAAAATCAAAAGGTGGAACCTGAGTCGAAGGAAAAGGCGCCGAGCAATACATCTTTGAAAATTGTCTTACAAAAGCAATTGCAGGACGGTTCGTACAAAATCACCCAACCCTTTAATTCGACGAATAATAAAAAATCTCCTCAAATCACCTCGATGGAGGTGATACCCGCACCAGAAAATCAACAGACAAAGTCCCTGCAACTTCTTCCGATCCAGACTTTTACCTTAAAGAAAAATGCGCTTAGTGAAAAAACCGGGTCTACCAATACGTCGAACCTCGCAAAACTCAAATCTCCTCCAATAGCAGTTAAGAAGCCCAGACTCATTTCCAAAAACGTTAACGCAGTGAAGAATAGTGCACCGGTTCCAGTTCCGCCACAGAAGAAGAAATTAACTGGACCCAGTCTCATGTACGAGATCAAGTCTCAGGATGGATTTACTCACACTGCATCTTCCATGTCTGAAGTTTGGGAAACTGTTTTCCAAGCTGTTCAAAATGCACGAAAAGCTCACAACTTACCGCCCTTACCTCACAATCCGCTGACGGAAAACCTGGGGTTGGAAAATAACGCAGCAATCTATTTGGTGGAACAACTACCGGGTGTGAATAGATGTACGAAGTACAAACCTAAATTCCATAATCTGTCGCCTCCGAAACCTGGGGAAGCTGATGGCGATTTGTTAGCGGAATGCGAGTACGGATCTGCAAGAGCGGAACCATTCAAGGAGAGGAAAGTCCACGACATGTTCAGTTGGCTTGCTTCTAGGCATCGACAACAACCAAAGCTGATTGCCATCTCGGAAAATGAATCTAGGTATGTACTCATTTTTTTTTACTTGAGATCCACTTCCAATTAATAAAAATTCGAGAAGTTTAGATAGATATTCGTATGTAAGTTTAAATAATTACTGACTTCGAAGGCACTTTGAACAATAGTCCTAAGCATTATTCATTTTTATTTTTAAATATCACAATTTATTCAGAGTCAAAAATATAAAATTAACTTTAAAATCTACATTAAATTGTAAGTTTCATGCAGAAAGTTAAGACTGACTACATTTAAAGGTAAATCTGCTTGTCGACCTTGCAAAAGAACTCGAGCAGGTTCAAATAACTTCTCACAACGCCTTTTTGTCGCTGGAATGCCCAGGTATTTTTTTGCTAAAGTTGCTAATCTTGGTAACCTTGTTTCGTTCATTTTCCACCAACTAAGAAGCTTGTTTTCATCGGTGCTAGGTTTTGACAACAAGTACTTAGCAACCTCATCATGTATAACATCAGCTGTAAAAAATAGTTATATTATTATAATTTAAATTGCTAAATATTTGAAAAATCAGTTTTCTTCAATCTAATATTTACCTTCATTTGTAATTTCCATCCACTGGTCAAAATGTGTCTTCCTTTGTTTTGTCGGAGGTTCCTCATTAGCTAAAGGATCCATCTCTGCCTCTTCATCACAATCTATCGCGTTTATTTCCATCTGGACTTGTCGCATAAATTCAGCTTTTTCAACTTCAGAAAGCATCTTCATTTTTCGAACAGGTGGCCACAAGAACGTTGCCACTTTGTGTCGATAGTCTATCGGAAAAATTGATTTCAAACATATCTC
>JAUMHM010000031.1:53144698-53157396 GCA_032362435.1 Melikaiella ostensackeni
CTTCATTTCGACACTATTTATTTCCCTTTCCATGCAGCAGTTTAATATCTTATGATGCCACAGGAGAACCAGATACAAATTTGGTTTCCGGTCGTCCACCAAATCATCAATTGCTTCCTCAAAGAGTTTTAAAAATTCGATAAGTTCTTGCGCTACCACAACATTGAAATTTGTAAACCAATCATTCTCTTTAACATTTTCTTCCATAAGGTCAAAGATTGCTTTAGACTGTTTAACAATCGACGTCAATAATCGAAGCTTTGCCCTCCAACTGTTGTCCTCTTTGTAAATGATCGGTTGAGGCAAACGAGTAGCTTGTCCTATTTGATTTAGGAATTTTACGAAAGAATCCAAACCCGTTAAAGTGTGGTGAATTTTTGGAGTTTCTTCTTGAATATACTCGATGACAAAAATCTTCTCAATTACCTTGTTAAATGATGTTTCTGCACACGTAATGTGTCTGTAGAACTGCAAATGTTTAAGAGTCTCAGCTGATTGATCCGACACGAATATTATTGCTTGAGTCGAATCTGGTCTGGCACCCAGGTTCAAAAGTCTTCGTGTGATTTTTTTCCGAATGTTCTCGTTGCTGTTCCTCTTTTTTGGAAGGAATTCGGTGAACAGCAGGCAACTATTAAAACACCATTTGTCATCAATATAGTGAAATGTAACATTCGTGTAACAAAATTCTTTACTTTCGTCTGTCCAGGTGTTTAACGAAATCGCACCTTGTTCCTTTTCTATGTATGTCATAATTGTTGAAAACACTTCCAGTATCGCTGTATCAGCTTCTTGTGAAATTTGTTTTGATAAAGTGGATTGAGTTGGCAGAATATCCTCAATTCTCAATCTTCCAGATTTTGATCCTAGGTCAATTAGACTTTGAGCTAATTTTTCAAAGCCAGGTCCCTCTATTATTTCTAACGGATGCATATCTATCGCACAAAACTCCACACAGGACTTTAACATCGTTTTAATACATTGTTTGGAAGCATTCGTGTAAGGAGCCTCTTTCGAATGTTCGCAGGTGTGTCTTAGAAGCTGAGAAGTTCCAGCAGTCGTGCCAGTGTATTGTCGTGTAAAATTGCAAAATATGCATTGGACAAAGTTTGTTTTTTTGCCAGTAACCGCATCCACAATCATGTGGAATTTCTTCCAGGCTTCGCTTCTCGCTCCTACCTTGGGTCTGAGAATATATTTCTTTTCTTGTAGCTTCTTGCGTACTTCATCGACTTCTCGTGTCTTTACAAGTTTACAACTCACCCGTGATAACTTCATTGCTTTGTAATAATCTGGTGCTATCCTTTCCGTTTCGACAAATTCTGTTTTATTCAAATCTAGACCTCTGGAATCCTCTAATAGATTTTCCACTTCTTCATTTTCTGATTCGTGTAATACTTCCTCCTTTATCGCAACTGCTAGTGGCTCAAACATCTTCTTTTCCATGATGATGGTTTAGGGTGAACTAATCTGTTGAATGAGGAGAAATTGTAAATTAAATGTTTTTTCATTGAAGTTATTTGGAGATTGAAAGATTTTATCGCACGTGCAATCAGGGTGTCTACTCACCTGGAAAACCTGGAACACCTGGAATTGTCAGGGAATTTTATTGGTCAGGGAATTTTGTTTGAAGTCAGGGAATTGTTTCAAACATGCTTACATTTTGTTTCAAGTTGTAATATAAAAATAAATAACAATTTTTGTTTTTAAGTAAATTTATAGCACTGGATTTATATTTATTCAAATAAAACCTCTTTTTATCATTTTCTCTAATCTCAGGAAAATTTTTTTTTTCAAAATATTAATATGTTAAATATGCATGGATTTTAAGCATGAAAATAGAATAAAATATTTTTAAATTGATATTCATATTCATGGATTTTAAGAACAAATTTAAGAAACAATGAATTGTGTTTTTATTATCATTCATTCATATAATTATTCGACAGTGATCAATAATTTATATAATAATATCCTGTAATAATTCGTCAAAGCTTCCTCAATTAAACATATTAATTAAATCCCTAAAAACTTGTACCGTTAAGAAATTTCTTTTCCTTTTATAACGTTATTTTCACAAATGAAAAAATATATTTTTTTAATTCTACATATAAATAGTGCCATTTTTACACAATTATAAATTTACAATTACTAAAAAAAGCATTGTTTTACAGGACTTCCACGCAGTCATTCAAGTCGTTTTTAGTCAATTTTGAAAAGAATAGGTCACTTAGTTACGTTTCTCCATCTCACCACCAAAAAAATTCAAAGTAATCAGTCTTTAACTTTTCAAACTTTGATAATTGATGTGCCTCAGTGCATAATGTCAGATTTTTTATTTTATTTTATTTTTTTTTTTTTGATTGGCTTAATTTGATGTAGAGTTCCGAACTCATGTCCCTATGGAAAATGTTGGTCAGAATCGAATTAGAAGTGTGCGAAACAAAATTTTTTGTGCTAAGAATAAACTCGTAAGCACTATATGACATTTCAAAAAAATTGACAGTAATTTTTTACTGAAGACTGAGTGCATTTTTCCACCTGCTGCTACCATGATTCAATAGAGCCCAATGAAAAAATTCGACTATTTTTGCTTGAAAGTAAATTTTTTTTTTGAAAAGACTACTATTATATTTTTGGTTCGGAATTCATCAAGTTTGGTTAACAATTTTACTGTTTGGTTAGAATTTTAATTATTTTATTAAAAATTCATGTATTTTGTTACTAATTCGTCTTTTGGTGGAAAATTGAACTTTTTGGTTGAAACATATTCCTCTCGGCTGAAAGTACAACTATTTGGTTGAACGTTGAACTCTTTTGTAGAAAATTCATTTTTTTGTTGTTGAAGATTCATCATTTTGGTTGAAATTTTATTTCTGTGGTTGAAATTTCATCTCTCTGGCTGAAATTTCATCTCCCTGGTTGAAATTTCATCTCCCTGGTTGAAAATGAAACTATTTCGTTGAAAATTCGTTTTTTTTCTTGTTGAGAATTAATTTTTTTATCTGAAAATATAACTATTTATTTTCGGATGAAAATTGATCGTTTTAATTTCAAAATTCAACTGTTTTGTGAGACGTTCTTCCTATTGGGTTCAAAATTCATCTTTCTTGGTTGAAAATGAAATTTTTGTTGAAAATTCAACTTTTCGGATAGAAAATTCAACTGCTTGTAAAAAATTCGTCTCTTTGGCTTAAAAATGGAACTGTTTTTGGTTGAATTTTAATCTTTTTCGTTTGAAAATTCGACCACTTGATTGAAAATGCATCTTTGTAGGTTGAAAATTCAACTACTCGTTTAAAAATTAAACTATTTTGTTAAAAATGTTACTAGTCTGTTGAAACTTCAACTTTTTGGTCGTTAATGCAACTGCTTGGTTAAAAAAATTTTTTTTTGCAAATTCAGCTATTTTGTTAAAAAATGTTTCTTTTTGAAAAATGGAATAATCTGAATAGATTGGTTCTAAATCAGCCCTCAAAATAATTTTGAAATCGGTCAGTAACTTCTGTTCTCTTTTTTGATTTGAAAATTCAAAAGAATTTCCCTATTGCTTCGAAAATTATGGCGAGTTTATCATATGTACAATTTTTGCTCATGAATAATAATAAAGAATTAGAAATTCCAAAAAAGTGTGCTCATTTTAGAAAATTTTAAAAACATGTTTTTTGACATTTTCGATAAATTCTAAATAGAGCAATTTTTTTTTTATTTCTATTTTTTTATTATTGTTCACTAGCAAAAACTGTACATTCAAAACATTCGCCACAATTTTCGAAGCAATAGAGACATTTTTTTGAAGTTTCAGAATTTTGAATTTTCAAATAAAAGAAGAGAACAAAAGATATTGATCGATTTTAATTTTCTGTTTACTTTTTTTTGGATGTCGACCCACAAATTTTCTTCCCTCTGCTCAAACGATTCGACTAATTTGAGCATTTTCACTCCGCCTTTTGTATGAGCAGTTTCTAAGCTTGACACCGTTAAAATTGATGATTTTAAATTTAAAGCGTTTGAAATAGAATTTTAAATTTAAATTGTTTAAAATTCAATGAGTTTATATTGAATCTTTCACATTGTACAACTTCAAATTCATAGTGTTGGAAGTGACACAATTTTGAAATAAACGAGTTCCAAATCGAATTATTGAAAATTCAAACATCGATACATAGGAAAGTTTTAAACCTGTTTAAAAATAAACAATTCTGATTTCTTTTGAACAGTTCTGAAATTTAAAAGATGAAGAGGGCCCTGCGCGTTTGTTATATAATTTGAGTTTCGATTAAATTGAGCCAATTCGATATATATGTTGTAGTACTATGAAATATATCAATTCGGGCCAATTTAACCGAAAAACAAATTTCATAATGTGCATTTTCCTTTTACAGTATAAAATTGAAGACAATTATAAAAATGAAATCACTTTTGTGCTATTGAAAATTTTTTTTTAATTCAAACGTCTGAAGTTGAAAAATTTGAATTGAATCCTTCAAGATTCATATTTGTTTTAAATTGCAAAACTTATTGGATGAATAATTTTAAATTTAAGACTCTTTCAATCAAACATTCATATATTAAAGTATTCAAAACTGGAAATTTTTAATTTTATAATTTGAGAGATTTTTATTTCAGTAATTTGCTAACCAAAAAATTTTAAATAAAAAAATCCACAATTAAGTCCACAAGTTGAAATACTTAATTCAATTGAACCATTTGAAACAACCAAAACTGGGAATGGTATAATTTAATAATTGGCAATGTAAATTCCCTGATTGAAATTTTTTTCGTTGATTTCTACAATTGAAACATTGAAAAATGAAGAAGATTTTGTATTTTTTTTACAAGTGATTTGAACTCAAAATTTATAGGAAAGGAAGGCCTAAAATAAAAAAGTGGAAGCTTAGCTTCATAAGTAATTAGCCCCCTAAACATTTATACCTTTAACATCTCAATTTTGTATTGAATACAATATTTACAAATTTTTATTAGAGATCTAAATGAAATCTACTTTCTCATGAAAATTTTGTGTGTACTGAAAAAGGATCACCCAAAAAGTTCTCAAATCAAAATTTCTTTCTCATGAAGATTTTTTCATTATTCTAAAATAGAAAACACTATAAAGTTATGCGTTTCTGTGCATGGTAGCTCTTTTTAACCAAACTCAAAGAGATTTATCAAATTTATTGGTATTCTCATTAAAAAAAAAGGTTCTTTGTTGTCTTTTTTTTGAGGTCAAAACATATTGTCTTGCTAATATGAAATATCTTTTTTGGAAAAAACCGATGAATCTTGCATTCTATCAATTCCACCAAATTTGTTATAAATTACACTAAAAACCATATTAACAAAAACAAGAAAATAAGAATGGAAAAAATAATTTTTCATATATTTCTTCCTGCGTATAAAATCCAGAAATTGTGTATTTCTTTCTTGTATAACTTCTTTGTGACCACATCAAGATTAAATGCACCAAATATCAGAGCTTGGCAGGTAAAACGAGGAATAAATGGAGATTGGCCACCTGCCATTGCAACTATTAAGTATTACTTATTCTAGAAATAAAAAAGGTCATGCTATGGGGCACAGGTAAGTCTCCATAAAATTGAACGAGTGCAAGAAGTGATTATGGTTTATTAAAGAACGGTAAACCTGTGCAACAGTGGTTGCAACTTAAAAACCGGTCACGAGTCCTGATCACCTGCTCATGCATCTGTCTTCGTTTGCTCTCCAAGATCTCGTATATTATTTGTACCCCTACTTTTTCTAGACTGAAAACACCGGCCCCTCCCCCACGAATACACGCGTCTTCAGGTTCCTCTCATTTTTTTCATCTCAGGTCTTGGACAGAGGTCTCGACTTATTTTTTGAGAGCTGTTCAAATCTCGGTGAGGGTGAGGCGCGATCGCTTAACAACGAAAACCACCTGCCTCGAAGGACACGTGCTGTCGAAGCTGCCCCTGGTTACCATTTCGAAACAGCTGCTCCTCGATATACATTATACACCATAGAATTTACCTTCTACCTGCACACCGCGCCTGTCTTCTCCAAGGAACCGATTATAAAATGTAAGGATAAAAAGAGGAACTCGTGCGTGAACCAGAACACGAGAAATAAAAGAGAGGTCCAGTTTCGAATGTTCGAGATTGAGAGATAGGCCATTTTTGTTGGAAAACTGGTAGGTGTAATTTAAGAGAAGCGAAAAGTAGGCTTGTCATTGGAGTATTGAGGATTTACTGACTGGATATATTACTGATCTGTTATCAATATGTTATCAGTATGATTCGTCACTATAGAAAAAAATAGATCAACTTTTGATCTTATTGATGATAATAAACAGAAAACAGCTCTTGACAATATTCTTTTACAAAGAAACGAAGTACAGGTCTTATTTTAGATTCGGAATAGTAACAGGTGACTTATTCGAACTGCAGATACGCCATTCAGTCTTGAACCAGCGTATAATTCGATTCAACAGGGTCTGAAATTGATGAGATTTTCTCTGATTTGACCAGGAGCCACTCGTCAGGTGTAGTTAATTGCGGTTCATAATTAAGTGGCCTCAAACGTGTTCGGACAGGTTTGACCATGGTGAACGATATATGCCATATAGCGTATACAAAGCACATTGGTCGAGTCTAATGGAATAATAGCTGTCCACCCCCAGTTTCGAGACTCTTTTTCAATCGATTTGTAAAGAAAAAGACCAAAAGAGGGACGTCCTGAAGCAGGACTGGAAACCTTGTTCAAACCAAGTGGTTATGATGGGTAGGCTGCAAACTGGAGGTTATTCTTTTCTTTTCTTTTCTATCTCTCTTTTTGGTAAATCAGATGCATTTCCAGTTCTTTTCGCCTCTTGCCATGAGCAACAGTTGGCAAGAAGGAAACATCTGTCGGCCGCAGCGCATGCGTCTCCCGCAGGTAAGATCCGCGTCCCAGGGATTCTCAAAATTTTGTTCTCCAAATTATGTTTAAGATTTTTGTTCCAAAATCAAACATATTAAAATTTTATCAGAGGCTGAAATTTCTTATTGTTAGATAGAATCATCAACTGAGTTGAAATATGTTGAGCATATTTATTATTTTTATTGTTATACCATTAAGTCAAGTGCCATCAGCATTTTGAATTCCCACTAACTTAGTGTCAGTTCTTCCTTTGCTAATCTTCTTAACTTATTTCCGAAATAATTTATTTCCTTCAAAATCATTTTGGATTTTTATATCTTTTTCCGCTTTGATTTTATCCTTGTTTTTTTTTGTCTAACATCTTTGCTTTTCTGTTTTTATCCATATAATCATTTTCTTAGTAGTAGTCCTCTCCTCATTGCTGAGACCTTTAATACTCAGCTTTCTTGAGTACACTTGCTTTTTCTCGATAACAGCCACGTAGATTTCATCATTCCACCAAGAATCTCCAGTCTTTATTTCTACAACCGCAGTACCGCACACTTCAGATGCACTCTTGAAGATGCTAACCCGTAGTATTACCCATGCATCCTCTACATTTTTATTGCCTACTTCCGTCTTCCAGTCTTCTTTATGATACACTATTTATTCAGCTTTTCACGTTATACCAATTGCACTTTTGGTTTCTGCAAATTCTCTGTTCTAACTCGCGTCTGCTTTGACTTTTTATTAATTCTTCTTCTCCTCCATCCTTGATCTAGGTTCATTTTTGAAACTATGTGGTAGTTATCCTATTATCTGAGAATAGATGTTGGAAAAATGGTGTATAATCATCGAGACTGTAATTCAGGGATCACCAGATGTCAGTCGCTCTGACTTGGGTAACAGTGGTAGCCACGAAGACTAGCTCAAATTGCCCCCCAAAAAGAAGTTCGTCGAACTCGATCCTAGTCCTTTATTTCCGCATACCTACCAACGCTAACGCTAACGACCCTAACCCTTTGTACAGTTTATAGGTTTCTAAGGTTTTCTATAGGTTTTTATAGAATTACTAAGAAAAAATGACATAAAAACTTTCTGTCAGCCAGGCACTTGTGTCAGTTAACGCTTGTCGAAATTGATGAGCCCTGCCATAATTGAGGTTCAATTTCTGGAAGAAACAGAAAGACCAGGAAGAAGCTAATTTCAGTTTACCAAGTTTATGTCGAGAAAAATAGGTGGACTTGTTTTCCAGCTTCTGTCAGTACAGATCTGCATTTTAGTACTTTAGAGTTTAGATAGCTGCTGGCGAGTTCCCTTCCAGTGTACCATAAACGAGTAGCAACTCCGCCTTCTAGTCAGGGAAACGACAAACCGGAAGCGATGAATTTCCTCGAGTTTCAACCTGATTTATGGATGCCTCGCTTGCCAAGATCCTCAAAACTTCTCTCTAGAGTCAAGCGGTTGAAAATTTGTTCACGTGATTTGGAAACTCGTTCTAGAGTTTTACATCAGCTTATGTGAAACTTGGTGTTTTTATCAGAGGGAGATGATGTATTTTCGTTTTACGATCTTTCGTAGTACCTATTCTCATCGTTGTCGTGATTCGAGGGGTTATAATAGGGTTTATGTCAACGAGAATTTAGATTTCGTAATCGGAAAAAGAGGGAAGAAGATTTATGTGAGAAATTTTATTTTCAAAGAACTGACATTTTGAGTGCTTGCAGTAAAAAAGGAGATAATTTTAAATGGGTTTCTCATAATCTTGAGAAGCGAGTTCACTCAAATGTACTCTATAGAAAAAAACTTGGGTACTTACAATTTTATTATTTGTCTCGCAGTTAAATATTTTAAGAATAAAATGCACCATGCATCTGTTCTGGAAAAATAAAGGATAGATTTTTCTATTCCGTAGTCACGTAGTGTTTCAAAACAGCATCCGAATCTGTTCTGTTTCTGTTTATTCAATCCAATTATATTAAAATATATAGATACTATTTGCGTTTTTATAAGTCTTCGATTTCTCTTCATTTTCAATATTTTTTCTCTCGCTATTTATTTCTCTCACTATTTATTTCTATATTTCACAATTTGTAATTTTATATTTCGCGATTAGATTAAAATACATTTTTACTCCTTGAATACCTTTTTCGGGTTTTCACATATCTAAAATCTCCCCTCCCACTGGAAATCGTCAGACATTAAACCTTTTAGCTCAAACCCTCTCCCAAAACCCCGAATTACGCCAACTCTCATAATAAACCTCTAAGCAATGCCTGACGTACTTAGTACTGTCTTTTTTCAATCTCTAAAATCCCCTATCGTCTGCAGCCGGATTTTTATTAGAAGCGCTCGCATTCGCCTGAACATTTGGTCAAGAGAGTGGAAAACTGCAGGAAACTAAACCTGAGCGTGCTTAGGGCGCGCGATTCGGTCGTCGCGCTTCGCGCATCGTAGTACGTGATCGTCGATCTTCGTGCTCCATGATCTCGCGATTCGCGCTCGGTGTTATATATTCTTCATGTACAAATTACTAACTTTGTTTTTTATTTCAAATGTGAAAGGAAATTTATTTATTTAAGGCTCTATCGGCCTTAAGGAATACATTCTCATCATAATATTCGCGCTTTGCGCTCGATTTTCTGCGCTGGCCGTATAATATGTACAAATGAATAGTTAAAAAGACGATTGAAAAAATTATCTTGATTTACGATTGGTCCTATAAAGAAATGTTTAACAGCAATTTTATTTGACCTTTTAAAAGCAAAATTCTACTTTTTTGACTATTTTTTTCTTATCTCGCGTCGTTTGGCTTGAAAATTAAAATAACAATATTCCAATACTATTTTCAATACCTTAAAAACAAATTATGCCTCCTATCAAAAAATGTTTAGAGGCAAGTTTACAAGTCTCTGTAAAAGCAGCAATTTTGATATCTTAACTTTCTTTCGTATTCCGCGTTATTTGGCTCAAAATTTGAATTTTCAATTTTTCAAGAAAATTCAAAAAGTTGTTATGCCAATCTTGTAGGGCTTTCAAAAACAAACGTTTTTTTTTGTCTTGACTTTTTTTCATATCGTGCATTGTTTGGCTTAAAATTTTCATTTTCGTTTCTTTTTTTGAATTTCATAAATGCTATAACTCTCACAATTTTCTTTATATCGAAAAAAGTCACGGAAATAAATTGTTCGACTTTCTGAGTACTACGAATATCCGTACATAAAATTTATAAATTAAAAAAAAAGTGGTCTCAAAAAATTTTTAAATGCTCTGACTTTTTGACTTTCTGTTCAAAATGGCTGGCTGACGAACTTGGCCTTCATTTTAGGACACACAAAGAGACCAATCCAATCGGTCAATTCTTTCGAAAGTTATCGTGCTCACAAACTAAAAATCTACAGACACACACACACCCACACACAGATAGACAGACTCATTCGTAAAAACATGTTTTCTGGGTTCAGGAGGCCTCAAAACGTGGACATTTGACAAAAACAGGGGGGGGGGGTCAAATTTTACACAAATCTAATACATTCTCTGATGAGAATGTAACAATTTGTTAATTTTCGAAACATTCCTATTTTTTTGAGGAATTTATAAAGGCGACAGTTAACATCACTAGAATCATTAAAAAAATATAAATATCTTAACTATTAGGTCAAACTTCAGGGCCAGGTTCAAATAACTCGCCCAGCGCTCGAAAATGCGTAAAAGTATTGTCCAAACATTCGAGTTTATGAAAATTTCAAAAGCCGCGAAATTAATTTTTTTTACTTTCTCATCAGAGAATGTATTAGATTTGTGTAAAATTTGGCATAGTTTGTTTTATAAATATAGAAAATGGTAGTGGAATATTTTTTTTATTCTTGAGCCAAACGGCGCGAAATGAGAAAAAAATAGTCAAAAAAGTATAATTTGTGCTTTCAGAACATCAAATAAAATTTCTGTTAAACATTTCTTCATAGGACCAATCGTAAATCAAGATAATTTCTTAAATCGTCTTCTCAACTATTTATTTGTATATATTATACGGTGAGCGCGGAAAATCGAGCGCAAAGCGCGAATATTATGATGAGAATGTATTCCTTAAGGCCGATAGAGCCTTAAGTAAATACATTTCCATTCTCATTTAAAATCAAAAACAAATTTATGAATCTGTACATAAAGAACATATAACACCGAGCGTGAAGCGCGTAATGAGAATGTGCCCGCGAAGATGGCAGATTTTTATTATTAAAAATAATCATCGGACAAAAAAATGGCAAGTAGAAACAAGTAACGTGTCATTATCCTCTACAAGTTGATATTAAAAAAAGATTAATTTTGCGACTTTCAACATTTTCATAAACTCAGACGTTTAGACAATACTTTTGTGCGTTTTCCAGCGTTTGGAGAGTTATTTAATCCAGAGACTCAATTTATAAAGATTTAAAGTACATTAAAAAAAAACCTAAAATTTCAAATACTTATAACTTCGCGAAAACAATTTTTTTTCGCAAACCAATAAAATATGTGTCATCCTAATTGCTTTGAAAAATAAAATATTTAAAATGCGAATAATTATATGACTTGAAGTTGTACTGCCTGTATGATTATGAACATTTACAATTTTAGTACAGTAAATCTGTCATGAAAAAATTGGTTTTGCGGAAAAAAATGACCGAAGCTATTTCATTCCATGAATAGTTAGTGGGGCATATGAATAGCACGAAACCAAGTTTTCTGGACTCCTTCCCCCCACCCTTGGGCGTTTTGAAAAAAATCAAAAAGTTTTTGGAATTGATTTTACGTGAGAACGGTAGGTAGTAGAGAAAAATTTTCTGAACGAAAATTGTAGAGGACTCTATCATCTATAAATTATCTAATGAAGTCGCCGTGCTACAACTAAAAATGCACAAAATAGAGGGCGCCAAAGTTGCCAAAAATCAGTTTTTGCTCTTTTTCAACCCGAAAAAAAAAATTTTACGGTCAAAGGATTGAAAAATTGTAGAGCAGGAAAAAACCTTTAATAAGAATAAGAAATTTTTTTTTGCGATGTACTATTTTAGAGATACGGCGCTTTGAATTTCTAATATCAGGTTATATTCTTGAAAAGTACAGTAAATTTGTCTTATTTTTCGTGAAAAAAATACCCGCAGCTATTTTATTTCTTAAATCATTACCGGGGCATTTGAATAACATGAAACCAAAAAGTCTACCCCCCCCCCCCATGCGTTTTGATGAAACTCAAAATGTGTTTGGATTTGATTTTCCGTGAGAACGGCATGTTACAGAAAAATTTTTTTTAAACAAAAACTGTAGAGGACAGTATTATCTATAAATTTTGTCATGCAATCGCTGCGCTTCAACGATAAATGCACGAAATAGAGGGCGCCAAAGTTGCCAAAAATCAGTATTTGCTTTTTTTCAACAAGACAAAAAATTATTACCATCGCGGTAGATTCAATTCAATTAAAAAGATTTTTCCGGCTCTACTACTTTTTAATTACCACGATGGTAAAAAAAATTTTTTCCCCCGGCTGAAAAAGAGCAAAAACTGATTTTTGGCATCTTTGGCGCACTCTATTTCGTACATTTGTGGCTGAAGCGCAGCGACTGCATGAGATAATTTGTAGATAATACTGTCCTCTACATTTTTTGTTTGAAAATTTTTTCTTTGTAACATGCCGTTCTCACGGAAAATCAAATCCAAAAACATTTTGAGTTTTATCAGAACGCATAATAAGGGGGGAAGGGGGGTCTAACTTTTTGGTTTAAGTTATTCAAATGTTCCGGTGACGATTTATGAAATTAAATAGCTGCGGGTATTTTCTTCACAA
>JAUMHM010000031.1:53157496-53167940 GCA_032362435.1 Melikaiella ostensackeni
GAAAGGGCGCTAAATTCAAATGATCAAAGAAGTTAAAGTAATAGAAAACATATTTTTGCATCAAACAGTAAATAATTCAAAATAAGTATATGTTTCGATTACTCTAGAGCGTGTTTGTGAAAATTATTTGTATGAATCTTGATATATATTTGTTTAAATAATAAATGCTTTAAATTCTCTTAAATGCTCTATAAATGCTCTGTTCAAGCCTGAATCCTGAGCATTTGCTCAACATAAGTTCTTCGGCATTTAAGAACTTTAGCTTTGATGGTGAGAGATGATTATATGATCAATGCAAATATGAGAAAGATGTCAATATGAAATTTATTCTTTTGTTTGCGTACGTAATACTTGAACAGCCCCTCTGTCCGTCCGACCGGTATAGGCAGAAAAGTCCATAAGTGTAAAAGAGATAGAGAGTACTTTTTGTCCAGTTTTCCGCTATCTATTTTTTTTACTCTTATGGACTTTCTGACTTCACCGGTCGGTCGGACAGAGGTATAAACGCACCATGATGGGTAGGACTAAAGAAGCAGCAATTTAAGAAGGTATCGCAGAAGAAAGGAAAGATATTAAAAAGTTAGAAACTGATTCAGAATTTGCTCTAAAAGTATATGAGGTAGCTACAAAAAAGGCGGAATCTATTCAACAAACATTGAAAAATACGCTGAACACAAATGCGACACTCACGGCCATTAAAGAAATTATTAGTAGCTTAGATAAACTACGATCCAAAGAAAAAAAAACAAATACAAATTGTCTATCTAACATGATTGAATCAACAGTGTCGCGAAAGAAAAAAAAAGTCTCTCACACATTGACATATTTTCGTTCCTATAACAGTTAATTTAGAAATAAATTGTAATTTAATTTCTTGATAAAATTTGTAGTGTCTCATAAGAGTCTTACGCTTAACTTTTTTTTTCTTGCGCTGGTATTTTCAAAACAAAAAAAATCCCCTTTTTATGAGAAAAAAATCCCCTATTTTCCCTATAACTGAAAGGCTGAACCACCGTGACCCCTGTTTTTGTTAAAAAGTCTACTTTTATATTTTTAGTTCAGAATTCATCACATTTGGTTAAAAATTTCACTGTTTGGTTGAAAGTTTAATTATTTTGTTCAAAATTCATGTATTTGGTTACTAATTCGTCTTTTTGGGTGGAAAATTAAACCTGTTGGTTAAAGCATCATCTTCTCGGCTGAAAGTTCAACTATTGGGTTGAATGTTGAACTCTTTTGTAGAAAATTCTATTTTTTGTTGAAGATTCATCATTTTGTTTTAAATTTCATCTCTCTGGTTGAAAATTTAACTCTTTTTTTGAAAATTCATTTTTTTTTTGTTGAGAATTAATTTTTTCATCTGGAAATGTAACTATTTCATTTTCGGTTAAAAATTGATTGTTTTAAGTTGAAAATTCAACTGTTTGATTGGAATTTAATCTGTTTTGGTTGAGGTTTCAACTATTTTGTTGAAAATTCAACTGTTCTGTGAGAAGTTCGTCCTATTGGGTTTAAGATTCATCTCTCTTGGTTGAAATTTTAGCTGGAAAATGCAACTGTTTTTAGTTGAATTTTAATTTTTTTGTTTGTAAATTCGACCACTTGATTGAAAATGCATCTTTTTAGGTTGAAAATTTAACTGCTTGGTTAAAAATTCAACTATTTCGTTAAAAATGTAATTATTTTGTTGAAACTTCAACTATTTGGTTGTTAATGCAACTGCTTGGTTAAAAATTATTATTTTTTTGTTGAAAATCCAACTATTTTGTTGAAAATGCAATAACTTCGACTTGTAATCTTAGATGTACCTGAAGTTCTGAACGTTCAAATGAACGAAATATTTTTTCCCAATTCTATTTTATCTACAAATATTGTTTCAACACCATTTGAAATAATGCATTATTAGTTTCAAATTGTGTACATATTCCGATTTTTGAATTTTAAGTAATTACAATCATCGAATTGGATGGACGGATGTTAAAGCATTTGCGCTTTTAACGTCTGGAAAATAGTGATCCGAAATTTTCAAAATAGGAAGAAACCCATTTTTTAATTTTCCTCGAACTTTTCGTTAGTAATTACAATTTCACCAGTCACAGGTGGATTTTAATTTGAATTATTCAAGTATTATGTAATGATTTCAGGGGGCGTGGGGTCGATTGCATACTTTAAAAAATGCGATACTAAATTCTTGAAAGGCTTTGTAAAAAATTCTACCTGGAAAATCTAGAGATACCTGGAAAAAGCCTGGAATTATCAGGGAATTTTTTTCCGGGATTTGAATAGACACCCTGGCAATGGAATGGAAAATTGAATAATCTGAAAAACGACTCTTCTTGAATATTCTTATATATCTTTATTTTCAATTAATCAAGTAGTTTATAATAAATTATTATTTAAAATGTACAAATATACTTTTAACATTTTTGGAGCTCTGTACTTTATTTATACTAAAGAGACGCTGAACAATATTACTAAAATTCTGAAGGAACAGTCAAACAAGTCACAAAAATATTTATTTTTACCACATGGTTCAATATATTTATCTTTGTTTTATAATATGTACAAATTTTAATTTGAAGTGGTATGGGCATGAAATTATTATAACTTTATTAAATTTTACCATTAATGAACACACAAATTTATATTGTTCATTTTATTTTTCTAGATAAAATATTGGGAGACAATCTTTTTATATTTATTTCTTTGAAAGAATTGAATAAAATAATTTTTCTATTGATTTGAAGTTAAAATCTTTGAAATTTGAGGGTTAGTAATAAATTATAAATTTTTACATTAATTTTAATATTAATAGCTCTAATATTCTTCACAAAAAAATGGTTAAAAGTTTGTGTTCAAAAGCATACTTACAACTACTCTCGGTCAAGTTCGGTAGAATGTGAAGCGCTCTCGCACAGACGGACAAAACGTATACTCTCGACTCAACCCTAACGAGAAACAAGTTTTCGGCTGACCGAAAACATTTGATCGTCCCTCGATATATTTCCACTTGAGTATCTACAATTTAAATTAAAAAAGGAACCATTTTCCTCTGGCAATATTAGGTCATAATCGACTCCAAATAAAAATCTGACTTCGTTTGATAGTTCCAAAAAATTGATGCACTGTCGCCAATCGTACAAAGTGCGTCCGACATTTTTTCCGAAACGGTCTGGAATGGCCGAGAACAACCGAAACAAACCGAACGCGACCACGAATGGCCGGACGTGGGTCGGACAGTTTCGAACGTTCGAACAAGCGAAAGGTCGTTCCACATTGTAAAGAGAAGAAACATTAGGGCGTTTCTACAATGAACCAGAATCTCGTGAATGGACCGACAAATCTGTTTTTCGTCTAAAAACATTTGTTTAAACTACAAAAATTATTTTACCTTATTCTTTGAAGTTTAGTTATCAAATTAATATCTATTATTATAATTGACAATTAGTTATTAATAATTAAAGTTTGAAAGCATTTAAATTCTCACATGAATCTGACACTGAAATTCTTAGTAATTCAAATGTGAAAAAAAAACCGCTGCAAAGTAGTTTGGGTGCAATACAGAAAAATAATAATCCGTCCAGTTAAAATTTAGGAAATTAAATTCAGAATAAATCAATATTTAAATTCTTCTTTAACGTCGAACATTCAAATTTAAGTACGAAATTCTTGGAAATTCTTTCAATTATTTTCTTCTTTATTTAAGAATGTGTTGCCGAAATTTGATTGTTAGATTCTTGGTTTTTTTCATTTTCAAGAATTTCGTAGTCAAATTCACTCATTACTCATTTACTTATAACATTCTTATTGATAGTAAAAGTTATGTTTTTCAATTTTTTTTTGTTAGCGAATATAACAAATTTTTAACTCTTAACTTCAATATCTTTATTAATTTCCAAGATTGTAGAATGGTTTTTATGTTATCGATAATTTTCGGATAATTAACTCTTTAAAAAAAATATTGAGTCAGGGGGCTGGAAAGGGGATTTTAGACAGTAAAAGGAGTCTGAGAGGATGGAAAAGGCGATTTCGCCTGCACTTTTTTTATTATTAATTGTTTATTTTATTTATTTATTATGTATTTTTGCTTATTATTATTTATTGTTTATTTTTCCTAGATCATAGAAGGTTCAATAGATTCATTTTATCAAAACGAATAAATTTGATATTAAAAATATTGGTGTATTTCAAAAATTGAGAATTTTTTTCTGTTATAAACTTTAAACAAATTGACGAATCTGTATATATCATAATTTTATTCGGTCATAGAGGCCTGTTAAATACATCAATCAATTTGTCTCATCATAACGAATAAATTTAGTACTTACAATATTGCTATATTCCCAAAATTAAGAAAATTTTTCTCTTACAATCGTAAGAAAAAATGTATAAATCTGTACATATCATAACTTCATTTGGTCATAGAGTGTTTTTAAATATATCAATTGATTCATCTTGTCAAAATAAACAAATTGGGTACTTATTTTGTTGCCGTATTCCTAGTATTTAAAAAAAGTTACTTATAAACGAAAAATTCAAGAATTCTTGAAGAAGAAAATTTTTGTCTAAAGGCAGCTAGTAAAAACCATCGAATCATGTCAACTTAATATCACTTGATTTAAAAAAAAGTAAAATTAGGATAAAATAAAATAAAAATAAAATAATATAAAAAATAATATAAAATAATAATAATATATTAAAATAAAAAATAATAAAATAATAAATAATAATAATAAAATATAAAATAATATAAAATAAGAATAAAATAATAATCAAAATAAATCTGTACATATCATAACTTCATTTGGTCATAGAGTGTTTCTGAATAGATCAATCCATTCATCTTGTCAAAATAAACAAATTGGGTACTTATTATGTTGCGATATTCCTAATATTAAAAAAAAGTTACTTATAAACGAAAAATTCAAAAATTCTTAAAGAAGAAAATTTTTGTGTAAAGGCAGCTAATAAAAACTATCGAATCATGTCAACTAAATAACTAAATATCACTTGATGCTTAAAAAAGTAAAATTAGGCTAAAATTCAGACTACAGAGTCTCTAATCTCGATAAATAATAGGCATTATGTAGGACTACAATTCCTCCAAGTTTCATGACCCTAGCTCAACTTGTTTTTGAATTGTAATAAAAAGAGTATTGTTGACGCACGCATACACTCACGCATATTTTTTTAAACCCCCTTTTTCGGACACCTGAGGTCGAATTAATTCAAAAAATGAAGTTCGAAAATTTTCATCGTTATAAAGCTGCCTCTACGAGAAAGCAATTGAATGTTATACTTACTTGCAACCAATTCTCTAAAGGAGCTAGTGAAGTTTGCAGCTCTCAAATTTGAACTGTTAGAAATATCTTAGTGTAACATTAGTATCTCTTGCAACACTGCTGTCCAACAGAAAAACCTAGTAAGTGACATTTGCCATAAAGACTATTTTCCGATACATGCGCATGAGAAAATAACCTCTATGGCAAATTTCATTTACTAGGTTTTTCCGTTGGATGCGTTTTACTTTCTGAAAATTACTGCAAGAACAATACATTTATTCCTGAATATTGTTTATTTTGCAGAAGAGCCGCCAGTACAAATTTGCCAATGGCGATGAGGTTTAGAATTCTCAAGGAAACATCAAAGGAATCTGTTGGAGTTTATCATTCACACATTCATGGCAGAGGACTTTTCTGTTTGAGAGACATTGAGGCTGGAGAAATGGTCATCGAGTATGCTGGAGAGGTAAAAAATTATCACAATAAAATTCATTTGATTGCCGAAAATTTAGTCAGTTTCACTCCAGATCTCCACAGGGCTGACACACAGTCACTTGAGTCATTTTATTTCTGAAATCACTTTTTAGTCACTTTTTTTAACAATAAAGTCACTATAGTCACTACTTTAAATGAAAATATAACTTTATTAACTTTTCTTCCAATAAATTAAATCAGAGAACAATTCAGGTTTGTACCTATTTCTGCATTTTATTGAATTATTTGGATTCACACGGAATTTTTTCGAATTCCCTTGAACTTCACTAAAATCCAATCTTTTTTGAATTTTCAATTTTTTTTAATTCGCCTTCAAGACTGTAACGTTCAGCTTAAATTCTTATGAATTTTATCAGATTCTTATTCACTGATTCTATTCACTTCCATATATCTGAATTTAATGGAATTTTTGTGGATTTTAATATTTTTGTTCCATTCACTTGAATTATCTTTAATTTATCTTGAACTCGTATGAATTTCATCAAGTTTTCTTGAAATCTCTTGAATTCTCCTAAATTAACTCAAATTTTACTGAAATCAATGGAATATTTTGGATTTTCTAAATTCCTTTGGAATTCACCCTGAATTCTTATTAATTTATCCAAAATTCTTTTGAATTATGTGGAATCATTTTGAATTTTTTAATTCTCTCTGAATTCTTTTGAATTCTTTTAAATTCACTTAATTCTACTCACTTCAATGGATTTTTGGGTTTTTTTAAAATTCACCCTAAAGTCTTTCAAACTCGCCTTGAATTCTTAGTCGTGTGTTAACTTCTTTGGAATTTCCTTGAACTCTTCCAAATTCACTCCAAATTTAATGAATTCAATAAATTTTCAAAATAGTTTTGAATTATTTTCAGTTCACTTGAATTTTTTTAAAATTCACCTTCAATTTCTTATAAATTTCATCAATTTCTTAGGTTTCCGTCAAATTCTTTTGAATTTCCTTGAACTCGTCTCAATTCACTCCAAATTTAATTAATTCAATGAATTTTTAAAATAGCTTTAAATTGCTTTCAGTTCACTTGAATTTTATTTTATTTTACCTTCAATTTTGTATGAATTTCATCAAGTTTTTCTCATTTACTTGAATCATTCTAAATTCAGCTTGAATTCTTTTTAATTAATCTTGAATTCGTATGAACTTCTCGAATTCTCTGGAATTCCCTTGAATTTTTCTAAATTCGCTCTAATTTTACTGACATCGATGGAATATTTTGGATTTTTTTAATTCATTAGGAATTCACCCAGAATTCTTATTCATTCATTCTAAACTCTTTTAAATTCTTTTAAATTCCCTTGAATTTTTGTAAATTCGCTCCAAGTTTAATAAATTCAATTAATTTTTATAATAGTTTTGCATTGTTTTCAGCTCACTTGACTTTTTGAAAAATCCTCCTGGATTTTTTATGAATTTCTTTGAATTCTCCTTTTCCTTAAATTTTTCTATATTCGCTAATTCTATTCAATCCCATTTATCTGAATTCAATGAATATTTTGATTTTAAAAAATTGTTCCATTCACGTGAATTATTCTAAATTCACCTTGAATTCTTTTTAATTGATCTTGAATTCTTATGAATTTTATCGAATTATCTGGCCTTTCCTTGAATTTTTATAAATTCGCTCTAATTTTATTAAAGTCGATGTAATATTTTGGATTTTTTTCAAATAATTTGGAATTCAGATAGAATTCTTATTAATTTATTCTGAATTCTTCTAAATTCTTTTGAATTCTATTGAATTTGTGCAACTTAAATTCAATTAGTTTTTAAAAATATTTTTAAATTGTTTTCAATTTACTTGAATTTTTGAAAGATTTTCTTTGAATTTTGATCATTTTCATTGAATTCTTCGAATTTTATTTTATTCATTGGTTTTTGAATTTTTGTTCAATTCATTTACATTCTAATGAATTTCATCAAAATTTCTGGAATTTCCTTGAATTCTTCTACATTCACTTCTACTTTACTGAAATCAATGGATTTTTTATTTTCTTTCCAATTGATTTGAATCCTTTTGAATTTAACTTGAATTGTTTTGAATTAATTCTGAATTCTTATAAATTTCCTTAAATTTTTCTAGATCGCTCTAAGTTAAATGAATTCAATAGAATTTTTTTGAATTTAAAAAAATTGGTTCCATTCATTTGAATTATCCTAAATTCACCCCGAAATCTTTTCAATTAATCTTGAATTTTTATGAGTTTCATCGAATTCTCTGGAATTCCCTTGAATTCTTCTAAATTCGCTCTAACTTTACTGAAATCAATGGAATATATATTTTTTTCAATTCATTTTAAATTCAGCCAGAATTCTCATTAATTTATCCCGAGATCTTTTCAATTCTCTTGAATTTTTGCAAGTTCACTCCAAATTTAGTGAATTTTTAAAATATTTTTGAATTGTTTCAAGTTCACTTGATTTTTAAAAAATTCATCTTGAATTTCCATCAATTTTATCGAATTCTTCTCATTTTTTTGCATTAAAATTATGGATTTTCCAAGTGTAAGGATGTTTTGGTACGTGAAAGAAAAATTTATAACGGACAGGGAAAATGAAAAATAATCCAGAGAAAAGTCAGGGAATTTCGAATTCTTTCCAATTCAGAAGAATATTAAGTTACATTATTAATGCACATTTGTCACTTTTGGTAAATTTTAGTCACTTTTTGTGTTAGAAATTAGGTGACTTTCGATCACTTTTTGGTTCAAATAGGTCACTTTTTCAAGTAAATTAGGCTGTGACAGTACTGTCTCCAGTGGATAAATATGAAATATCTACTGGAAGTCTCTAATTTGATTTTAAAAAAAAATATGTATATATTTATTCCAGGTGATTCGAGCTTCTCTTACAGACAAACGTGAAAAATACTACGACAGCAAACATATTGGTTGCTACATGTTCAAAATCGATGATCACCTCGTTGTTGATGCCACCATGAAAGGAAATGCAGCTAGGTTTATTAATCACTCGTGCGAGGTAATTGTCCCCTTCATAAATATACATTTCTTAGAAAATTTGCATTTAATTATTCTCTTGAGAGTTTTCATTTTCTTCACTTAGTAGTGCTTGATATAATTAACATTTATAAATAAATCGAAATGAGTCATTTAACTGCAAATGATCTAAACGATAAAAATACATTACAATACATTGTCAAAATCTCGCTTCCTATTGATTTGCCAAGTTCAAATCCTAGTTTCATAACATATTTTATCTTTGGAATTGATGTTTTTTTTTAACAAAATAAAAAAAAATGATTAATTTCTTTTTCAGCCCAACTGTTACTCTCGGGTGGTCGATATCTTAGGTAAGAAACACATTTTAATTTTCGCCCTGCGCCGCATCGTACAAGGCGAAGAATTAACTTATGACTACAAATTTCCCTTCGAAGACATTAAGATTCCGTGTACCTGCGGCTCGCGCAGATGTCGCAAATACCTCAATTGAGACTGCGTATTCGATTATTGTAAAACGCCACTGGACACAAAGAGCATTATAATATATGTGCTAATAATTGCGTGCGTTTTTAGCCGAGATTCATTTTATTGAATGTTATTGATTTACTCGGCGATCTATTTTCAGAGACCACAGCTTTTTATTGACAGAAGATTAAATATCTATAGATTTATAGTAACATAGAAGGCCAGATATACATACATATTAACGTAGAAAGTATCGTTGTGACGTTAACACAACTTTGCTGTAAACGACTGTGCGTTACGGTTGATTTAAGGAGTATACTTATAGCAATAACCCATTACAGATTTTCTGCTTTCACTCTTCAAACGACGTGCAAAACGCTAAACTTCATTTTATTACAAGTTACACATCTCTATGCACTTTGTCCACTAGCGAGGCTTTCTCTACAAATCTATACTTTACTCCAAGTGACAAACTTTTTTTAGTTTTTAACAAAAATTTTTTTAAATGTTGGACGAAGTGATAAGTATACGGCAAAGTTCAGTTATTATTATTTTTATCAATCTTGGGAATTATAATACTTTTGGAAACTAGGGATGATAAAGTTTAGTTTTTAGTGAAAAAAAATTAGTAAAGCTAGTAACTTTCCTTGAAGAGATTCTTATTTTGTTTTTACTATGAAATTATTGCATTTTTTATTTGGCGGACTAGAATTATTAGAGAGCTTTAAATTGAAAAGTTTTCTGGTGTTTGAGTAAAGAATTTTTCGAATTTTAAATCGTCTGGCTTCGGTCAACTTTTAAATTATCAATCTCATTCGTTTTCAGCTTTAGATGCTTCTTACAGTATTGCAATTATTTACGTTCGTAAGCCTGCAAATACAAATGTTCTATCTTAATCACTTTCACTTTGAAAGCTTACAGTTTTAAATTTCAGCATTTCTTATTCGAAGATTGTCTAAGTATTGCCAAAGCTCCGAATTTGAATTTATTCAATTTTGAAGGCTTTTAATTCAAAATAGAAAATTTGCATGTGTCATGAATAGAACAAATTATTAATGGATCTTTTACAGGGCGTTAAACTGAGTTTATTTTGACAAGAAAAAAATCAATATTATGTTTAAATATTTTTAAATTTACGAGGGATGTTACAGGGTTTTGTTCATATACATGTCAACTATTTTTCCACGTAGTCGCCTTCCCGTTCTATGCAAGTAGTGAGCCGTGGCACAAGTTTTTTGA
>JAUMHM010000031.1:53184640-53206554 GCA_032362435.1 Melikaiella ostensackeni
TGAAAAAAAGATGCGTCTTGTTGCGTAGAACAACCACATATTTTTTATTTTGAATTTCTACGCATTTCGAGTTTGGACCGATTTTCGGGAAAGTATTGTCCAGTTCGAGCGTCGGATCCCCTTATCGCATATTTTATTCATTACATAAAAAATATAATTTTTCCGAAAAAAACGGCCTGATCCGCAAATCTTGTTACTTTTCAGATTATGTATGCAAAAAAATAGATAAAATGGATTCTTCGCTTGGACTCAGTTTTACATTTAGGATTTCCCCATGATTTCGAAGGCCCTTAAGCACTGCATTTTTTAAAGCAATCGACCCTACACCCTTTCGAAAAACACCTTACACCTTTTCAAAGCATTACATAATACTTAAATAACCTACATTTATTGTCGACTTCTGAATGGTTAAATTTTAAATAATCAACATAAAAAAATCGAAATATGTGTACAATTTCTCAAGTTTATTATAAATAATGTTTTTTAGTCGTTGTAAATATCTAAATGGGTAAAATGATTAACTTCTTTCTTGAAAATTAAACTCTTTCGTTGAAAATTAACCTTTTAGTTGAAGATTCATATTTTCGGGTTCACAATTTAACTGTTTAGTAGAAAATTCGTCTTTATGATTGAAAAATTCATCTTTCTTAGTAGAAATTTTATCTTTGTTGGTTCATAATGCAACTTTTTGGTAGAATATCAACCTGTTTTGGTAGAAAATAATTCTGTTTCGGTTGAAGATTCAACTAACTTGTTGAAAATTCAACTATTTGATTCAATATTAATGTTATTGTTAAAAATTCACATTTACGGATTAAAAATTCAGCAGTTTTCTAGAAAATTCAACTATTTGGTTGAAACGTTTTTCTTTCTTGACCGAAAAATATTTCTTTGTTGAAATTCACCTATTGTGTTGAAAATTCGTCTTTTTGGTTTAAAAATTCATCTCTTTTGGTAGAAAGTTTACCATTTTTGGATAAAAATCCATCTTTTTGGCAGAAAATTAATCTGTTTCGGTAGAAGATTCAAATACTTTTTTTTTAAAATTCAACTATTTGGTTGAATATTTATGTTATTGCTAGAAATTCATATTTACGGATTAAAAATTCAGCAGTTTGCTAGAAAATTCAACTATTTGGTTGAAAATTCAACTGTTTGGTTGAATTGTTTTTCTTTCTTGACCGAAAAAACTTTCTTCATTGAAATTAACCTATTGTGTTGAAAATTCGTCTTTTTGGTTCAAAAATTCATCTCTTTTGGTAGAAAGTTTATCATTTTTGGATAAAAGAACAACTTCTTGGCAGAAAATTAATCTTGGCAGAAAATTAATCTTGGCAGAAAATTAATCTGTTGAAAATTAATTCTGTAATTGAAGATTCAACTATTTCGTTGAAAATTCAAGTATTTGATTGAATATTAATGTTATTGTTAAAAATTCATATTCACGGATTAAAAATTCAGTAGTTTGCTAGAAAATTCAACTATTTGGTTGAATACTTAACTGTTTGGCGGTTGATGGAAATTCATATTATCGAATTAAAAATTCAGCAGTTTGCTAGAAAATTCAACTACTTGGTTGAAAATTCACCTTTTGTATTGAAAATTCGTCTTTTTGGTTCAAAGATTTATCTCTTTTGATAGAAAGTTCATCAGTTTTGTATAAAAAATACAACTTTTTGGTAGAAAATTAATCTGTTTTGGTTGAAGATCCAACTATTGTTTCGAAAATTCAACTACTTGATTGAATATTAACGTTATTGTTGAAAATTCATATTTTCGGGACAAGAATTCAGTACTTTGCTAAAAAATTCAATTATTTGGTTGAAAATTCAACTGTCTGGCTGAAATTGAATTTTTCTGTTGAAAATTCGTTTTTTTTTGGTTAAATTCAACTGTTTTTGATTGAGATATCAACTATTACATTTTTTGTTAAGAATTCACCTTTTTTGGTTGAAAATTCAACTACTTGGTTGATAGTGGAACTAATTTGTTAAAAATTCTTTTTCTTTGGTTAAAGATTCATCGTTCAATTCGAAAATTCATCTTTTTGGTTGAAAATTCAAGTATTTTCTTGAAACTTCACGTTTTGAATGTTGAAAATTCAATTCTTCTGTTGAAAATTCGTCTATTTTGGTTTGAATATTTATTTCTTTCAGTAGAAATTTTATCTTTTTAGGCAAAACTGCAACTGGTTGAAAATTATACGAAGAAGTTTCATTTAAGTCAGTATAAATCAAGTACTACAAAAGTTATTGTTACAAATAAAAAATCATTGTTATTTAATTTTATATTACTTTTTGAAAAAATTTTAGCACATTCGAAAAAATTCCCCGACTTAAAAAAAAATTCCCTGACTTAAAAAAAAATCCCTGACATTTCCAGGTTTTCCTAGGTATATAAAAATTTCCTGACAATTCCTGAAATGATCATTCTAAAACAGTATAGTTAATTTGTAATAGATAGACAGGCAGCTTGCTTACCCGCGCTGAATAAAAAAGTTTAAAAAGTTTCTTTTTCCAGAGTTTTTAAATTTTCTAGTTTCAATTTTTCGCTACATATCTGGAGGTCAAAAAAGTCTTCCCAATATTTTGCGGATTTCAATCAATCATTTTCTAAGAGATAATTCCTATTTAATTCACCCCTGTTTTCGGGAAAAATTCTTCATAACTTTGTAAATGGAAGAATTTTTTCAGGTACTTGACAACTTTCCAGGACAAAAATTCAGTAGGGAAAAAATCGCGAAGACCCAGGAATCGAAATTGGAAATACAGCGAATTTGGAAAAAAATTATTTTGGTATTTAATGAATCTATCTTTATAGCTTGTAGTTCAAACATTATTCTGAGCATGTGTCGACTTTTTTAGCATAGAAATAAACCAGAAAAAAGAATCGACAACACTCAGGCGTCGAAATTGGTATTACGGCAAATTTTCAAAATTTGGTATTGGATATTTAATAGAATTATTTTTGATTTTCTTCCTGGTGTATTTCCATGCTTGAAAATTCCGCACATGCTCGAAAAAAATTTCAAACTACAAATGAAGAAAATAATTCTATTAAAAACCAAATTCCAAACTTTGAAACTTTGCTGTAATTCTAATTTCGACTCCTGGGTCTCGACGATTTTTTTCCTAATGTATTTCTAGGCTAAAAAAGCCGACACATGCTCAGGAAAATTTTCAAACCACAAGTTTTAAATATAATTACATTAAATACTAGAATAAAATTTTTTTTGAATCGCTGCATTTCAAATTTTAATTTCTGGGTCTTGGCGATTTTTTTCTAGTGAATTTTTCTCAATAAAAAGTTTTCAAGTACCCGAAAAAATTCTTTCCCTACTTTCACAGGGGTTAAGAATTTTTTCTGAAAACAGAGGTGAAATAAATAGGCATTATCCCTTAGAAACTGACTGATCAAAATCCGCCAAAAAATGGGAAGACTTTTTTAATCTCCAGGTACGTAACAAATAATTGAAACTCAAGAAAACTTAAAAACTCTGTAAACAAGAAATTTCAAAATCATTTTTATTGAGCGCGGGTAACAAAGTTGCATGTCTATCGATTCCAAATTAATTATAACTTTTTAGGGTCCCAATATGCTACTTTTTCGCGTGGAAGCGATTTCAAATTCTAGATTTTTCATTTTCGACCCACCCTACTATATATTTATTTATGTGTGAAAAAATTTGTAGCTAGCTTTAAAAAATTCGTTTAACATTTTCGCACTTTCTACTGACGAAAATACGTCAGAAAAAATTTAAGATCAAAAATTGAAAAATAGAGAAAAACTATGATTAAAAAATGGTGATATTTACAGGGGCTGACCACTCGACTTTTGAGTGTAAGCCAGATTTCAAGATATCAAACATTTCAAAAAATTCAAAAGATTTCACAAAATTTCAAAGTTTTTGCAAAGATTTCAATGTTTTCGCAAAAGATATCGCAATGATTTCAAAGATTCTAGGAAGATTACACAAGTTTTAGAAAGATTTCAATGATTTCAGAGATTTTGAAAAGATTTCAAATGATTTCAAAATCTCAAAAGATTTCAAAAAATTTCACCAAGATTTGAAATTTATTATTATTATTATTATTATTATTATTATTATTCATAAAAGGAGTAGGCCCCATAAGCTAGTACTGATTTCAGAAAGATGTCAAGGATTCCAAAAGACTTCAGAACATTTCAAACATAATTTCAAAAAGAATTAAAATTTTAATTTATTCTAAATTTAATTTCTTAAATTTAAGACTTTATGGACGTCGCAAATATTTCGAAGATTTGACAAAACTTCAAAAAGCTTTCAAGATTTCAAAAGATTTCGCACGGATTTCAAGGATTTTTATTATTATTATTTATTAATGGAATTGGCAGCATGACTGATACTGATTTCAGAAAGATGTCAAAGATTTCACAAAGATACCAAAATATTTCAAAGATTTAAAAAATAACTACGAAATTCTTGGACGTTAAACGAGAATTTAAAATTTGATTTATTCTTTATTTAATTTCTTAAATTTTAGAATTCAAGGATTTCACAAAGATTTCAGATTTAAGAAATATTTCGAGGACTTCTAAGATTTCAAAAGGTTTTACAAACATTTCAAAGGTTTCAAAAAGATTTCAAAGATTTCAAAACACTTCAAGGTTTCAAAGGTTGCAAAAAGACTTCAAAGATTTCATAAATTTTGAAGATTTCAAAGATTTCACAAATATTTCGAAGATTTCAGATTTCAAAAATTTCAAAAGATTAAAAAAAGTTTCACATAGATTTCAAAGATTTCAAGGGTTTTAAGAAGATTTCAACAGATTTTATAAAAGTCAATTTTTTAAAATGTTTTAGAGGTCTTTTGCATAGAATTATTTACGTTGAAATTTCGAGAAACCAAAATTCAGGGTTTTTTCTTATATTTTCCTTTTTTAAACAAACGTCCATTGTCCGTTTAATAATCCTGATGAGTAGAATTCATGTGTAATTAAGTTTTGTTCAGTATAGAAATTATTTTTAAGTTCCATCTATGTTGATTGTTTTCCATTCCATTTAATTCAATCTTAAATTATTTCAATTAATTTTGTTACTTAAATTATATTACATTTTTTCAAATTCTACTGCACTCCGTCGATTTTTAAGGTACTAGAATAAAACACGCGTGCGATTATTATTTTTTTAGTCTCCCACAATTTTAAAATTCAAATATAAAATTGATATTAATTCAAATTTTATTTTTATTTTATAGTATCTCTTGTCTAACATAATAGGAAAGCAAGGACAATATTTTTTATAATTAATGAAAATTGATACCTTGACTTCAAATTAAAATTATTCGAAATTGTAAATAAATAAATGTTCGTGTCAGTAAATAAACATAAAAAACCGCCTTGCCCGATCCAACTCTTGAATTTTCTAATAAATACATAAAAACAGCCTTTCTCGATCCAACTCTTGAATTTATTATAAATAAATATAAAAAACCGCCTTTCAAGATTCAACCCTCGAATTTATTTTTAATTAAACACAAAATAAGCCCTTTCCCCGATACAACTCATGAAATCATCTCTAATTGAACACAAAATAATTCCTTTCCTCGATTCTCCTCTTGAATTTATTATTAAATAAACAGAAATTAGGGCCCTTTCCGATTGACCTCTTGAATTTATTGCTAATTAAACACAAAATAAGCCCTTTCCCAAACCAACTTTGGAATTTTCAAATAAATAGATATTAAAAACCGCTTTCCCGATACAACTCCTAAACTTGTTAAAAAATAAACGTAAAAAACCGCCTCTCCTGATCTAACTGTTGAATTCGTTGATGAATAAACCGAAATTAACGCCATTCCCAATCAAACTCTCGAATTTATTTCTAATAAAACACAAAATAAGCCCTTCCCCAGATCTAACTCGTGAATTTGTTAATTAACGGAAATTATTGTTTGAAAAGGTTGGAATATATTTAAATTCTGACTAAAATGATGGCAGGATGAAGTCATTTTGCCAATTTTTTAAGAATAATTGTCAAACAATTTTCTTGCATGGTACAAGCAGTTCAAGTTGGAACAACAAACACAGAAAAATGTAAATATTTTTTTTCTGTTGAAAAAACAATTTTTTTAAATATATGAAATGAGTAATCATGAATTTTCTGTTAAAATCCTTTAAAATATACATTCATTTGGTTTTTATCATTCTTTTCCTAAAAATGAGAAGACTTCAAATTTTTCCAACTTTTTTACTTCAATTTCAACTTCTTCCACAGAGCAAAAAAAATTAAACAAATACGTTGATGAGTGCTGCGATTCTTCAGAATTTTACATTGAAAATGAGCTCAAGAACATTTAAAAAAGTTCATAATTTCAGATTTTATTTGAAATTCAGGAAAAAATTAAACATTACAATTTGGACTATTTTTGCAATAGCTTCTTAAAAAAATTGACAAAATAACTTCACCCTGGGCGCATTTTATTCAGAAATTAGATAGATTCCAACCTATTTAAAAGAGAAAAAATTAAACTCCGAATTAATAAAATTAACAAATATTAAGTGCTAACAAATAGATGTGCTCGCATATTGAGTGAAGGTCATAATTGTTTATTTAAATATAGCTATTTGCATATTTCTGTTTTCCCTTCCACTTTAGACAAAAGTCGTAATTTTCATTCAATTTTAATCAACAAGAGTTCATTTTATTTCACAAAAGATTCTTTACAATTCTATTCGTTACGTTTTCATGAAAATAAATTTATTTCGGTATTATGCATACAATTATACTTAGTTATTTACTTTACTAATTGAACTGTTTCCTAAATAATATTCAATAAAAAATATTGCTTTGAATTTTACATTTTTCACTTTTCAAGAATGAAAGTAAAAAAAAGAATGTTAAATTAAACCCCTTGAAATTAACTGTTCAACTTCAAAGGCTTTAATTTGAAACTTGATATTTCCAAAACCTTTCATTCACAATGAACTTCCAAATTGTAATTTAAAAGTATTTAAATCGGTTAAGGTTTAATGTTTAGTTTTGATATTCTTAAATTTGTAATGACTTTCTCTTTCGATTTGAAACTGTTAAATTTTGAATCTGTCAAATTATAATTTCCCATTTTACACATTTTTTTAAAACTTGGAACATTTTTTAGCACCTTCTTGTTGAAACTAGTCATTTTTTGATAAATTATATCAGAAACCACACTTTCAACTTCAATATTGATATAATAATATTATATAATATAATATTGATTTGAAAATTTAACTATTTGAAGTTTGGAACTTCGATTTGTTAAATTTTCAAAGGTGTCAATCGAAGATTGTTTAATTTTAAACTCCTGATGTTAAATTGAAAATTTGTAAATTAAAAAAACTTGAAAGTTTCATAGTGTTAGTTTTTAGTTTTAAATCTTTTTGAATGAAACTTGTCCAATTTTAAAGTTTCTCAACTTTGAATGTCTGAATATTGAACAGTTCAATTCCAATTTTAAACAATTGTGTGTTCTGTTTCAAAACGATTTATTTAATTTATGCTCATAGATTCAAGGAATATTGAAAATCTGTTAAAAGCTATTTTTTTTAAATATCTGGATGCTTCATGATCTCTCGTGACCGAAAAACTGAGATAATATACCTATCAAAATACTTTTAATATGCATTTTTTCGCACAATCGAGAGAAAAATCCCAGTCAATAAATAAAATTTCCGGTCATTCCCCGTTTTTCCAGGTCAAGGAGACACCCTAATTACCCTATTACACTGAAACCTCCGTTTCACGGCGGTCTCAGGTATGGCTTGCTATGACCGTGAGTCTCTTCCAAGAATTTCTACGAAGTAAATAGTCAGGGCCGTATGAAACATTTCCAGTAAGAATACATAATATTCATTAATTGTATTTTGTACAAATGTAGATTTTTGTTATCATAAAGGATGGACTTTTTTCAATAAGAAACATTAATGAATTAAAAAAGAATTTTCCGTGTGTATTTTAAAATAAATGCGAAATATGCACGCAAGTGCTCCGACTGCCGCTTTGTGGCTACGGAACTGCTCGAATCCGTTGCGCTCACTCCACCTCGCTCTCGGCCGCTTGGACCCTCTCATCAACGAATGCGAGTAGCCTGAAATTCTACCAACACGGTAAATGAGAGGCCGTTAAATGGGGCTTCCAGTGTATATGTGATTTGTTGAAAATTATTTTTAACTTTTATAATACTCCATGAATAATTGAATATGTATTGCTTTTGTTTGCAGAATCAAGTACAGCCCCGAAACCGAAACCTCCTTTAAAATGGCGTGCCTACAACTTGTGGAGACGTGTTCACGATTTACAGCAATATGAAGCTTATGTTCATAAATATTATCCTGAATATAGCAAATATCGTTATTTTCGCCGTAGAAATAATCGACAAAAACAGCAATACCAACAACAACAACAACAACAACAACAACAACAACAACAACAACAACAACAACAACAAAGACAACAGCCACAATCACAACCTCAACCTACTACAGTGGCGTAACTACTGTAAACAGACACTCGGCATTTTCTAGTATTACGGAATTTTCCGTAAGACTAACCGGTCAAGTAAAGCGCTAGGGCTAATAATTCTTTTCGAAACGTGTTATATTGCGATACAATAATTATTATACTACTTATTATAATTAAAACTATTTTTTAATGGATATATACATCATGTATATTTTTATATAGTCGAATTCTGATTAGTCGCTAACTAACCTCAGAATCGCTATTAAGGCTTATGTTTAGCCATACATTAATTTGCCTAGCCCTACTACTTTTTTCTCAATAATTATTTTCTTCACTAATTTTCCTGCGAATGTTCTTATTTTTACTTTATTCTTAAGATTAGTTATCCTGTAATTGGTCAATGACTGTTGGATAAATAGAGAACTAAATAAATGAATATACACTCAACTCTGGATTTAAGTAACTTCGATTTAAGTCCTTCCTGAAATTTCTGCCGGCTCGCATTCGCTGATGAGAGGGTCCGAGGGGCAGAGAAAGAGGCGCGGCAAGCTTGGCGCAATTACGCAGTACCGTAGCCACAAAGCGGACAGGGCCCTGAGCGGATGGTTTCATCAGTTCGCTTTCAGTGTTTCGGTTGGTTTTAGTTATGCGTTACAAAAATGTTAATAAGGAAGCGTTTAACGTTCGAAGAGCAACACGAGCTTGTGGAAGACATGAAATCATTTAAATTATATCTCAGACTTAAGATGGTTATAGCCCAATATGTCGAAAGCACTTTTTGATTTGGATATTTGTACCAAACTAAATATATTGCACGGGGCTATCCCGGTTTATATCATCAGTCACGGACACATTTTGGTAATGCAATCAAGTGATCTGATGAGAGTGGTATGCATAATTTGACATATTGGGTAGTCTGGTATAATTTTTACCCCACCATACACGGGCTGGGTTACAACCAAGTGCATGATGGGGGGACCTACAGCTTAAGGTGGAATCCGAACCACCAGAACCTCGGTAAAAGTACTTAGAAAAATTTCCAGAGGTACCGGCTCAGGGATCGAACCCCGGACCTCTAGTAGGAAGTCCGATTACTATTATTATTGTTGTTCTTACTATTATTGTTCTTATTATTATTGTTGTTCTTATTATTATTATTGGGCTTGAGACCGAAAGAGCCCCTGATGCTTGGGTAATCCCCTTGTAAGCCTATGCGTGACCCCAAAGCCCTCTCCATACGGAGAGGGTTTTGCACCAAGGGAAAGATGTGAGACTCTTTACGCCGAGTGTAATTTTTTCAGTATGAGTGTAGGCGAGCCGGAGAAAAGTACTAAAAGAATACATGAGTCGTAAAAACTCCCCTCCTCCTTGGTGCATACGATATTTTTTATATCAAATACATGATTTCAGAAACGCTTGAAACACAGGTCCGGTTTCTGCTTATATTCAATTTTCAGTGGAGCAATTTTGGAAGTTTTTAGATACTATAAATTACCGGAAAATGTGGAAATTCATAGTAGTTTATAAATTGCCGAAAATTTTTGGTAATTTACGAGGGATTAATTACTCCTGAAATCTGTTGCACACACTCTTTGCGATCTTACACAATCCCATGCAATCCTTTAGAATCACTTGTGATCCCATGAAATCCCTTGTAATCCCATGCAATCCTTTACAATCTCATGAAATCTCGATGCAATCCCATGCAATCTCTATAAAATCTCGAGCGATCTCTATAAAATTTCCTGCAAATCCATGCACTGCAATCTCGTGGAATCTCATGCAATCCTTTGCAATCCCATGAAATCTTTTACAATCCCTTGTGATCCCATTTTACGAAAAAATATAGGAATTTCAGCGTAGGCCTATAATGATTTTCCATTGGATTCTATAAAATCATCATAGAAAATCATTATGAAAAAGTCAGTACAGAAATAAAAAATGTTGAAATATTGAAAGAATTGATGCAAAAAATAGAGAAACTGCAAACGAATGATTTATTTCTTTACTTAACGTAGTATTTCAAATTATTTGAAGGAATTTCAAGGAATTTAAGTGAATTGTAGAGAATTTCCACGGATTTTAAGCGATTTCGTCAGATTTCATAAAAACTTTACGTGATTTAAAATGATATCAAAGATTTCTAAACATGTCTGGGGATTTTAAGGGATTCCAAAGGATTTCAACGGATTTCGAGTGATTTCCATGGATTTTAAGGCTGTTAAATGGGTTTATGGGATTTTCAAGCATTTCATCTAATTTTAAAGGATTTTATCGGATTTCAAGAGATTTAAAAATATTTTCACGGATTTCAATGAATTTCGTAAGATTTCGAAACATTTCAAGGGATTTTAGAGGATTTCAAATATTCCCAAACATTTCCAGGGATTTTAAGCGATTTCAAATATTTCTAGGGATTTAAACAGTTTTTTTTAGAGAACTTTAATGAATAAGTTTAATTTAATTTATATTCAAGGGATTTCAAATGATATGTAATTATTTTAATTGATCTTTACGATTTACAATGATTGTAAGTGATTTGAAGGGGTTTCAACGCATTCCTAGATAACTTTAAGGAATACGAGTACATTACATATTATTTCAAGTGATTTCAACAACTTCAAGAGACATCAAGGAAGTTAAAAAATTTCAAATGATTTTAAAGATTTCAAGTTATTTAAAAGAATCTAAAGAATTGTAAGATATTAAAAAGGTTTCAAGGGATGTTGAGGTATTTCAAGAAATTTCACAAGATTTGAAATATTTTCTTGAATCTGCAAGAATTTCAAGGGATTTCAAAGAATTCTAGGGACTTGAACGATTTTTAGAGAACTTTAATGAATAAGTATATTTTAATTTATATTCAAGAGATTTCTACGGATTAAAAAAATTTCAAGGGATATAAAGGAATTAAACAATTTTTTCAAGGATTTTAAATATTTGAAGTTTTTTAAAAAGATTCCAAAGAATTTAAGGACTTTTACAAGTTTCAAGGGATTTCTAGAGAACATTAGGGAATAAATTAAATTTATTTTGTTTTCAAGGGATTTTAAATAATTTCAACAGACTTCTAACTATTTCAAAGATTTCAAGGGATTTCTACGCATTCTAAAAGATTTCAAATATTTTAATGGATTTGAACAAATTTCCAAACATTTCAAGACTGCAAGGGATTTTCATGAATTCCAGTGAAATTTCAAGCATTTTAAAGATATCAAGGGAATTCACAAATTTTTGGCGTGTAAAGTTTATTTGCGCGGAATTGCTATTTTTGTGTACTTCCATATGAGATTATGAGTGGTTTAAAATAAATCATTCCTTTGTAGTTTCTTTACTCTTTACATTAATTCCTTTAATATTTTTATATTGTTTATTACAATGCTGATTATCCTATAATCGTTTTCTATATAATGATATTCTATAATGAATTTCCCATAATCCATTGAATCTTTTGCAATCTGATGCAATATTTTTCTACCACATACATGCATGTATGCAATCTTTTGCAATTCCATGCAATCTAGTGTACACCAGAAATCCGAGTAATTAACGCCTCGGTAATTTACCAATATACTATCAATTTCCAAAGCTTTTGGAAATTTACGGTAATTCCAGGATTTTACGGATCTTCAACGTATCCCAAGGTTTCCGGAAATTTTCGGTAATTTATCAATTTACCCATAATTTCCAAAATTTGAAAAGTTTGAAAAAAATTTCGGATGGAAGAAGAATTTTCAGTCGTGACGTAACATTATTTAAAGAGGGAGGGAATCTGCCATGCGTAACTTTGCGTGACAGAGAGAAAAGGGGGTGTAAAAAATGCCCCAAAAAATGTGACCTCATTTGTGAACGATGCCAAATGCATGATTTCAGACACGCTTGGAAATTTGCAGTAGTTTATAAAGTTACCATAAGTTCGGAAAATTGCTGGATGCTTAAAATTTTTTGAAATTGCCGTGAGTTTAAGGATTTTTCGGTAACTTACGGAAATTTACGAAAATTTAAACAACGATCAACTGATCGCTTGACGATCACTTTTTGTGAGCCCAAAATATGAGCTCATATCGATGGGTACAAATAAGACTATTCTATCATTTAGTTCTGATATTAAAAAAACGTAGACTTCAGTTTGTCAAATTGGCTGGACAATGTAAAAAATGAAAGTCTACGTCTTTTTAATACGAGGACCAAATGATGGCATATCGATAAAGATGTATAATTTTAATTATTCACCTCTAACGCCACTTTTTACTCCCTAGAGAGTAAAAGGTGTAAGTGTAGAGAGTAAAAAGCTCGGCTTTATAGACATCGAGAAGGGCTGAAATAATGCATGTGTTATAAAAACCTTTTTTTTCACTTCTTTTGAATGCCAAATCACAACTTTTTTTGACTCGGCTTAAATGATTCGATTAATTTCAGCGTTTTCAATCCGCCCTACTTGATAATCATGAAAAGTTCAAACTTGTGAATTTGGTATGTGTATAATAATATCTTCATTTTGTAGATAGCAGACTTTTTTCAACAAATTCGTCTGATATGTTTTCAGCGGAGCGTGAAGAATAATCGCATTCGCAATTAGTTTAAGCACAAAGCAGTGTTTATCTCTCTTTGTTCAGTCGAGTACGCGCTGCTACTATACTATACTAGTTAGTGTAACACATTGTAAAAATTGCATATGTGGGAATTTAGTACTCGCTGCTCGTTGCTCGCAGATTTCACAGTGACTCATCCTTGGATGCAGTTACATGTAATTCTACGAAAGCAAAAACCGTACTTACTCATTTCATCTATCCCGACAATTTACAATAAGCTTTATCATATCAATTTTCAAATTAAAAATTCCATTCAACAAAAAATGACATTACGAAAGATATCTTGCAGACACTGATAGTCGCTGTCGCTCATTAAGAAATCTACCTCTTCTCTTTATGTACAGAAAACATCTGCAAGAATTTGGAATTTTCTTTTTTATTTCAAGCTTATTGTGCAGTATTGAATTTTTTAATTTGGTAGCGCCTTGAAAAATGACAACTATCTGCTTATTGGGTTTTCCATATGTTAATTACTGCCATGAATAATTTCTTGAGTACCTACCTTTTAGGCATATGACATTAAGTAAAAAATAATCTTAAGTAAATTGATAAAGAATTTAAAAATCCTGAGACTCGCATTCTTGTGTTCAGATACCTTGGAGTAAGAAGGCATGAGTCATTATTATTTCCGTATAATGTCTATACAACATAATTCACACGAGAAAATATACGTCAGAGATCAACGCACTCTCGAACTGTACGATGATGATGTCGCGCAACTTTTCTTCCTTTGCGTGTGTATCAATTTTTTAATAGCAGTTAATAAATAGGTCATTGTAGGAAATTTACTTCGCAGAACGATGTGAATATCAATACGAATATGAATATGAATATAAAGATGAAGCGACTCATAAAGCCATACGAGGGCATTGAAGAACTACGAGACATATATGTAATAAACGATATTAAACTTTCAATATAGTATAGGAATAATTGTAGTAATTCATAAATAATCAACGATAATAATCATCAGATATTTTCAAAGACTTTAGGAAATTTTTTATCATTTAATTAATTTTTTGCTTGAGAGTTTTGAAAAAGGTCTTATAAATTTGTAGTTTAATATTTCATTAGAATTCATGGTAGTATGAAAACTAATTAAGAATCATCCCTCATAAGAGTGTTGTAAGATAGGCGATAGCCACTGGTGGCTGTTGACAGTTGTTTTTGAAATCGTTGCTAAAAGGTTAAATTGTTTTCTTGTCTTATATGCGCTTTCAGCACTATAGTTAAGATTAAATTAATAGTCAATTCTTCACCAATAAAGAAAATGCTATAACTCTACACTGAAAAGTAAACATAACCTCTTTTCAATTTGCCGCACTTTTGATATTTAGAATCTTTGGAATTGAACAACATGCAAAAATATTTTATTTATTAGGAATACGCAATTGGTGTCTTAATTTGAATATGCTGTTACATAGATTTCCACGAGATGAGACATTGTATAAAGAATGGGTAAAAATTATTGGCGAGATTACCGGAACAAAGTGACTCGATCTTGCTGACGATTGTATTGAGATTCTGTGGATTTTTAAATGCATGGCACAAACATTTCAAGGAAATTGATAGTAAGTATGTGTATGTGCAAATACTTTCTGATAATAAATTTTCTGAAATATTTATGTGAATGTAGTTTTATTTTATTATATGTATTCTACTTAAATTGAATAAATAACTACCCAGATCTTCTGCAACCGTACTTTATTTCGTACAAAATTGAAACTACTGAAAAATAATTTTCTTTGATTTGATTTGTACTGTTCCCAGAGATAACTCAGCAAATTCAATATTTCCCTAAATTTCACTTGCTCTCATTTCACTTTTTGAATATTAATTTTTAAAAAATCAATTCACACAATAACATTATGAACATGTGCTATAAGAATATACTTATATATTTCTGTTCCTCGAAAATTACATTTTTGAAATTTCGCGCAAGTTTTACTCAGTTCACCTACCGACCGATGGCGGCGGTAAATTTCAAAGCCCGTTTCAATTCGTTTCGAGATCAGTGTAGCTGGTAAATGGCAATCTCGTATCCATTGTATATATGTCAATGCCATTTCCCCTCCGGCGCTGAAAGAACTACTACTACATACACGTACACGGCCGATGCAGGGGACTGATGTTAGGTTACGCTATAGAATTATGTTTGTGTGCGTACAATAAGTTAAGAATGGGTCTGTCGCGTGTCCTCCGCCCGTGTCATTCCTTCCTTCTGATATACAAAGTAGGCTAAATATGGAAGTCCCTCTTAAATCGGACTTTTTTTTCTTGTTGGAAATGAAGGCGCGGTGACGCAGAAATTGCAGAACTCTGCCGTTTTTTTTATTTGAGAGGCGTTTTGTGAAGTATCCCGTCTTCTACTTTGTTTTTAACGAACTCTAGTTCTGTAAATTTTAAAGATTCTTGTTGCTAAAATTACTGTCCCGTTTAAGAATTCTTCCTGAATTATATTTAATTCTCAAAGAAAGAGTTCTGTAGAATTTACAAAAACGTAGGTCTGTCATTATTACGGATGTTTTCTCATATCCGTCACATCGTAAATAATTCTGTAATTCCTCAAGTACAAATTTTTTTCGTGTAATAATAGGTATCGTGACAAATTCTACTGCGACGGGAACACAGTGTATAACCGAGAGCAAAACTAACAGCTGTGTAAACTTCCTCAAACAGTTAATGACTTAAAAAGGATGATTTCAGACATCAAGAGAAGCACCTCGTATTACCCATTCTGTAATGAATTTGACGTCACGTAAATTTCATGGCAGATGCTACTGTGTTATAATTGTACAATCGAAAAAATGTATTTATCGATGTAACAATCAAAGGAAGACTTCTATGAGCAGTAAAGTATAGATTACCCCGATCCAAATGATACATAACTGCAAAATTTAAATGAAAGAAAGCCTAACCTCTACATGTACAATATTTCTTTTCAAAACATAAGCCCCCGAAGAAACGATAATACTGACGAATATATTGATTGTAATTATTCAATGTCCAATTTCGAAAATTGACCGCAAGATGTAGGCTCTAAGCCCGCATCAGTCAATAACTGCCTTCGATATCAATATTCATTTTCAATTACATTCTTATTTTAAATCAGCCTAATTGTCCGATTAAAATTAAAAGTCCAATTGAAAATAAATCCTAGTTTCATATAGGTTTTTCATATTTCGGTTTTTATGTTAGCCGTCTCGGATATTTAGTATTAATATCAGATATACTAAGACTCAATTCTCCCCAAGTGTATGCCTTCGGTGTGAAGTCAGTCTATTATATTATTTGTTATTAAGAAGTCAAAAAGATGGTCGTTAAATAAAAAGAACCTTGTACAATGAAGTGAAACGATTATGCATGTGAATGATCGCGCGTATAATTGCACAATTTCTTGAATCTAATTTTTGACCAAAAAGTTAGAGAGAACCCTTTGGTTCTGTACTTTTGAGAGTATGTTATATTTCTTATTAATACTAATAGTATATAATATCAGGTAAACTTACTTGTTAAATTCAGAAATACCACGCAGGCAAAAAGGAGAATGAAAGTCTTCATTGTTTTTAAATATGAGTGGAATCAACGATAGTGAAATGAAAACTAGAGTTTGAAGAACTTCGAGAAGGGTGATTAGTCGATTTGTAGATGCTTTACAACATAGTGGAAGGAGAAATAATTGTTGACCGAGTATGTCAAAATGATTCATGTCAGCTAACTATATTACTTAGAGAATATGACAATTATGTTTACCATTCGTCTTATCACTTGAAAAGAATTTTAGAGGTAATAAAGTATCTTTTGCGCAAGAACAGTGTACAGAAAGGTAAAATGTAGTGTCGGGTGCACAAATTAACCTTCAGATGCTTTTAGCCCAATTATTTCGACAGATTTAATTCCTTTATTGAATGGAAGCTTATAAGATTCCTTGAAAAGTTGTTAAGTCACATTTTTAATACTTATTCGAAATTCTTCCGTAACAAAACTTTTCAGAATAAAAAAAAATTAGAAGAAAAGAACCAAAAATGACTAAATTTGGACAAGCACACATGCAAATTATACTGTTATTCCAAAACGAAACAAAAAAAGTGCTAAGAAAGGAAACAGGAAAGGAAAAAAGAGCTTTCTATAAATGTATTTGGATAGGTCTGCTTGTTCAAAAGTCATTTTCGTACTTGGTTTAAATTTTTTTTTCAAAATTCTGAATATCTATATTGTTAGGATTTAATTTTTGACAGATAAGGTGCAGACGTATCTTTTTCAGTAAAGATCTATTAATAGAGATAATTGCGTATAATTTATGTGAAATATGAGTACCCATTGGTACCATTAATGGCACTTATTTATCAACAGACAAAATGTTGTTGCTTATGGCAAAAATTAAAACATTCAAATAATTTTTATACAGGGTGTCGCAGACTCATGTGTCCTAATTAGTATGGTTGCATTAAAAACAAATAAATAAATCAAAAATTCCTCTTTCAAAAATTAGTAGGAATTTAATTTTCGAGTGACAGATTGTGATAGTGAGTAAGAGTTGTATTTGCCCAACAGTAGTATGTCCCAAAATTTCAGCTCGTTCCGATAAAAAAAATAATCAAATTTTCATTAAAAATCTTATTTTTGTCTAAAATCACGATTTTCTCCAGTTTACGATTCTTTATTAAATTATGCATGAAAAAGAGCTTTTACGGAATTTTTGCATTCTCATCTCATATTTCGCAATCACCGGACATTAGGGTACATACCCATTAAAAAATGTTAGATAGCTCGTGAACAAGAACAAATGAGCATTTATCTAAATTCTAATTACGGAACGTGGTCTCATCTTTTCCAGTATTCCTTTTTTCTATATTGCTCCATTTGTATCGATATTGCTATAATTAACATTTGAATAATAATATTTTGAATACACTTCATTCTATTTATGAATTATAAATGTTCGTAAATTTTTTTAGATTTGAAATAGTCATTTTTTGAGATGAAAGTGGGAAACTTGCTTCACGTCCCATCCCTTTTCCAGCTCGAAAAATGACCAATAATTGCTATTTTTAGCAATATTGGAGTCGAACAAAGGATAATTAAAAGAAAAATACACACAAAAAAATAAATTTCGGAAAAGCCGCGAATCTAGACAATTCACAAATTTAGAAAATAAAGAATAAAATTTGTGTTTAAGTTGGAATTTTTTTTAATGTGCAAAAAACGAGTTTTTTGGTTTGTGTTAACAGCACATTCTTTTGAAAAAATTTAGTCATGTGCTTGAAATATTTTGGCTATGATCAGAGTAACCTTCGACTGTTTTTTGATCATGAAAGCAATTTTTTTCCTGATTCCGAAATTGTTCATTTGATCTTTTTTGAGCAATTTTTAGATCTTGCATACCACGAATGCAATTCTTTCAATGATAGCAAATGAACGGCATGTTCTATTATTTCAAGCTGAATAAATTCCAGAAACATGTCTAAATCTTTTTAAAAAAAGGTGCAGTCAACACATTCCAAAGAACTCGTTCCTCGCACATCAAAAATAATTCCAACTTAAACACAAATTTTTTTCTTTATTTTCTGAATTTCTTAGTTGTCTAGAATCGCGGCTTTTCCGGAGTTTCTTATTTTTGTGTATTTTTCTTATTATTATTGTAAGCTCGACTCCAATATGAAAAATCAAAAGGAGTTAAAAAAGTTGCATATTTTCCTTCAAAAACCCAAAAAATACAAGAAATTTGGAATCTGTAATAATCAAGTTCATTACTAATTCTGTTATCGTTCTGTTTGGGCAACGTATACTAATGTATCTTGAGGCGCTGATAACAAATATAAGCTCGTAAATATTCGAAATTTAAACTTTCATGTTCAATTCGAAAAAATAGTCATCAAGTTGCTGTAAATAGTAATTATTAGTCATTTTTCGAGCTGTAAAAGGGCTGAGCATGATAGAACTACCCCCTTCCCCTTTTCAGCTCGAAAAATGATTATTTCAAATTTTAAAAAAATTTATGAACATTTGTAATTCATTAATGAAACAAAATGTATTTAGAATATAATCATTTTAATCTTCATTATAGCAATATTCTTTAAATGGAGCAATATAAAAAAAAGGAATACTGGAAAAGGTGAGACCACGTTCCGTAATTAGAAATTAGATACGATGCTCATTTGTAATTGTTTACGAGCTATCTAACATTTTTAATGGGTTATGTACCCCAATTTTCGCTTATTGCGAAATATCCGATAAAAATGCACAAAAAAACAAAAAAGCTCTTTTTCGTGCATTATTTAATAAAAAATCGTAAATTGGAAAAAATCGTGATTTTAGATAAAAATCAGATTTTTAATAAAAATTCGATTATTTTTTTTATCTGATCAGACTAAGATTCGGAGGGCTTACTACTGTTGGGCAAATACAACTTTGACTTACTATTACAATCTGTCACTCAAAAAATGAAGGTTTTCAGCCAACTCTCATAGAAACCTACGTAGAAAATTTCTGTAGTGAAATCTTTGATATTTTTATGAACCCTTATTCAAATTTTGAAAGTCTTTTTAATTATTCTTTGATTTACGTAAGATTTTAGTTCAAGTTAACGTTTCCTTGAAATATTTTCAATCTTTCAAGTATTTTGCAATATTTCAAAATCTTTGTGAAATCTTTGTTAAATGTGTGTTTTGAAGTCTTTTAAAGATTCAAGAAAAATTCATTCATTCTTTGATTTAAGTAATATGTTACTTTAATTGAACGCTTGACTAGTTTCAAAATATTGCCTTGTTACATATTATTTCGTTTAAAAAAAAAATGTTACACAATCCCGTTCTGTTATTTAACTTTTCTATTTGTCACTTTTTCGATTTTTATAACCTTCTTTAAATTAATATCTTCTATACAGCCTAAAGCAATTCATATATTTCCACTAAGCAATAAGTAGTTTTCCACTATCAAATTACTAAATATTTAACTAATCGAATTAGTAATTTTCTACTAATCCTGAGTGTCTCACTTTTCTTTGATTGAATCAGTAGAATTTCACTAATATGGTTATATTATGAAACTTTTTATTCGATTTGAAGAAATAATTTTCTTGGTGTGAAATAATGAGATTAAACTAATTATTTCTCAAATTTCAGCCAGTAATTTATTCCCATAAAAAAATTCTTTCAAAAATAAGCATATGATATAAAAAAAATTATTTCCTTCAAAGATATTTTCACTTTAAATTGAAAGAGCAAGGTTAAAAAACAATTTCTTAAATTTAAACATAATTTTTATCTGGGTGTGATATACTTGATTCTCTGCTGTTCATATTATCATGATGTAAATGTTTGAATTAGTACGGCCTCCAATCACGGATGGACTGGGGGGGTCCAGGAGTCTCGAGAAGAATGATGATTTTCCGTTTTTCAAGTAGAAGAGGAAGTATAACCTTAAAATGCCCTCTTGCCCCCCTCCTCCCCCAAAAAACTGTATGGATTTCCTCTGGATGATGAATGCACAAATATATATCTATATAATCAATAAAAAGTGTTTTTAAGTTTTCGGATTGATCTAATTTTGATCAGAAGATAGTTTGATATAGATAGTAGATAGTTTGAATAGATATTTGATAGAAGATAGTTTGAACTGAATAAAAAATAAATTGTTTCGTGAACTCGGGTTCACAGTTCAGGTTTTATCCATCGAAAATGCTTTCTAAGAAAATAAAAAATTTAATTTTCCAGCTGAACTGTGCAAGCTGCAAGAAAAGTGTTAAAAAGCAAATACAAAATTTCATTTTCCGGCCAAACTATGTGACACACGAAAAACAGTCTGAAGGAAAAATTGTTGCTTTTAAGAAGACCTACAAAATTATGTTTAATTTTTTTCTGATAGAACTCACGGTTATTCTTTTAAACATCGAAAATGTTATTGACAAATTGAAAATTCAAATTGTTATTATTACATAATATATAAAATATATAAAATCGAGCGCGAAGCGCGAGTAATGTGATGAGAATGTGTTCCTTGAAACCGATGGAGCCCTGCGTAAATTGATTTTGGTTTTAATCTAAAACCAAAAAATTTAACAATCTCCTCAAAAATAAAGATTTCAACAATTTTGTAATTATCCGAGTGTATAACGCGCGATAAATATACTATTGAGTGCGATGCGCGAGATCCGATAGATGCGCGCTTTAGGGGCGTTTAATCTTGCAAGCGAAGGGAGCCGCGCGCAAAGCATGCAGATATAGAACTAAGAGATTAATGAATGTACTTGTTATGGGCCAAGATTGGAATTTGTTTATGATATTTGTTATCGATTATAAAAATTGTTCATTGTCAATCGTTATGTTAATCATATTATTAGAAACCGTTTAGAATGGCTGAAAAATGCCAAAGTTGAATATTTGTTCACGAATTTGTTTACAACAATCACAATTTTCTTTATTGGCATATTTGATTTATTTCTTGTCACACGTAACCTGCCACCAATGTTTCGTGAGAAAAGATTCTTCTTCTGAGAGAATGTCCAAAATTGGATGCACTCAGAGTTGTTACGTTATTATGACATAACATATGCCAATTAGTCTCTAAGTTTCTCGATTTTGTCCATGAGTAGGAAATCCGAAAATTTGTTCACACAGAAAATTTTTATTTTCTATCTTATATTTTTTTTAACACAAGTAATTCTTGATGTGGAGCCGCTTAAATTCCATTTATCGACATAGCAACATTCTGAATAAATTTAAAATTTAAAATATTGATGTTATTTCATCGACCAGGGTAATTAATTAATTAATATTTGATGTTCTTATATCGATTACTGGTCAAATTGATTTTTGGAGAAATGAGAAAAAATCTACCTC
>JAUMHM010000031.1:53206654-53221481 GCA_032362435.1 Melikaiella ostensackeni
AATTCAAACTTGGCCTCCAAAAAAATCCCAATGGTTAAAAAAGAAAGTGATTCAAGTCACAGTTCAAATTAACAAGCTGCCCTCAAAGGAAGCAATTCGTATATGTCAAGAGGTGAAGGGTCAATCAAGTTCAGAAAATTTTTTGATTCCTAAACCAGATGGTTCCAATTGTCTTAATTTTAATCAAAGAAATTGAAGTGAGTTTATTTACACACAGCACTTCCAACTCGAAGGTATTGGAATAGCTGAAGATTTAATCCGGAAAGATTGCTTTACGGCTACTATCAATATGCAAGATGCGTATCATCTTGTTTTTATAGTAGAACATTATAGAAAATATTGAAGGTTCAGTTTCAATGGTCAGCTGTTTGAATACGTTTGTTTACCCTTCGGCTTAAACACAGCTCCTTATTCGTTCACCAAGATTATGAAACCGATCGTTGCCAAATTTGTAAATTATTCCCTTGATGTTGACCCTAGACATGTATAAACAGACTTTTCCGCTTTTTTGGAAAATTTCCAATCCCGTATACTGATTTTGTGCCAAATTTAGTCAATTTTGAGCATATCTGTGTCAAACGGCATAAATTCTATTGTTTTTGCGTAGCAACGTCTCGATGAGTATTTTCATCAGGGTTCGCATTATTTTTTCTCGCATTAGAGACATGAAATACTTCGTCATGCAAAAGATGAAGTCGTTAGACCTAATAGTTTTTGCGTTAGGCTTGGTAACGGGTGGACAACCATTTTACCGACTAAATAAAAGTTTCCTACAAAACCTTAGAAATGAGCTTGCATCATTAGTAGGAATACTGGGGTCATGCTGTCATGAAGATGAATATGGATGGGTGGATCTCAATGACGCAACGTCGGAAGCGAAAAGAACTGGCGTCAACATTCATCGTATCAAGAAAACTGCCAGATGGGCTCATGAATCCGAAACCTCTGCTAGGTTCTATGATAGAAAGATCATAGAAAACAAAGTTGTTATTTTTGTAAGAGCGATTTTAAACTAAAAATAAAGAAACCAATGTTTGAAATGATTTCTGTACTTATTTAATCTTATGGTAATATAGGAGCAGTATCTAAGCTGCTCATCGCATTTATTCTTCGGTAACTGGTGCCATAATGCGGTTATTATTCTTAGTATATATAATAAAAATACGTAAGAAAAAATATGATGATAATCGGAAGAAGAGGTGCGTAATACAATTCAACGATCAAATGAACTCACCTAAGTGAATTTCTATCGTATTTGAGCCGATCTCTGCAAGAACAACTTAAGTTGGTAATATGGAAAATGAGAGAACGTCAAAAGAAAAATAAATTTATTATTCTAATCTGTTATGCGCAAATGGTATAAGTTTCATATATTATTTTTCACCCAATTGTTTCATTTATTGATAAGACGCAGTAAAGAACTCTAAGTTTAATCATTACATCATACGTTATAACATACATCACATACACTACACTATAACATTATAAAATAGGATTTCATAAACAATTACATCAAGAGAGTTATAAGTTGTTTTGCGGGGAACACATATAAGAGTCTATTGTTATTAAATTTTCCTAAGAAAATTAAACATTTTGTGTGTAGATGATAAAGGTGAGTATAGTTCACTCCTGGTATCTGTCATTTCTCTATGTTCCCACTCTCCTACGAATGTATTTTAATGCACACACTCTCGTGTCTCCTACTATGTGACTGCGAGTCTCTGCGTTAGCCTGCGCATGTGCCGAATTGCGAGTTGAGACGTAGAGTAGAGTAGAGTGAAGATTCTCTTTAAGTGCCTCATTCTTGGAATTATACTCTCCTACAACTCCCCGTCAGACGGGCAAATACCTTTTTTCCATAAGGAGGAAGAAGGGCGAAATATTTTATAGACGTTGTATTGGGTTCTCCTGAGACGGGTCTAGTGGTGTTCCAGCTTATAGTCGCAGTGCTAAACACTTACGTTATCCGTCCCCCAAGATCCCGTGCACAGGCCCCTAACGGGAATTTCTTTCATGGCCCTACCCGTACATATTTAACCCCTACGCCCATCGAGACCTTTCGTCCTCATCACTTGCGTGATGATGGACTCGATGTGCTTCCAGGACTTCTCAGACTCTACTATTTGCAAAATGAGTGTTTCAGCAGAGAGCTGAGCTCCCACGGCTCCACACCCGCTCGCGCGTACCTCGCCTCAATGGTCACAGGCAAAGAGGGTGTGTTCCACGTTGTCCACAGGGGCTCCAATCTTCGGTAGGTAAAAAGATCTCCTGTCTTTGACGAGTAGCGGTCTTTTCCAGGATCATTTCTAGGCCTTTGGCATTCAGCCAGCGCTTCACTCGTCTCAGATTCTCATTGATCCTCAGCTCCAGGATCCTTGGGTCATCAGCGGTACACATAACAAGTGCGTCATCCGCGAAGCCGATGATCTCTGGACCACGCAGGAACTCTAGTCCTCTCGCGGGAATGATTCCGCACGTGGAAACAAGGCCCGCACGATTTTCCTAACCTTCTCAGGGTTGTCCAGGCCGGGGGTCTTTCGCCTGGTCACCAATTTTTCGGTGACTATCTTATAAGCTAGACCCCATGAGTCCTTCTTGACTTCTCCGATCAGGTCCTTCGAACATTGGAGCTGGCTCTTCCTGATGGCCTTCTTCAGTGCCGCCTTAGCGTTCTTTCATGCTTCTCGCAGCAACGGGTCACCCTTGGAACAAGTGTATCTTCGTCTTGCCGCGTTGAAGTGTATGAAGGGGAAAAGAGAGTGAGCTGCTTCTGCAATGCTGTTATATGGAAGTGACAATTACCTCGTCTTACCTATTCGATTACCTCCAAATTTGGAAATCGCGGTGTTCGAGGAGAGAAGTAAAGAGACTCTACCGTGCGAGCATGCAGGGGCCGCAGGTGTAAATAAATACACAACCACGGTTTGCATGCGTATCAGGAGCCGACACAAAGCTACACAAAAGGTGGACAGCGTGACAACGCACTGAGCAGGTCTGCTACAAATCTTGAATCTAGCGATCAATGTTCAGCTGTTCCATCAGCACACACTTCCGGCGGGAAGATACCTGAAGTCCACTGTAATCAATAGACAAATTATTGTTTTATTATTATTATTAACCAGGGCCGTTTCAAGACTTACTGGGGTCCTAGATCGCAATAAGCTTCCCGCAATCAATTTATTTATAAGTAAGATACAATTTTTATTTTTATTTTTGGTAAAAGTAATTATAAACACAAAGAAGTGACGATTTGTTATTATTTGTTAATAACAAACGATAAGTTAATTCACAAATAGTTTTTTATAGGATTTGTTATTACTTGTTAATAACAAATAAACACTTTTTTATTTGCTCACTAATGTGGGTGAGCATTCTTGGTAAGTGTCTTGACAGATGGGAAGTTTCTTGACTGAACAAAATAGGAGGCTTTCAATTCTTAGAATTTTTTTCTTCTATTCTGTTCTTTAAATATAAGGAATGAAACCTTTTTTCGAAAATCGGCTTTTACAAAGTGTTTCTATAATTTAATGCAGAATTGTATATATGTTTGTCAATGTTTGAAATTCGCGATAAGAAGTACGCTTATACTCGTAGGTTATGTATGGAATTGAGTATCGTAATGTCATATGATCTCGATCGTTGACTTGTTTACACAGTTTGAACAGTTCTTTGTCTTTCAGCATTATATTGAAACCCTCTTCTATGATGATAAAAATCATTCTTGAAGTGTCCATTTATACCACAATGATGACATTCGATAAAAGATGATTTCTTATTAAATTTGATTTTAGGGAATTGGCTGTTGTATTGTCCGTTCGGATTATCACTTTGGTGTTCCGAAATTCTTCTTCTTTGCAGTACCATTCTATTTGTTGGCTTGAAGTATTTTTGCACTTGTATCACTGCTCTCGTAGGCCGTAGGAAGAACTAATAATAAATGAGATACCTTATCAATTTCTTCTAATTTTGAGTTTTAGGAAATGTCGATTACCTTGCTTGAATATTTAAGGGATGTTAAAACAAGCGTTGAAGTTAGTCGAACAATTTTATCTGGTAGAATATATTTTTTACGTTTATTGTGAATTTATTTCCGACAACAATAGTATAATCGAAATATCTCCCGTGATTTTGCCTTTTTGGAAATTTTGATTTCCTCGCTCGAAACTTTAAAGGATGCTAAAATAAACCTTCAAATCAATTCGAACATAATTCCTAGTAGGAAGTGCTTCCTGCACTTATTTCAAAAGGATTTTTCATTCCAATAGTTTAATGAAAAAATCTCCCGTTGTTTTCGTTTTTTGGAAATATCGGTTTCTTTGCCTAAATCTTCAAGGGATGATAAAACAACCCCCAAACATCCTATATACAGAAAATTGTAAATCTGTCAAGTTCATAAGTACAAAACTTATGTTTTAGTGAGTATCTACAAAATGTAACGAATCTAGCCAGATATAGCAGCAAGTTTTAGAAAAGGATAACATTTCAATAATACTTTCTATTAAAATACGTGTAAGAAGTGGAAGTATGGCCATTATTGGAGTGAAAACTGTTAATTTTTCTGATAATTTTCTTTGTATTTATTTATCTGCATGTTCAAAATTGCAAAAAAATTTTATGGTTAGACATTTTGACAAAAACACATTTTCTGTACATTTGGTGCGGAGTCCTTTGAATAAAATCTAATATAAAACAAATTTTATAAAGTTGATATAAAATAGTTGGAAAAATTCGAAGACATCTACTCATCTGCGGTTTTATAGAAGTTTACCTTTGAAATGATCCCAAGGACATTGAAAAAGGTTTATTATATTAGATTTTATCGAGAGGTTATTCACTTCTGAAATCGTTCCAATCTTGTGATCCCAAGATCTTTCAATATATTTGAGATGTGTTAAAATACCTAGAAAGCCATTGGAAACTCTGAAATCCTCTACAATTTTTTAAATACTTGGACCTCCTATAAAATCCCTTAAATCAAGTGAAATGCTTTGACATTCCTTAAAATTGTTCCGACTCCTAGGAATTCTCTGTAATCCATTAGAATAATTTTCAACCTTTAAAATCGTTTGAAAATTTTAAATTTCCTTTCATATTTCTTGCAGTCGTTGAAATCCGTATGAATTCCTTGAAATAAAATTTAATTTATTCCCTAAACTTCTATAGTGTATTGTCAAAATCCCTTGAGATCCATTGAAGTTTTAGGAAATCGTAAAAATTCATTTCAATAAGTAAAAGTCATTTGAAATTTTCTAAATATAAATTAAATAAAACTTACTCATTGAAGTTCTCTAAAAACAAAACCTTTTAAATCCCTAGAAATCTTTGAAATCCTCTGAGATTCAATAAAATCCTCTAAATATAGGGAAATTTCTTGAAATATTGTCGTAGTCATCATTTTTCGAAAATACCGCTAAATGAGGATAAAGATTGTGAGGTTATGTTGCACACCAAAGTACATATTTCAAATATTATATTTGGTGAACATTGTTTAGCTTCAACTTTTAGTTACAATTAGGGTTTATGAGTCCTGAAAAACCATAAAAAAAGTTATTTCAACAAATTTCCATTAACATTTGTCTAGAAATATGACTTTGTCCAATCTGTCCAAAATTTACCATGGTGTCGGACATGTCGGTCAGTATCGGTCAGACTTTTGTCACTACCCATCTCCAGGTATTTTAGCATAGGTGGGGGAAATCCAAGATGTTTGCATGCCGAGGGCCAAACAATAATATCAGTTACATGGGACGAAACTTAATTTTTTTAACAACTTAGGAAAAAAAATAATTTTTCAGCATAAGTGTATTTGGATATTATTTTTTATTATTCAAAAGCTATTCAATTATAATAAATTCGATTTTTTTTTTGTGATGATTTTAATATTTGATTGAATAGTTTTTGAAAAATAAAAGACAATATCTGAATACATTAATAGTGAAAAATAATTTTTTTTCAAGTTATTAAAAAAATAAAGTTTCGTCCCATGCAATTGGTATTATTGCATGGCCCTCGGCGTGCGGCCATTTTTCCAGCTAACGTTACTCTCTCAAATACCTAATGGCCGCGCAGTGGCGGAGCTTGCGCAGAGCGTTTCGCCAGCGCCAACCAATAGAAATTTGGCGGGCGAATTGAAGTACTAAAATAAACACTGTGTACATTTTGGTACTTCAAATTACCCACAATATTTCTGTTAGCTGGCGCCACCGAAACGCACTGCGCAAAATCCACCCTTTCGTAGTCTGCACTCTGCAGTCACTGCAACTTCTGTAAAGTCAAAGTGCGAATTCGACTAAATTCAAAATTAATTCTAGTAAATTCAAATTAAATCACGCATACGCTATTTGTGGAATATTTCCGAAAAAAAATATTGTTATTTTTTTTTAATTCAAAATTCTTAAAAATTCGTGAAATTCTCATAAGCAGATATTGTTACGTTCTCGATAAAATATTCTCTCTTCAGAAACCTTTCTATGGACACTAGCGCCTCCGCAAACACAAAAATATCCAGGAGGATCCTCTGGGCGAGGGTCTCTAGGGATGGGCGATACTGACAAAAAAATCGATACTTGTGTATCGATTCTAAAGCATCGATACAACCGTTATATTTTTTGATGAGGTTAGGACGTAAGGGGATATACGGAATCGTCATATTCCTTCTCTCTCTCTCTCTTACACATATAGTATCGATAAGAACCGATACCCGCCAAAAATGTATCGATATTCCGATACATCGACCTTTTAAGTATCGGTATCGAGAATCGAAGTATCGAGTATTTTGTACTTTATACTTAAAGTGTCGCATTGCTATCGCCCATCCCTACTCGTCTCTGCAGGCAGTCTTTGTTCGGGGACCGGACTGTTAGCTACAGGTAAAGAATTAAGGTTGGGTTACGGCTAAACGGAGCCCCATAAGTCTATTCGAAATACACAAGAACGTTTTCGTTTCGCGCGGCGACTCCACGGTTGCGGGGTTCATGGGAGAAGAAAAAGTGTGGTTTCATTTACGTTGTCTCGAGTGATTCAGTAGTGAAAAAGTGCTTTGTCCTTTCTCTCCGAGTTGTAGTAAAAAGAACGAAAAAAATGCTTGAAATAATCCCACTCACATTCAGGTTGCCGACAGGATCGACGTTGAATTCGAGGGAATAAGTGCGCTCTTTGGTTTCTTCATTGTGTGGTTTACTACACTATGTCGCGGGTTTCGATGAAGAATGTCTGAGAGACAAGTTTATGCAAGTGTTAGAGATAGATAAGTTCATCATTATCGTGAGTGATTTCTGCTTTTATTTTTTTGTATCCATGATCGCAAATTCGCGAACCTGTAACAATTTGGATTCAGTTTCGGATCATTTTGGATGGTAGCAGCTGATTGTCATGCGATTCTGAAGTACGTATCATTTTCGATTTTTATTTTTATTTTTATTAATGCAAATGAAAAAAATAAGCAAATTCATAATAATTTGTTATGGTGAATCGTGGTTAGAATGTCGCTGACATTGTGTAAACAACGATAGTGCTACAATCGAACGGGAAACCTGTTCGAGTTTCGAGAACTAGCATTTTTATTGTATTTTTCCGGTTATATATGCAAAGTTTTTCATTTCACTATTTTCAATCAAGCATTAATTATTTTAGTACTTTATCTTTGACACACGTATTTTGAAATAGTTTTTAGTGCTTCAAAGTAGTCTCCAAAAAATTTGAGAAGTTTTAGATTCATAACATTTGATACCTCCAAACGTCTAAAAAATATTTTTAAATCTCGGTTCTCTATTTTTGTTTTGATTCAAAATTGGCGCAGATTGATAGAAGAAAGTTCTCATTTGAACTTTAGACATGAAAGCGTTGTTTTATTAAAAAGAGATTGCGAAGTATTTGTAATGCAATTTTAAATTAACATATTCTGGTGTTTAGTTCGAAAGTTCAATTTTATTTATAATGATGCCAAACTATTTTGCAATTTAGAACAATAGAGTACCTTATCAATCCGCATTCCGTTAGTGTTAGAGCTAGTGTTTTTGCGATATTGATGAATGAAATTTATATGTATCGAATTGACGTGAAATTTGATTTAATCCATTAAAAAGTTCTGAAAGTTCTCGAATTGAATCAAGATAATGTCATTACTATTGAGAATAGTAGATCCTCTAAGAAATTTGATTCGTACCAAAATTTCGGTATGGAAAGCATATAATTTGTAATTGCAATTGTAATTTGTAATTTTTTGAAGCTTCAAATTACAATTACACGTTCTCAACGTTCAAATAAACGATATTTGTATTTTTGTTTTTTTTAATTAAAAATTATTCATAAATATTTTTTGTTTAGAAAGAAAATAATTTATAATTCTTATTCTCATTTCTATTCCATTTTGATACCATTTGAAGTTGGAAAGGAATATTTCGGTCATGTACGATTGGCCCAATGTTTGGCCAGTATTGGCCGATATGAATTGAAGCTATATCAGGGTGTCAATTTAATAAAAAGATATTGCAAAAAAACCTTAAATTTCGATGTTTTCGAAAAATTTGAATAGCTCTGTATATAACTAACATTTTTCAAAGTTCTTGTGCTCATTACAAAGGTAAGTCTCCATAGTATTTTGCTACATTATTGAGATATTTTTAGAATTTTTTTCCTATATTATACTCCAGGTTTATAATAAATAATGACTTTTTAAAAAATTGTGTAAGTATTTATGCATTTATGAAATTTTGCGACTTTTTTGCTCCAAGTTTGACCGTAGGGCAGAATCTAGGGAAAAAAGTGTAAAAATATCTTAACAACTTAGAAAAATACTATGGAGACTGTGGCGTTGTAAAATTCTTATAATATTTTGCAACTCACAAATTTTATATTAATTAATTTATTTCATTATTTTTATAATTAAAGACTCATTTACAACCTCGAAGACTACCACTTTGCTGCACATACTTCATGACTTCTCTGATCGTACCTGAGGACTTTGGTTAATTTCTTGTGAAGTTTTGTTATTATGATTGCTGCGTTCCCTGCCTATCGATACCCATTTCTCAAATTTTGAGAGTCAAGACTTTTTTCATCTACTTGGAAGGCTTTATTGTATACATCTAGCAAGCTTGAAGAAGCTCCTTTAGCCAGGGCCCGATAAGCTATCTATACGTTGCCAGTTCAGAAGTATTTATTTTTGGTAGTAATGGTATCCATTATAGTTTCGGCCCTGATTGAATTTCGGAAACTATTTGAATTTTGGACCAATCAGAAGATAAAAGCAAAATCATTAGGTTGCAAACAGAAGACAGTAAAACAAAAATCAACCTTGTTAAGGAAAATTCTTTAAAAGGCAACGACTCGTTCGTCTCTATCTCTTTTGTCAGCAGTCTTCGAGGAAGAATCATCATATATTTAGTACCGATTATTTATTCGCGAATTCAATTTTGATTCACTAATTTTATTTTCACCTTGTTCCTGTTCCGGTTCGGATTCTCCAGACATCATTTCCAGATTTTCAAGAGGATTATTTTGTAAATCCATTGGAGGAGAAATTCTTTTAAATCTGTACCATTCTTTTTTTAGTTTTGTGTTTCAATTCCTTTTGGTGCAACCACAGGATTTTTCCTGTATTGAATTAATTCATTGATTAATTAATGATTATTTGAATTTTATTATCTGAACTAATGTAGTTTCCAATTGTTATTTTGACCCCTCCTTTTATTGACTGATTTGTGATCTAAATTATAGATTTAATGCTTTCACGATGATTCATTATGATGAAAAGAGGTGTTTCGGGTTTCAATCGTTTCAGGTTAGCCCTGAAGAAGTGAACTGCAATGTTCACGAAATGTGATCTAAATTCTTTGTTTCAAACTTGGTTTGGCTTCCCTAATTATTATTTTGACCCTCCCCTTTCCTTATTGGGTGTATTGAATTTAATTTGGTTCCCAATTAAATGTTTTGACCCTTCCTAAATTTAATTAATTGTATTCCTTCATTTGGTTTAATTCCCCAATTATTGTTTTGACCACTCCCTTATTTATAAATGAATTATTGAATTGCAAAGGTTGTTATTCTTGAAATACCGAATGACAGAAGGGCCTAACCTTTTGGTTGGTTTTAGGTTTCAGTTGTTTCATTACTTTGAATATTTATTGTCATTTCAAATTTTGATAATTAATTGTAATAAATAATTTAATTGATATAATATTCGATTTTATTGACTGTTCATCTCAGTATTATTTCTAATTAATAATATAAGACAGTTTTGGATTTCCGAACTACCCCCTCTATCATTTCCAGTTTTGGGGCTGGGTTAGTTGATTAATTTCCGCCGTTACTTGTCAATCAATTTGTCTTTTTAATTCAGGTGATCTGTTAAGATCTGGTGCCCAGCAAATCAATTTATTTCTCAGTAATGTCGAAGGTAATTCTTAGTTATTTTATTATTATTTAATAAAATAATTTTTGGTTACAAGACTTACCTTTAAAATGAGCCCAAGAACTTGAAAAAATGTTAACTATTTATATAGTTATTCAGATGAGTTCAATTGTGGCTGCTTCAATTTATAGTTTAGTTTTGATTATTTCAAATCAAAAAATCTTCAACTTTAACAGTTTGAACTTTTTAATTTCAATGACCGGGAAAAATGTTTGTGAATCGTGAAATGATCAGGAATGTTTTTCCCGCGATAAGAGTGGTGACCCTGTATATACAATAACTATATTCACTACATTTTTTCTATGAAAAAAGGACCGCCTTTCAATTCCGCTGGGATCCGAACCCAGGACCTTCTTTTTTATTCTTACCAAGAGTTTTAAGATTTTTTTCTAGAAAATCATATCAAATGTAAATGTTACTTGATATATGAATACACCACATGAAATTATTGCGATTTTGAAAGACTTCGATTTGAAATTCTTGACAATTGTTTAAATTTTGAACTGTTTAAGCTTATGGACTCCATGTCAACGTTTTTTAAAAGTTTAAAATTACATTATTGAAGACAGTATTCTAATAAATCAGTAAATAGTAACAAGACTATTTCTATTTTCTATATAACGAGTATTCATAAAGTAAATCCACATATATGGTATTGTCTGATAATGAGGGTAATGACGTCACAGTCCACAAATGGAACACCTGCGATTAAACTATTTGTGTCCACATGACCCTATGTATTGAACATCAATAGTCAAGGGATGAAACCGTCTGAGCCATTAAAAATTTAAACATTTTTTTCAGTGACTTGATAATTATTGTTTAATTTTCTTTCGGAGCTCAGCAATTCAGAGTTCGATTTTATTGAAGCTGGAATCAATGTAGAATCAGTTGTTATGTAGAAAAAGTTTCCTAAAAATAACAAATAACCCACTATAGTATAGGTATATATGGAATCTCTGTTCCTAAGAACAAAAGAACTTTCGCCTCACGGGTTACCGACGCTCTGCATGTGCAATATTGTGCTCACAAAACTACTTTAAGGCTGCTGATATGAAGTAATTTCCACTTATATTTAAAAAAATCAAATTCTTTAACTAATTACCAAATCTAATTAAAGAGAATATTTTAAAATTTTTAGAGATTAAGGAAAAATGATTGAAAGTAAATTATTATAAAGAGTAATATAATTATCGAATATTATTTTGGGTATAATAACGAGTAAATATCAAATTAAGTTGAAGTAAGGAAATTAGCTATTTATTCAGATTAAAATGGACAGGTGTAAGGCCAGGTTTAATTTTAAATTATTACCATATTTAATGGTAAACCAATTAGGGCTTGTGATTTACAATTGAAGTATGCGCTAATGATAATGCATGTTTGGTAACCAAAAATAAAACAAGACCGAATGCCAAGTCGGTGACAATTTTCATTCCTCAAAACGGGTTAAATGACACCCAAAGTGAATTGGGCAGCATGCCATGCATTAGCTAATCACCTTCTGAACCGAATCAAATTATGCTTTATTCTGAGTTTAAGACGATTTTTCAAACGACTCATTTCCCTCGTTGAATTTCAACCGATATCCTATTATGCGCTCAATTTGAGACGCGCGTAATGACATTTATGGACAGAAGATGTGCTCGAAGTTTTGAACGTTCAGGTGAACGAAATTTTTACTGATGGTTTTTTAAACTAGAAACTGTGCTAAAATAGTGATTAGTTTACATCGCAAATATTGGATCATAAAAAGAAATCATAACACATTATTTCAGATTGTGGTTGGAACAATATTTGTTGATAAAATAGAACTGGGGAAAAATATTTCGTTCATTTGAACGTTCAGAACTTCAGGTACATGACAGTCAGTAAATATTTGATTCGTGATTATTGCGTTAAGATCTTTCGACATTCAGCTGAGGAAGAGAAACTGCTAGAAAAATTCAGGAATCATTCATTCATAATTCAGTATGCATGATAATTATTTCTTACTTCAAAATATCCACCACCAAAGAAAAATCTGATTGAAGATAAATTTGATCGGCTGGATTAATCATTTTTTTATTTAGAGCAATCGAAAATTTAAAAGAATTTTGTTTCTCTATTTCAGAACTGTCTGGGAAAATTTATTACAGTATTGCGTTTTTAATTAACGTAATTAATCGAAGCACAAATCGGCAATTTTTAAGTAGCAAAAGTTTTTTCTGAAAAATATTCAGTATTCTATTACTACATAGAAAGTGTAAAAAAAGTTTGCATTTTTGTTAAATCAAGTATTGTGTTGGTATTTTGCGGTGAAGCAAACACTTTTCTCTTTGGCGCAATTATCGGTACTCGAACTTGGTCAATTTGATGATTTTTGAGTTTTTAAAGTTTTACTTGTCGGATGATTTTTTTGTCGAAAATGTTCAATATGAGAAATGTTTGTCAAAGGCAAAAACTGTTTCGCTGAGGAAAACCCAGCACTGTTATCTCGCTTAAAAAGATTTTAAATTTAAAAATACTTATAATGTTGAGGTTTTAAATTGATACTTTTTAAAAATACTTTTCTCATAAAGGATCTTATTTTCGTATGAAAAGTCTTTCACAATCAGTTGAATTTCACAAAAAGTCAGGGACTCACTTTTCAAGATCACTGCAAATTTATAGAAATTTCAGACCGAATTCATTTCAAATCGGGCAGGTTGAGCATGCTCAAGTTACAGATTCGTTTCGGGAAAAAATATATTGGTTTTCAAGGAATTTTAGACGACACGCATTTCGTCGATTAGAAAAAAAATTCAGTTAAGTTGTGAGTATTAGAATTTTAAAAGTTGGTGACGCCGTTTTAAAAAAATTGGTTGAAATTTTTTTTAAAGTGTTGCAGTATCTGAGCCAATGTAGATACTTGACTCTTTCTTCTTGATTCTGATAGTTCTTTTCGTTAGTTTTCAAAATCCACTGGAAAAATTAAAAAAATTAAATCTTGTGTCCGCGCCTTGGAGAAAAAAAAATTATTTATTTTTATGAAAAATGAAAATGTGCATTTTTTGCAATAACGAGACGCGATACGAAAAATGTCAAAAGAGCAAAGTTGTTCCGCTCGAAAACTTCTTAAAAAAGTCTTTTTGCACTTTTCTCTTACTTACGTTTTTTTCACAATTTTCGCTAAAATGCGAATAAAGTCGGCTAGAATTTTATTTTTCTTGAAACAATAAAATTTCCTGAACAAAATTTGTTCAAATTGTAGCTTTGCACATTAAATTTTATTGGCAAAATTTTTGAAAATTTAATTGTTATTCAAGAAAAAGAAAATTATAGTCGACTTTATTCGCATTTTAGCGAAAATTTTGAAGAAGAAGAAGAGCGCAAGATAAAGAAAATTGCCTAGAGACTTTTTTTTAGAAGTTTTTGAGTGGAATAACTTTGCTTCTTTGACTTTTTTCGTATCCCGTCTCGTTATTGCAAAAAAATACGAATTTTCATTTTTTATAAAAAGAAATCCTATTTTCTAACTATCAGAATCAAGAAGAAGAAGTCAAATACATATCTATATTGGTTTAGATACTACAACACTTTGAACAAAATTTTAACAATTTTTTTTATGAACTGCGTCACCAACTTTTAAAGTTCGAATCTTAGTCAAACATTTTTTTTGTATAATCTCTGAAATACGTGACTTGAGCATGCAAAGCCTGCCCGATTTGAAATGAATTCGGTCTTGAATTTTCATTATCTGTTACTGAAACTTCCGTAACGTATTTTACTGAGAAATTAGTGATTAATGGCTGGAAGTTCATTGACTTCAGTGATTGTGATTGAGTTTTCACTGAAAAGGAGTAACTAATTCTCAGTAAAATCCAACTGATTCAAGAAGAGTCTTGAGACGTTTCAGTTTTTAAGTACGGGGTTTTTTAAATATGAATTTGAAAATTTTGTTATTTTGCTAATCTTAGTAAGACCTGTAGAGCCTGCAAATGAAAACTTCTGCACTACCAGCGGAAATTATCTACACGCCAATTTTTTGGAGTGCCTTAATTTTTATATGACATGAAATTTTTTCCCTCATTATAGCACGAAAGTTAATAAAATTCTGCGTCTAATAAGTCCAAGTTAAAGGCAAAATGTTATATTCATAAAAAAATTTCATTATATAATAACTGGAATCAATAATGGATTCAAGATTATTACGGATTAAAGAAAAAATAAAATTGATTGTTTTGCACGGAGTTCGCGCGGAAACTAGTGCTATAATTAACCTTGGTAGGTTGATTAATTGATAGCAGAGGTTAAGGTAAAAATCAGTGAAAAGTGTAATTACGGGAGGAATTATTTTCGGAGTTTGGTGGCAGATTCTGGGTGGCCACTGGGCCGGGAAACGACCGGGAATTTTTTTAAGTTGGGAAAAGGCCGGGAAATGAACGGAAATTTTGT
>JAUMHM010000031.1:53266807-53313314 GCA_032362435.1 Melikaiella ostensackeni
AGTTGAAATATCAACTATTACATTGTTCGTTGAGAATTCATCTCTTTTGGTTGAAAATTCAAGTTCTTGGTTAAAACTTGAAGTACTTTGTCAAAAAATTATTTTTTTGGTCGAAGATTAATTACTTTAGTTGAAAGTTCATTCTTTCGGTGAAAAATGTTACTATTTTGCTGAAAATTCGTTTTTTTTTGTTGTTGAAAGTAGATCTTTTTTGGTAGAAAATTAATCTTTTTAGTTAAAAATGCAACTGTTTGGTTGTAAATTCATCTGTTTCACTTATGGATTCAACTATTTTGTTGAAAAATCGTTTTTTTGTTGCTGACAATGTTTCTTTTTAAATTGAAAATTCAACTATTTGATTTAAAATTCATTCATTTTTTTGAAAATTCGCCTTTTTATTAGAAAACTAATCTTTTTATTGAAAAGTCAACCATTTGGTGGAAAATTAATATATTTTGTTGAAAATTAGTCTTTGGTAGTAGAAAATTAATCTTCTTGGTTGAAAGTTCATCTTTTAAAGTGGAAATTTAATGATTTGACTTAAAATTTAATTATTTTGTTAAAAAGTCATCCTTTTTATTGAAAATTAATCTGTTTCAGTAGAAGATTATCCTTTTTTGTTAAAAATTTATTCATTTTCTTTAAAATTTACCTCTTTTGGTAGAAAGTGAAACTACTTTATCAAAAATTAATTTTTTTTTTTGGTTGAATATTCATCATTTAATTTGAAAATTAATCTTTTTGGTTGAAAATTAAACTATTTGATAGAAAATTTGTAGTTTTTTTGGTTTGAAATTAATTTTTTTAACTGAGCCTCCGGATTCAATAACACGCCATAAAATTTTTCGCCTGAGAGTGGGGATACCTCTTGTCGCTTGGGTTTAAGCGACGTTCAGATGCCCCCCCCCCCCTCTGGGGAGAAAAATTTTATCGTGATATGGAGTTATCGAATCCGGAGCCTCAACTGTTAATTAAACTGTTCCATTTCTTGTGGAAAAATAATTAATCTTTCTTGGTCTGAAAATTTAACTCTTTTGTTGAAAATTCGTCTTCTTGATTCTAAAATTCATGTTTTATGTTATAAATTCAACTATTTTATAGAAAAGTTGTTTTTTTTTTGGGCTGAAATTTAATTTTTTAATTGAAAATTTAAATATTCCATTTTTAGTTGATAATTCGTCTTTTTGCGTCGAAAATTAATCTGTCTTGGTTGCGGATTCAACTCTTTTGTTGAAAATTCGTCTTTTTTGTTAGAAAATTGTTCTTCTTTGTTTAAAATTCATCTATTTTGTTGAAAATGCAATATATTTACTTAGAATTTTAGGAATTTAAAGCGTTTTAATTAAAATTTGTTAACATTAAAAAATTTGTAATGCAATAAATTACGTATTTTCTTTAAGAGAAAATTCACTTTTGGTCTAACAGATCGAATTTCTGCTGGACTTTCCTCTAAGGTGTAATATCTTTGGATTTATTATTTTTTTATAACAATTTTTCTCACATAAAATCTTCCGCCCCCCCCCCCCCGTCCACCCCTCATAAGAAACAGTAAGATTTTAACAAACCCCCCTCCCCTTCCCTTAAATCGTCTTACATAATTTGTGGATGACCCCTTAAATGGCTTAAATAGATTTTTGCTGCTCAGCCTAAGAGGCCTTACGCAGGAGGAGGCCCCCCGCAATGCGGGGTTTCGCTGTTCAATAGTTACGCCATGGTAATTAATTAAAACTTACTTATTTAAAAAAAAAATTAATATCGCACTTTGGATTTTAGTCCATCTATTAAAAATGAACTAAAGGTGGTACAAATTTGATAGTAAATGCAACAAAACAGATTTTACTCAAGAAAATAAGAACCCAAATAAAAATTATAAATAATACCTGTAAGCGAAAGATCTAGCTGCTCCCTGCTTCTTAATTTCATTGGCAGTCTGCTCGTTTCCTTCCTGATTAATATCCCAACAAACTACAGTAGCCCCCAAGGATGCGTATCTCAGGGCTAATTCCCTTCCAATTCCATGGCCAGCTCCGGTTACCTGTTAGGCATTAAAAATATAAATGAAAATAATTTTCGAAATAAAAAAAATCCTGAGACTGAAACTGAATTTCAATTTTTCAAGATGAGGTTAATGATATTAATTAGATCCTCTGTATTCTATACCATTCTAGAGGTTTTATTACCAAAACAATCTCTCCAGCGACGCTTTTCTCCTCGGCTGGAACGAAGAATCGATATATGCTCTCAAAGAGATAAAAAATTATCTTTATAAATAATAATAGAACATCAGCGACAATCACCACCCCTCCATACGCATTAACCATGGCTGAGTTGAATTTTTCCCTAAAACATTAATTAGTTTCGTTAGCTTAATGTATTCTTACACTACCGTCGGAAATTATGGAAACTCTTTTTTTGACATCGGTTACTAAAGTGCCTTAATTTGCATAATATTAAATTAAAATTTGTTTCCTTAAGTAGCACGAATGCTAATAAAATTCTGCGTCCACTAAGCCCATGTTGAAGGCAAAATGTTAAATAAAAAAAATATTGCAAAAAACGTCCAATTTCGCAGGGATCACAGTTGAATTATCAACCAAATAGTTGACTTTTGAACCAAAAAGATGAATTTTTAACCAAGAAGATGAATTTTTTACCGAAAAACAAAAACTCTCTACAAATTACATGAATTTTCAACCAAATAGTTGAATTTGGAACTAAACCGATCAATTTTCAACCGAAAATGGAATCATTAAAATTTTAGGTTAAAAAAAATTAATTTTCAGCAAAAAAAAAACGAATTTTTCAACAAAAAAGTTAAATTTTCAACCAGAGAGATAAATTTTCAAACGAAGATATAAATTTTCAACCAAGTAGTTGAATTTAAATAAAATAGTTGAATCCTCAAGCAAAATGGATTATTTTTTAACCAAGCAGTTGCATTTTCAAGTCACAAAGACAAATTTTCTGCAAAACAGTTGAATTTTGAACACGAAAATATGATTTTTCAACAAAAAATTTCATTTTTGAGTATGTAGTAGAATTGTCTATCAAAGTAGTTGAATTTTCAACCCAGGAAGACAAATTTTCTACCAAAAAGGATAACCCTTTTAAAAAAATTGTTGAATTTTCAACAAAATAATTAAATTTTAAACCAAATAATTAAATTTGTAACCAATAAAGATAAATTCTCAACCAAACACTTGTATTTTAACCAAATTGTTGAGTTTTGAAGTCAAAAAGATGAATTGTGAATGAAAAATGTAATAGTTGATATTTCAACTAAAACATTATCTTAATTTTCAACATAACAGTGAAATTTTAAACTAAATAGATGAATTTTTAACCAAATAGCTGAAGTTTCAACCAAAAAGTTGAAGTTTCAATAAGAAAAAACGAAATCTCAATGATGAATGTAATAGTGATATGTCAACCAAAAAAGACGAGTTTGCAACATAACAGTTGAATCCTCAACCAAAACAAAATAATTTTCAATCAAACAGTTGCATTTTTAATAAAAAAAGATGACATTTCTACCAAGAGATAAATTTTGAAGCTGGAAAGACAAATTTATAACCAATAAACGTTTTTTAGTCAAGAAAGAAAAAAAAAGTCTACCAAAATAGTTAAATTTTTATCCCCAAAAGACAAATTTTCAACCAAATAATTAAACTTGTTACCAAGAAGGATGAATTCTCAAGTAAACAGTTGCATTTTTAACCAATAAATATGAATTTTCGAACCAAAAAGACGAATCCTCTATAAAACAGTTGAATTTTCAACAAAAAAGATCATTTTTAACCATATATGTAGTTCAATTCTCTACCAAAATAATTGAATTTTCAACAGAAGAGTTAGATTTTCAAAAAAGAAAGATTTTCCAGTAAAGAAGAAAAAAATGTGAACCAAATTGTTGGATTTTCAAGCCAAAAAGACGAATTTTTTACAAAACAGTTGAATTTTTCAACCGCAAATAGGAATCATCAACAAAAAAATTAATTTCCAACCAAGCACTTAAATTTTCAACCGAATGGTTCAATTTTCTTCTAAAGTAATTAGGTTTCAAGGAAAAAAAAATTCTATCAAACAGTTGAATTTTCAACCCAAAAATATGAATTTTAACCAAATACTCCGATTTCAACCAGATAGTTGAATTTTCTACTCAGCTATTAAAATTGAAGCTAAAAAGATGAATATTCTACAAAACAGTTACATTTTGAACAAAAAAGATCATTTTTAACCAAATAGTTGAATTCTCTACCAAAATAGTTGAATTTTCAATAAACGAGTTAAATTTTTAACCAAGAAAGATTTTTCACTAAAGAAAAAAATGTCAACCGAATTGTTGAATTTTCAAGCCAAAGAGACTAATTTTCTACAAAACATATGAATTTTCAACAAAAAAGATCATTTTAAACCATATAGTTGAATTCTCTACCAAAATAGTTGGTCAGTCAGGCCGAAAAGACAAATATTCTACAAACAGTTGCATTTTCAACCGAACACTTCAATTCTTAACCAAATATGTTAATTTTCTACTTAACGATTAAAATTTCTAGACAAAAATACGAATATTTTTCAAAACATGTTATCTTCATATTACTTTTACTTTCGTGAATAATAATTAATTTTTTTTACACTGTAATATCTTTTTTTGGTCAGATTTAAAAATTTTTTGAAAATCTGAGAGCTTTCAACTAATAAAAATACATTAGAAAAAAATTTCAGTCAAAGGATACTAAAACAGAAAAAGTAGGTTTTGCAAATAGTCATTTTTGTGTTTTCAAATGATTTCTTTCTAGCTTACACAATTAGAAAAATCTATTTAAACAAATTAAAACTTGAGCATTTTTCAATTCTCTTGTTTAACCATTTATTAATCTTTGATCTTTTTGATTTTTTTTTCAAATGTATTTTTATCAGTAGAAAGTGCTGAAGTGTTCCAACAGATTTTTCAAAGCTCGCTAAAAAACTGTTTGAAACCCAAACATGACTAGAAAAATTGCTAAAGAAAAGGCGCTACTGTTAGAGGGCACTTTCGTGCAATATTCACGAGATACACTTATGATATAAAAGTTTTTAATAGTAAATGAAATTCCCCTTTTATCCCGTTTTTTCAGAAAAATTCCCAATTTTACCTATAATTGAATTGCTGAATCGTTGTGATCCTTGATTTCGATGATTTTTAAAAGTGTCAATAACTCTGAATACATTTAACATTTTTTAATGTTCTAGATTCCTAGATTCTACCCTAGGGTTGAAATTTGTACGAAAAAATCGTAAAATTTCAAATATTAATATTTTCATAAAAATATTAGATAGGTACTAAATTTTGAAATTTTAGGACTTCCTTATACGAAATTCCACCCTAGGGTAGAATGTAGGAAAAAAATTGTAAAAATATTCTAGTATATTTATAAAATCAACATTTTGCCTTCAACATGAGCTTACTTGCCCTAGAATTTTATAAGGTTTCCACGGTGGCCGCAGGTCAGGGAAAACCTGGGAATCATGGAAAAGTCAGGGAATTTTGTTGATCAGGGAAAGTCAGAGAAAAGTCAGGGATTTTTACAAAATACTTGCAAAAGTCAGGGAATGTCTACATATATATTATTCCATTCGTAAAAGATTTTTACAAAAATGTTACAAGATTAGAATTCTGGTCTTTAAATATTAATGATCAGGGAAAATGAAAAATTGGTAAGGAAAAAATCGGGGAAAAGTCAAGGAATTTTAAACATGAAGTTTTGCTAGAACCCTGTTTTCATGCTATTACATATAGGGAAAATTCTCAATTTATAATTATACAAATTTAGGCACTTTAAGATTAGCTGAAAAAACAGGCGTTTCCATCATTTCCGACGGTAGTGCGTAATTACAGGGCATTTCCATGAAAAAGTGGACAAAGTTTCCGTTCGTCACGTCACGTTAATTGATATAAAAATGCATTATTCGTTCGAATTAAAAAAGAATTAGAGGTTTCGGAATCTTCTGGTTACTATTAATTATAATAATATGAAGAATGCCAATTTCATGAATAGTGCGTTTTTTAAAATTCATCAATGTATTGTGACGAACGGACACTTTCATGGAAATGCCCAACAACATTCATAAAAATGTATTTCAGAATCTCTCAATTAATTCATCATTTATTAATTTAGAAACAGTATCCATAATATAATTCAACAAATTATAAATATAATGTAGTTGCGAAATATCATGAATTAGGAATATAATTTGATTTAAAACAAATTAAAGAATGGGTGAAGGTGTACTATGACTTTTACTTTTGTGAATTTTAAAAAAAATCTTATCTTCACGCGTCTTTACATGATGCCTACCTGATTTGAGGAAAACAATTTATTTTGTCACAAATAAAGAATAGATGTTGTATTGAGAAGCAGCTACAAAAAAGATTATTTATTTGCGTAAACTAAGGTCGACTTTCATGCTTCGAGTCCCATGTAACAATTGTTTTTTATTCACCTATTCACTTATAATTTATGTAATAGTTCATCGTAAAGTTTGTTTCATGTCGAAGAAAATTCTGAGGATTCAAGGTTTAATTTCAAAAATATTCCAGCGGAAGAATTTGAAGAAATTAATGCTCGAGTTATTGAGTCAAAACCGACTTTGGGTAGGTCGAGGCCAATTTAAAGACCCACGGATGCTATTTTTAATGATCAAAACTTAAAATTGGAATTGAGGAGTCTGTTTAATCCATTTAAAATTTAGCCTTGATTTAATGTCTGAGTGGTATATTCCAAGGTTTACTAAACATTTAAAAAATTCTGGAAATTAAAAAAAAATACTGTCTCATTTTTTATTTCAGTTCTTTTAAGTTGTATTTTTTCATCAGTATGTAAAAAAATATCTCATCAAGCGAATGATGAGCTTTTATTTCTATGCAAACGTATTCTTTTATACATTACCACGTTTTCTTCTTTTTAGATAAAAGATTAGCAAGTGAAAAAAATGCGATTAAGCACACTCATCAAACTCATGTTCGTGATCATGGATTATCTGTTGTAGAATGTAAAAACTGTAAACGGACAAATTTGAGAAAAAATTCTTTTGAGTAAATTCCAATTACGAATGATTACAAAATAGTGAAAATAATCCAACTATCAATAAGCAACTAAAAATAATGTTGGGATGCGACGATAAAATTTAGTTACAGCATTAGAAATGATATTGGTTCATACTATCGGTTATCAGTATTATCTTATCAAGAATGTTATACTGGAAGAAGAGAGAAACATTTGAAGATAAGGGAGAACAATATTTGTATTCATAATAAAATCTGTTTTTGGATTCGTTCTATGCTAAACATCTACATTCCAATTATTTTTGTCCAATATGATATTATTGAATTAAAAAATTTCAGAATTAATAAAAGATCTCCCTTTGTCCTTGATAGTATTACCTGACATTGAAGGTGAATGGTATCGGGTTCAATCGTAGGTTTTTTTTACCAAGGTTAGAGCGAAACTTTTCCGAATGTAATTATTATTTTGTTTAATTTATGGGCAACCGGAAATGGAATAGACAAAATTTTCAATTAGAAGAATTAATTTTCAACCAAAGAGATAAATCTTCAACAAGAAGAGGAATTTTTAACAAAATATTTGAACTTTCAACAAAGTAGTTGAATTTTCAATAAAATAGTTGAATCCTCAACCAAAACAAATTAATTTTCAACCAGGTACTTGCATTTTCAAACCACAAAGACGAATTTTCTACAAAATAGATGAATTTTTAACAAGAAAATATAAATTTTCAACAAAAAAGGTAATTTAACCAAATAGTAGAACTTTCTACCAAAATAGTAGAACTTTCTACCAAAATAGTTGAATTTTCAACCAAAGAATTAAATTTTCAACCAAGAAAAAATTTTAAGCCAAGAAAGAAAAAAAAATTTAACCATATTGTTGAAATTTCAATCAAATAGTTGAATTTTCAGGCAAAAAAGACGAATTCTGAATGAAAAATGCAATAGTTGATGTTTCATCTTTTAAATAAAAAATAGTTGAATTCATCCAAATAAGAAGAATTTTCTACATGACAGTTGCATCCTCAACCAAAACAAATTAATTTTCAACCAAGCACTTACATTTTCAATCCATAAAGACGAATTTTTAACAAAACAGTTGAATTTTTAACAGGAAAATATAAATTAGCAAAAAAGGTAATTTAACCAAATTGTAGAACTTTCTACCAAAATAGTTGAATTTTCAGCCAAATAATTAAATTTTCAACCAAGAAAGATTTTTTAATCAAGAAAGAAAAAAAAATTCGACCATATTGTTAATTTTTCAATCAAACAGTTGAATTTTCAGTAAAAAAAGACGTATTCTGAATGAAAAATGCAATAGTTTATATTTCAACTTTTAAATAAAAAATAGTTGAATTCAACCAAAAAAGAAGAATTTTCTACATAACAGTTGCATCCTCAATCAAAACAAATTAATTTTCAACCAAGCAGTTACATTTTCAAGCCATAAAGACGATTTTTTAACAAAACAGTTGAATATTTAACATAAAAATATGAATTTTCAGCCGAAAAAGACAAAATTTCAACCAGAAAAGATTTTAAATTTAAATAAAAATAGTTGAATTCAATCAAAAAAGACACATTTTTAATAAAACAGTTGATTTCTCAATCAAAACAGATTAATTTCGAACCAAACAGTTGCAGTTTCAACCAACAAGGATGACATTTCTACCAAAAGAGATGAATGTTGAAACTAGAAAGACAAATTTTCAACCAAGAAAGATTTCTGAGTCAAGAAAGAAAAAAAATGTCCACCAGATTGTTGAATTTTCAAGCTAAAAAGATGAATTTCCTACCAAAATAGTTGAATTTTCATCCCAAAAAGACAAATTTTTAACCAGAAAGGATGACTTTTTAAGAAAATAATTAAATTTTCAACCAGATAATGAAATTTGTAACCAAAAATATGACTTCTCAACTAAACAGTTGCATTTTTAACCAATAAAGATAAATTTTCGAACAAAAAAGATAAATTTTCAACAAAACAGTTGCATTTTTAACCAATAAAGATAAATTTTCGAACAAAAAAGATGAATTTTCAACAAAACAGTTGAATTTTTAACCAAGTAAGATTTTTTAGTCGAGCGAAAAGAAGAAATTCAACCAAATTGTTAAATTTTCAATCAAGTATATAGTTGAATCTCCAACCAAAAAAGATCAATTCTGAATTGAAAATGTAATAGTTCATATTTCACCGAAAAAATATTTTAATTTTAAATAAAAGATGGTTGAATTCAACCAAAAAAAAAAACAAATATTCAATAAAACAGTTGAATCTTTAACCAAAACAGATTGATTTTCAACCAAACAGTTGCATTTTTAACCAAAAATGATGACTTTTCTACCAAAAGAAATGAATTTTGAAACCAGAAAGATGAATTTTCAACCAAGAAAAATTTTTTAGTCAAGAAAAAAAATTGTCAACCAGATTGTTAAATTTTCAAATTAAAAAACGAATTTTCTATCAAAATAGTTGAATTTTCATCCCAGAAAGACAAATTTTCAACCAAATAATTAAACTTGTAACCAAAATAATGAATTCTCAACTAAACAGTTGCATTTTTAACCGAAAAAGATGAATTTTCGAAACAAAAAACGCATTTTCAACGAAAGAGTTGAATTTTTATCAAGAAAGCTTTTTCAGTCGAGAAACAAAAAAATTTTAACACCAAATTTTTGAATTTTCAATCAAGTAGTTGAATCTTCAACCAAAAAAGAGGAATTTTGAATTAAAAATATAATAGTTTATATTTCAACCAAAAAGATTTTAATTTTCAACATAGTAGTGGAATTTTAAACCAAATAGATGAATTTTCAACCAAAAAGATGAATTCCCAGTAAAGGAAAACGAATTCGCAATAAAAAATGTAATAGTTAATATTTTAACGAGAAAAGATTTTAATTTTAGATAAAAAATAATTGAGTTCAACCAAAAAAAGACGAATTTCCAACAAAATAGTTAAATCCTCAACCAAAACAGATTAGGTTTCAACCAAACAATTGCATTTACAACTAAAAAGGATTAAATTTCTACCAAGACAGATGAATTTTCAAACAAAAAAGATGAATTTTCAGCAAAGAAAGAGTTTTTAGTCGGCAAAGGAAAAAAATGGCCATTAAATTGTTGAATTTTCAAGTCAAAAAAGTGAATTTTTCACAATGCAGTTGAACTTTGAACCTGAAAATATGAATTTTCAACAAAAAACTACATTTTTGACCTAATAATAAATTTTTAAATAAAATTAGATGAATTCTCAACCGAAAATATAATAGTAGATTTTTCAACTAAAAATAGTTGGATTTTCTTATGAGGTTCTATTACTTCAGTTCGCATTTACCCTCTAATAAAGTATAATTAATAATAATAATAATAATAATAATAATATAACTTATAATAACTTATAATAATAATAAAACTAGAAACCATGCTAAAGAAAAGTCGCTATCATATAATATTCGCGAGATAGCCATATAATATAAAAAGTTTTTAATAATAAATGAAATCCCCTATTTTCGGGAAAAATCCCTTTTTTTACCTAAAATTGAACTACTGAACCACTGTGATACCTGAATAGGGATTTTTTTTACTAATTTTTAAATACATATACATACATACATATATACATATATACATATACATATATAAATAATTCAAATGCGATATCTGAAGTAACGAGTAAGAAGCATTTTTCATCAAGCGTATTATTAGAATTCTTGATTCGCATCTTGAAAGTTACATAATATTAATTATGCTTTATTATTTCGGTGTGGTATATCATCCTCTCTAAATCTGCTATCCAGACTTGCACTTATAATTCCGTCAATGTGTACTTTTTTCCATGTATTTTAATTGGTTTATTACTCAATCATTTTGTTATTTTTTAAAATAAATGAAATGCTTTATTGTTTATAAACGAAAGCTACTTTTGCTCTTCTGTGGTGTCACTCTTCACTTCGAAAAATATTTGATTGCTTTATAATACCAATATATCAAGAATTAATATTGTATTCAGAATTACTTCAATAAATAATGATTAAGCTATAATATTCAACTTATATTTAGATTACTATTGGCGTCACTGTGTGAAAAGATTTGTCTACAAAACTTCAAAATAAAATTGATGTTTGAAAGAAAGTTTTAACTTGGAACAATTTGAAGAAATCAATAAACGTGTTATTATTTTTTATTCATATAGTGAAATTTTGAAGTTTTTGCATTACTTTCCATTCCCAGAAGATTTTAAAAAAAAAGAACACCGCAAAAAATGTATGGAAAAAGCCTTTCGGTGAAATTGGCTCATAAATATTAGAAGCTTATTCATCTGTAGTTTATATAAGAATAATAATATCTAGATTGATAACTACAAATTACTGAGGACATATTGGAGCACAGAAAATAGCTAGGTTTATTTTGAGTCAAATATTCGGCTTTTTTTGAGACGCAGCAAAATCTAGCCAAAAAGGTTTTAAATTGAGACTTTGCAAAAAAGTTTCAAATTAAGTCTGATTATTGCGCTGAATTGAGACTGATTTCTGTCTTAATTTGAGACCTACATTCAAAACAACAGACAAACTGTCAATATCAATTGTGGGCTAATGTCATAACACAGAGTCTTGTGCATCTTTATTTAAAGATAAAAACTTGAAAAGTAAAATCTTATAACCTGCTAGTGAGAAGTAACAATTATTCCTTCCAAATTTAAAGCTCAGGTTGCATTTTACTTGAAACGTCAAAATATGATTATGAAAATTATCAAAAAGTCTCGAGGGGTTGATCACTCTTGAAATATGCTGTACATTCTTTACTGGAATGATTTATCAAATTATGAAGCAAATAGAAATCTTTTACAGTGGGTTAATGAATTCTTTCTTATAAATTTAAACTTCAAAATACCATCATTACGAGTATAATAAACAAACTAAATATTTTAGAAAACAAATCATAATTTTAAGATTTTGAAATTTTAATATAGTTTTTATGTATAAATAGAAATGGTATAAATAACTGTGAAATCTTTTAAATCTCTTGAAATCTTTTGGCATTTTCAATATTTTTGAATATTTCCAATATTCATGTTCAAAAAATTCTAACGTTCGACTTCAAAATGTATTTTTATAGCTTTAGTCGCAATTTATTATTGACAAGCAAAAACGAGATTAAATACGATTTATTCTCGGATTTATCAAATTATGAAACAAATAGTAATCTTTTTCAATGGATTAACGACTCCTTTCTTATAAATTGAAGCTTCAAAATACCATCATTATAATAAACAAACTAAATATTTTAGAAAACAAATCATAATCTTAAGAATGTTAAGTTCTAACATAATTAGTTTTCTTTTTTCAATAAAAATATAGAAATGGTATAAATAGCTGTGAAATGTTTTAAATCTCCGGAAATGTTTTGAAATCTGTAAAAGTTCCTTGAAATCTTAAGAAATCTGTAGAAATCTTTTGAAATATTTTTACATTTTCGATATTTCAAAGTAATATTTTTTTAATAACATAATTTATTACTGACAAGTAACGATTTATTCTCAGATTTATTCGATTACGAATTGAATAGGATTTTTTGCAGTAGATTAGCGAATTTTTGCTTATAAATTAAAACTGCGAAATACCATAATTATAATAAGCAAACTATATATATTTTAGAAAACAAATTATAATTTTGCGTGGTGGATGTAGTTTAGGTAAAGAGTATGGATTTTCCTAATATGGGTTTGCCAGATAGTCAGTTTGAGTGTTTATATGTGAACCGTGATGTGCGACGGATTCATGAAGCTCTCCACCTGGGGTGATTGCTATAGAGATTGATCAGCGACATCAGCAACATGCGAATTCTAGATTGATCTAAAATCTGCCCCTTCTACACATCTTTTACTTATCCTTACCACATAAATTCCTTAATCCCTGGTAGTATAACGAGACTAGAATCGACCGAGTTGCGCTTACCCCGAAACGGGCTTGGCTCAATGATATAATAATAAATAATAAACTGGGAAATCATTGAAATTTCTTGAAATCTCTTGGAAATCCCTTGAAATCTTCAAATTTGATGTACACTCAAAAGTCGAGTGGTCGACCCCACTTTTAAAAATTCTATTCTTATAGCAATCTGTTTTTTTTTAATTTCGCGGCTGTTATTGTTCTTGAACAGTTGGCGCTACTTTTGCGTATTCACTTTCACCGAAAAAGGATTAATTATTATACTTCAAAAAGGATGCTACAAATGTCCTTTTTTCAATTAAACACTTGATAAATTTTGTCAAGGTTATTAAAGAATCGAAATATTTTCAATGCATCTTGACGGAAAATATTAAGAAACCGGAAAGCTGTCGTTTCATTAAGAAAGTACAGCAAAAAGGCCAAAGCAAAGTTAAGAATTTTGTCATCTCAATTTAATTTTTAAAACATCAATAATTATAAAAGTTGCAATATAAGAACAGTGACGCATTGTTTCCAGGTTGTTTAAAGTTTTATTGAACTCGACTTTTCTTACAAATATGTGTATTTATTCATTGTAATTTATGTGTTTTCTGGAGTCGCTTAAAAGTCCTGTCTATGATTAAATCTAAAAATGCAATTCTTAATGCAATCCTCAGAGTTCAATATCTCGCAAAGAACAACAAAATAGAGAAAGAGTATTCCAAAAGGGAAGCCGAAAAGAGTTGTGAACTATACAGGAGCTACTTGTACATCAGAAAACAAGATAACAAAAGCAGATTTATCAGCAGATGAGTCTACAAGTTGGAAATAAATCAGGGGAAATGCCAAATTTGAACTTATATATACTTCTTATGTACGATGTTGATAAGATAACAAATGGGAAATTTATTAGTGAGGAAAGGCTTTCAGTGGGTTATCAGTTATTAAATGTTTAGACAAACAATAGCATTTTTAACACATGAAAATCGGAGGATTATTTTCAATATGAATGGTGGAGAAAGAATGACTTAGGAAAAAATGTTGTATGATTGAAAATGGAAGATTAAGGGGATCCTTTAAAGGAGGAATGATTTGACCTAAAACAGAAGATGCGTTTAGATATTGTATAGAAAGTATAAGAAAGAAAGGCAAAGATGACGCTGAATCTTCAAATATGTAACTGATTGTAACCCTAAATACTGAATGCTTATTCTAAAGTTTAAACCTTCGACTGTACGCTGAAAAACTGAAGTACACTTATAATTACATTGAAATATGATTACGTTGAACTGTTAATCATCCTCTGAACTCATGATTATACTGTGCAGTTAATAATAACGCTGAATGACAGCTAAGTGACTCTTTAAATATGAAATGATTACTTTCCAAATCTGATAAATACTCTGGAGAGACGATGATTACTGATCACAGATGATTGGACAATAACAAACGATTATATTGAGCAGCTGGATCATTGGGTAGCTATAGATCATTTTGCTCTGAAGCTGAACATCAGATGATTACTCTGACAATCACAATGTTATGATTACTCTCCCAATCTGATGAATACTGTGATCTGTAGATGATTACATATGATTTTGTATTAACATCTGATGAGTAACATATGATTACATTGCGTAGCTGTATTGTATTCGAAGCTGAGCAGCAGATGATTGCTCTCATAATGAATATGTTATGATTACTCTCACAATTTGATGACTATTCTGAACTGCAGATGATTACTGATTACAGATGAGTTTATAACAACAGCTGGATTATCCTTTGAACATGTAATGATTACTTTGAACATCTGATGTAATGTATGAATACATTGGGCAGCTATAGATCATACTGTGAAGCTGATCTGCAGATAAATACTGACTACAAAGATTGTACAATAACAGTTAGGCACTGAGAAAAAAGATTATTTGAATCAAAGAAATGCAGTATACTGAATACCTCCAATTAATTATTTCTTTGATCGAAGAAAATTTTTCTTGTTTCAATATATTTTTTTCAAATGAAAAAACGATTCTTGTTATGAGAAAAATTTCTTTCGGTCAAAATAATATTCGATTGGAGGCATTCAGCACTACATTTCTTTGAATCAAGTAATCTTTTTTCTTAGTGGATGTAAGCTGAAACTTGTAATGATTACATATAGTTTGATGGTATGGTTTTTGGCCAGATAAAAATCAATACTCAAGATGTTATCAGTATTTCCTCTACTGGCCCGAATGTTTTATTACTCCCAAGTTTACATCAATTTGGTGAAGGTAACGTTTTCGCCCAAACGCCGTGTGTCTTATCAGCAGGAACATAATTAGATCTGAAGAAAAAAGTCTTTGTAACATTTCGATATCGACCATTTAGAAACTAAAAACTTTTATGATAACATAGTAATTGAAGGGTGAAAATGCAGAAGAAGTCAAGCGATAAGTTTTCTAAATCGGGTTTATTGCTCAAAAAATCGGACAAATTCGAATACACATTACTGCCAAAGGACTTTTTTGGGGCATCATTTTTCAAAATTCCCATAAATAATGGAACTGCTTCAGGGGTCAAGCACGAATGCTCACTTGGATCCCGATCGATCGGCGCGCTTGTGTAGTATCGAGAAGTCGCGGTCGTAGCAGACAAAAGCACGTATCTGGTTTGTTTTTACATTTCCAGTGTAAGTTTAAGTTTTTTTTCCTTTTCTTTTTTTAATGCCACGTACGCATTGAAAAGTGCATTATGATCCATATGTTTATCATTCTGCAGTTTACCGTTTTACATTATTTTTTCCTACGATTTTATAATGAAAAAAGTTTTTAAAAATTTTTCTTACAAAAAGTAACTAAGAATAAGAAATATGATAATAATTACAGTAATTATTATCGTTTGAAGTTGAACGAGAGGCTTTTCTAACCTCAAAGAAAGAAATACAATTTCAATTTTCTCGAGACTGGTTATTTTTTATTACTATGGTGACCCCTGCATTCAGTACTAAATAATGTAAAAATCAATTTCACATTTCTTTTAATATGCCAAATTATAATTGCTATCGCCATTTAAAGCTAAAATATCAGTGTTACGCTATTTCGAGGTCATATTTTGATTTTCAATTTTATTGAAACTGGATGACTTTTTAAGCAAACTTTTTGTTCAAACAATTTGTCCATTCAATAGCTAGAATTTAAATTCTCAGTTTTTTTTTCAACTGCAAATTGACTTCACAATTAATGCAGAAAGAAGTTGAAGGTGGATACGGACATGAAATCTAACCTCGAAACGTCACCTGTTTCATTCACTTTTTCGAAACTGGATAGCTTTTTATAAGCAAAATTTTTTTGCTTCGATAGAGCATAAAAGTATCTCAAAAATACTTTCTTATTTTTATCTTGAATGGTCCTCCTAAATTTACAATACGTTTTTAGTCTCTCCTGAAAAAAGTGAAAAATGGCGCTTGACTTCTTTTACATTTCCACACTTCAAATAAGTAAATTAAAATTGTTTTGCTCAACCATGATTAATGTTGTGGTTTAAATTAATTAATAACGTGGGCCAACACACCCACTAGCATTCCGAATGTTTGACGACTGCTCCAAACTATTTTTTTTTCAAACTAACACATGGGTACACTGAATAGCTATGTAGATCATCCGCTGAACTCATGAATACTCTGAATCCGAACATCTCATGAACTGTCGCTTCTAGGCCAGCACCATTCATTCTGGACAAGCAAGCCCTAGCCTTTGACTACAACTCAAAAACCCATTTCCAAAGGGTTCCCTGCCAATCATGGAGTCTCTTTCAGCTCGAATACCAACAAAATCACCTTTGGTGAATCTTGAGTACTTGATACCTCTCTGAGTCGCTGGAAAAAGAGCGTGGCAGCCTCGGGCCATAGCATGTAGCAAGCCGGTCCTGAGGCTAGGCTATTCTTCTCCTGCCAGTGTGTTTGGCTCAGCATGGCTGGCTGTGCGTAGGTGTTGGAGGTCCGGTACACTGAGGGATCCCCTCTCCCTCTGTCAGTGTGTACTCTCGTTCTTTGTGGCTGCGCGCGCCGCCTTGCGCTGCTTCGTTCCTTGGTGTGCGGAGTGGAGGGAGTGGAGTAGTCAAGTCAGTAGTGAGCAACTCCGTTGTCAGCAACGTCTGTGCTGTGCTGCGCGGAACGGGGAAGATGTCAATAATTTTGAATAAGTACGATGGCTCGCGCTTACGCACGGAGGATTGTCGCCTTTGCATTCATTCGTAGAACAAGCCCGAACTTCACAAACGTAACGTTCTTTCGGGCGAGTTTACTGTGTTTATTTATCCATGACCCGGACGAGGGTACTGACGATATCAGTGTATGGTGAAGTGAAATGAGTGAAACTACATATGTGTGTGTCACTTGGTGCGTATGACTCCCTCTCTCTCGCTCTCTTTTACTACTCTTCATGTGCTCCTCCTTCCTCTACGACCATCCACGCATACATGTGTATGCGAATGGCTGTGTGCGCATATGTGTTTCACGTGAATATGCATATGCATAAGCGTAAACACATCTTCATACAGAAATACTTCTCTACTTGCTCATATTTGAGAAGGAATAAGTGTTCGGTAGAAATTGAGTCAGTTCGGTCGTGCTCTACGAGTATTTACTACTACCTGGCCTAGGAGGTTCACTATACCGCCTATCGCCTCTCGTCTATTTATACGGCGACCATACGCGAGTACTCGCTCTCTTCCTATCTTCCCCTTCTAATACGTGCTCCTTTTTCCCCTCCCCCACATCACCGTTTACCGTCCCTGCTCGTCTTTTCCCCCGCTTCCCTTTTCATCCCTCTCACTCTTAATGCCTATCTCCTCAGTGCATATTGCTCTCACTCTCGCTCTTCCGCCAAACCCTACCTTTTCTTTCTTGTCCTCCCTCTCACTCCTTCTTTCCTCGCCTCGTGACGACATCCGCAAACGAGCCTCAGCCACGCGGAATGCGCCGCCAGGAATGGATTTATTGTGTTAGTGAGAGGAGTGAGTAGCTGCCGCAGCACGGTCTCGGCCATCATGGAAGTTGGCTAGACATTAGTGCATGAGGTGAAATGTGCAAAGTCTACGGGTTTGGTGAAGAGAGTTTTGATGATATTGAGGGTCATTTAAGATTGAGCCTGGTTGTCAGGGGCTCTTTCTCGTCCCCGGGGGCTCGACGCCGAGCGTTTTCCCCACTTCCGCACTTTTGAGGTGGCTGGTGGGAGGTAGGGGGACTCCATTTGCCTCTTGGGTTCCCCTCTTCAAACACCACCCCCAGGTGATACGGCGTAAGGAACCATGCACCGACGCGACCAATGCAAAACTTACTCAATGGATACAACTGCAAGAGCTTAAAGTCGTTCAACAACCACGTGACACTCGAGTTGCCTAGTGCTAGTACTAGTATAACATACCTTGGGGTCTAGTTCTCTGCACTTTAAAAGTTGCCTGAAATCGAATATCGAGATCGTATTCGATGGAGGGAGTGGGAAAAACGGTATTGAATCTTTAGCAGTGCTGGGGATAATTGCTGAAAGTAGATACTATTGATTTAAATGAATACTCGAATGAACATGATGACGGGTTACTTGAATGAATTTTGAAAGTTTGTGTACAATCTATCGTTTATATGATTTTAGAAAGGTTTAATGATTATGAGTTCATTGAGTTTAATAGCATGAGGAAAATTTCCTGCCTTCATTTGAATAGACTGACTCATTAACTTGGATGACTTCACCTGACTTGATACACTTCAATTACTTTAAATTACTTCACAGGCGTTCCATTACATCATGAGAATTTGATGATAAATATTGACTTACGGATATTCTAGGTGTACAGTCAATCTGAAAATTACTCATTTTAACTTAATTTATAAAGTCAACCAAAAAAAGGCCCATTAACAATTTTAACGTATTTGCGAAGAGAAAGCTAAGCGTATTTAACTCTATGTAATAAAAAATAATTGAGGTTATAATTGCTAATTTAAATATACTTATTTGCATATTTGTGTTTTTCCTTCTATTTTAGACAAAAGTCGTAATTTCACTAGTCAACAAAATGTCACCTGGTGTGTCTGTGGAATGAAACACATAATTTCTGAAGTACTTTTTTGCGCTAAATTCGAATCTGGCCTCCATTTGCTTCCACAAGCTCTTCTTTAAAAGATATTCGCAGCTTGATTTTTGTATGCAAATTTTTAATCATTGTTCAAAATGATATAGATCATTTTTTAAGAACATCTAAGACATGATTTCTATGCGTTTTTTAACGCTAAACCAAAGACCACACTCAATTTTTCGATAGTCCCTAACGGTTTTCGAATACTCACATAAAAACGAATTTTAAAAAATACAACAAATTAATGTATTACGTACGGAAACCGCGATGTTTAAAAAATAATTATCCTTTTTAAGCAAACAACAGGTAATTTTCTTCGTTTTCAAATGCTGATGAAAACTAAAAAAAATTAATTCATTCTAGCATTCATCGTTCTTGAAATATAGTGAAAAAGCATGAAGTTTTGCATTACATCACTTTTTAAATCGGGTACCAAAAAATTTTTTTTTTTTAATTGTGACAAATTTTGTTTGAAATGCTATATTTTTTAAATTAATCAAGATATATAACTTTTCTTTTTTGAACCTAGTGAGGGATTTCTCACTTTTTCGAAATCGATAAAAAAATTGGAAAAGTGTTGAAAATTAACAAAATGACAATTTTTCTAAAAATAAAAAATTCTCTTTTTCTTCAAAAAATTTGCAAATCTTGAGAAAATCATTTTCTACAAAAGTTCCTTTACCACTTTTCGATATTTCGCAAAACAAAATCATTTTCATTATTTTTCGAAAAATTTGCAAAAATTAAGTAATATTTTTTTCACTAAAATATCGTGAGTAACGATACCTCACACGTATTTAAAGAGACAGAAAGTAAAAATAGTAATTTTATGAAAAAAATGCATACATGTGCATATATTTCGAAAACGGTGGAAAATCTTGAAAATTGGTAAACGAACATTTTGTAGATCTCTTAAAAAGTAACAACTTTGTTGTGTACACTTTTTTCGTATCGCGTATTTTTTTAAGAAAATAAGAATTTTTTATTTTCAGAAAAATCTTCGCCATTTTGTTAACTTTCAACATTTTTAAATTTTCCTGCTGACTTCGAAAGAGTGAGGAATCCCACATCAGAATCAAATAAAAAAGTTGAATATCTTAATAAGCTATGAAAATACAGCATTTAAAAAGAATTGACACCATTTAAAACAATTGTTTTTTTAAATTCTCCTCGTGTCTTATCATTTTATTTTAGAAAATGTGAAAGTTTAGGGTTGAAGCTTTCATTTTAGCCATATCCCGAATTTTTTATACTTCTCGTTAGTATTCTATGCATTTTCAAAAAGAAGCAAAAAAAGTTTGTTTTTTTTTTGTTGACATTGTACCTCGTTCATATTTTCACTATATTTTAAGGGTGGTGAATGCGAAAATAAATTTCCTTTTTATTTTTCTTCAGAATCTAAAAAAGAAGAAAATCACCTATACTTTGTTTCAAAAAGGTAACTATTTTTTAAAATATCACGGTTTCTGTAAAACCCTAATTTTTTGAGTTTTTTCTTCGTTTTTTGGGGTTATCTCGAAAATCGTTATGACTATCAAAAAATTGACGTAGTTATTGAATTCAGCGTTCAAAAACGGATCGAAATCAAGTCTTACACATTTTTAAGAGAATAGACTGTATCATTCTACGCTATGATTAAAAAAATTTCGTACAAAAATTGAGTTGCGAATATCTTTTAAAGGAGAACTGGTGAAAACAAATGAAAGCCAGATTTGAATTTAGCTCAAAAAAATACTTCGAAAATGATGTGTTTCATTCTACAGATGCATAGGTGACATTTTGTTGACCAGTGTATTTAGTCAACATCATATTGCTTTAAAACTTGAGGAAATTCAAAAGAAAACACTGACATAAGCCAGGTTTTTTTTAGTTTTCTTGAGTAGAAATTTTGCATGTACTTTTTTTTTTAATTTCTATTGAATGAAAAATTACGCCCTTTGTCTGAAATAGAAAGGAAAGCACAAATAATTTTCAAATAACTATATTTAAAAAAACAATAATGAGTTCAAATATTTTTTTATTGTTGCAATTATCATTAAGCCTTTTTTTCTTGATTTTATAAATCAAGTTAAAGATTAAGTAATTTTCAGAGATTGATTGTACACCTAGAACGTCCTTAAGTCAATATTTTCATTGATTTATCATGAAATAATGGAACTCTCGTGAAGTAATTGAAAGTAATTGAAGTTTATATCTAAAGTCACATGAAGTTGTTCAAGTTCAATGAGTCTTTTCAAATGAAGACAGGAAACTTTACTCAAGTTATTAAACTCAATGAACTGATCATTAAAGTTGGTTTCTTTTCTAAAATTCGTTACAATTATCATTTAGCCTTTTTTATTTTATAAATTAAGTTAAAGATTGAGTAATTTAATTACACACAGAAAAACAATGATTCTCAAAGGCCGATTTGTTGTTTTGAGTATACATGAGATGTGCATGTCTTCACGTAAATTCAAAGATGTCAATGATTGAACGAAACTTCAGTATCTTCAAGTGACTCAACTTGTTGATTCTTAACTTCAATGATTTTACAGAAAGTCTATGTAAAAGTAATGTTCACTTTAGTGGTTGCTCGTGATTTAACTACTTCGACGAATTGCACTTCAGAAGTTTGATGAAACTTCATTGAGTTCAATAACTTCACTTCACTGAGAAAAATGTTTGATTTATAATTGAAAGAAACCAATTTTTTGTTTCAATTAATTGAAACACAACATTCATTTAATTTGAATAAATGAAAAATATCTACCTTTGAAATGTTTGAAACAAATAATTGGTTTGATATAATTTATAGTAGTGTCTTAAGCTTATCTTTAAAATTGCACATAGTTCAAAACTATTTATAAATTTGTGAAATAAATATAAGGTGAAAAATCTAAACTTAATTTAAAACACAGAATGTTTAAAGTGAACAAAAATTTCACCTAATTTAAAGAAGAGATTTATTTCATGTAAACGAAAATTTGTTCAAACGAAATAAATAAAAGACAAATAATGAGTTTCTTTGAATCAAACCAACATTTGTTTGTCTCTATATACAAGGCATAATTTGTTTGTTTTAAACAAATTTTGTTTGATTCGAACAAATATTTTTCTCAGTGTTGACTTTAATGACTGCAGGCAAACTTGTTAACTTCAATCTTTTAATAAAGAGAATGATTACGTGACACACGTAACTTCACTGTTCTTAGTGAGTTGATGAAGTTTAATACCTTCATTGTGCTTGAAGTTCTGAACGTTTAAATGAACGAAATTTTTTACTAATGGTTTTGTAAACTAGAAATAGTGCTAAAATATTAATTTATTTACATTGCAATTATTATATTACAAAGAAACTTATAATGCATTATATGAAATTGTAATTGAGACAATATTTGTAGATAAAGTAAAATTGCGAAAAAATATATTGTTCGTTTGAAAGTGCAGAACTTCAGGTATATCATTCTTCAAGTAATTTCCCGTCACGACCATGACTTTAGGGACTTGAGACTTCAATGTTAACAAGTAAATTCCCTTGACTATTGCCGAATAAAAATAAAATAATTATAATTATTTTTTTTTAATTCGGCGACCCCATTGATTCCATGAAAATTGTTTGCAGCATAATTTCCATGACTTGTTGACTCAACAATTACTGAACCTGTCAATAACTTCAAGTGACTTCAGTGATTTTAATAATCACATTCAACTTTCACTAAACTTCACGAATGAATTCAAAAACTTCATGAACTTAAATGATTTTATAAGTCTCAAAGTGACTTAAGGAGATTTCCATGAATACGCGTATTTTTATTAAAAAATTTAATATTCCATTATCATGGAGACAGCATTTGGATTGAAAATTTCTAAGTGCTATTATAGTATTAGGCTCCAAGATTTTGTAAATCAAATGGATGCTAATATTAGCATCTTATCTAAATTGAAAAAATGTGCTGAAATTCTCACAGCAACCTCTGAAGCCGCTTGATATAGACTTTACTGTCATAAACTGATGGACAATAAAGTTATTTTCTCTGATTTGCTTCCCTGATAATTTTAGCTGATTTTTAGTCAGAAATGACTGAAATCTCATTATACCTTCTTCAATTCATCAAGTTTATTGTTTTGAGAAGAAAAATCTATCCAATCACTTGAAAAATCACAAATTTCATATCACATGATATAATGCAATTTAAAATGAGTTCGATTAGATTTTTTTTTAATGTTACGTTTAACTGTAAAATTTTTAAATTATGAAATCACTGAATTTGCAATGCGTAATTCTGAAATATTATAATTTAAAAAAAGAGCAATTTTTAAATATTTAGAAATATTTGACTGTACATTTACAAAACAATTTGAAACTGAATTATTTGAAATAGAAAGCCTTGAATCGTTAAAATGTCAGAGTGCCAAATTTAGACTTTGAAGGTTACAATTTTAATTGTTCCATGTTAAATAGTTTTTATTTGAAAGTGACAGTGTTGAATTTTGATTTATAAATAGCACTTAAACAGTTATTAATTTAAAACGACTTGAAATTAAAAGAATTTAAACACTTTGTTACCTCTGTTGAAATCTTTAAAATATTTTGAAATCTTTTGGAATCATTGAAATCTTCGCGAAGTCTTTTAAATCTTCTGAAATATTTTGTAATCTTCTAAATCTTTGTGAAATTTTTTTAATCTTTATGAAATCATTGAAGTCTTCGCGAATTTTTTTAAAACTTTGTTATCTCTTTTGAAATCTTTGAAATCTTTCTGAAATCTTTAAAGTCTTTGAAATATTTTGATATCTTTTTGAAATCTTTATGAAATCTTCAAACCCTCTGCGAAATCTTTTAAATCATCATATTGTGAAATATTTGTGGAATCTTCTGAAATATTTTTAAATCTTTAAAAAATTTTTAATCTGTGTGAAATTTTTGAAATATGTATGAAATCATTTAAATCTTTGGGAAACTTTAAAGTTTTTGTGAAATTTTTTACATCGTTGTGAAATCTTTTGAAATTTGATTAAACCTTTCAAGTCTTTGCGAAATCTTCTGAAATCTTTTGGAATCCTTGTAAAATGTTTGAGATTTAAAATTGTTTAATTAAAAAGTGTTAAAAGCTTTCATTTTACACGTCTAATTTATAGAGAATTTGAATTAATAATTTGTTTAGCTTCAATTTTGAAACTTTAAATTCAAAAGAGTTTCACCTTAAGTGCTTTAATTTGTAGTTCAGTTATTATTAGTTCAAATAAAAATATTTCCAACTTTAAGAGTTCGAATTTTTGAATTTTAATGACCGTGAAATTTTTTTGCTAATCGCGAAAAAACCGGGACTTTTTTTCATCAATTAAAACGGACACTCTTTCTGTGAACTAAATAGTTTGTAATAGCAATAAGAATTATTGTGATAACCTTTGATGCTGACTCTGATATCTGGATTGAAAAGTAAAGATGATATTTTGAAACATTTCCAAAGCGTGCAGAAAATGAAAATTGCAAAAGCAGTGAAACAAAATACTTGTATGGAAAAGTTAAGTGTGTGTTAACCAGGAACGGTAATCAAACGCGAACATGTGTTATAAGGAGCGTCCATCTCAAATATCTCAGAATTATGCATTCAATTTGAACATAATTTGCTTTCAAAAGGAGTAGAGAAAGGAAGAATCTGCACTTGAGTGATTCGGTCATACTTCAACTTACCGAACTCTTTTCCGCAAATTCTTCTTTCCCTATTGATTACGTGTTACATGACCTACCTCATTCTTTTTATTCAATGATATAATTCACGGAAAGACGAGGAAAAAGATCAGCCAAAGCAATAACAATTTTAAATTAATAACATTTGTTCCGTTGAATATTCTTCAAAGTAGGGTGGGTGCTGAACCGGGAAAAATGGGAATTTTTCGAGACCGGGAAATGACCGGGATTTTATTTTTCGATCAGGAATTTAAAGAATTTTTAGAAGAAAAATCTATCCAACCCCTTAAATATAAGAAATTTCATATCACATGATGTATTGCCATTTGTAATGAGTTCGATTTCAACTTTTCTTGAATGTTAAGTTCAATTAACCTTTTCAAGTATGAAATCATTCAGTTTACAATGCGTGATTCTAAAATATTTTACTTTCAAAATTTTTCATTTAAAATCTTCATTTTTAAGCGTACGTTTTTAATTAAAAGATTTTCAAAATGCAGTTTTGAAGACTCGACCAATTGAAAATTAGAAGCGTTTGGATTTGAATTTTTTTTTATAAAAAACGTTTTAAGTTTATCAAATGTAAATATAAATTAATTAACGATACTTTAAACTGAACTGTGGTTCGAGTATTAAAAATTAAACAATAATTGATTTTTATTTGAAAGCCTTGTTAGTTAAACAAATGTAAACGTCCGATTGAAACTTTATAAACTATTTTCAATTTTCAAATGAATAGATTCATAATTAAACGCTTTTATTCAATTTAAATTCTTATTTAAATATCGTTTCAGTCTAAAATATTCCATTTTTAACCCGTTCAATTTGAAATTTTCCAATTAAAAAAAGAACAATTTTGTAATATTTAGCAGTATTTGACTTTTTATTCAAAATGAGCTGTTATAAATCAAATATTAAAAATTGAATTGTTTGAAATAGAAAGCCTTGAATCGTTAAAATTTCAGAGTGCTAAATTTAAACTTTAAACGTTATAATTTTAATTGTTCCATTTTTAGATTTTTAATTTGTAAGTGAAAGTGTTGAATTTGGATGTATAAATAACAAATGAACCATCATTTTTCTGAAACAACTTAAAATCAGAATAATTCGACTTTGAGGGATTTATATATAAAAAAAACGTATGAACTTCACAATTCTATTTTTAAAAAGTGCGAAGAAATTTTGTTATTCAATTGTTTCCCCGAATTCGAAGAAAAACTTTTTTGTTTTTTAAATGTTTATTGAATTGAAAAGGAGGAAATTTGGTTTTCTATACTTTTTGAATTGGAAGAAGGATAATTTGTTATTTAAAAGATTTTTATTGAATTGGAAAGGAGGAAATTTCGTTTTTTAATTTCTTTTTTAAATAGAAGAGAGACATTTGTTTATTTTTGAGATTTTTGTAGAGTTGGAAGGGACGTAATTTTTGTCATTTAGATATCTTTTTTTCTGGATTAGAAGAGAGAAGTTTTTTCTTTTCAACATTTTTATTGAGTTGGGGGGAGGGAAGTCTTGGTTATCAATTTTTTCTAAATTGGAAGAGGGAAATTTTTTTTAAAGATTTTTATGAAGCTGGAAGGGACGAAATTTTGGTTTATTTTTTTTTCTGAATCGAAAAAGGCCATTTTTTGTTTTTAACATTTCTATTGAGTTGAAGGGGGAAGCTTTTAATTTTCAATTTTTTTTCTGAATTGGAAGGACATTTTTTAAAAGATTTTATCGAATTGGAAGGGGGGAAATTTTAGTTTTTAGCTTTTGTTGAATTGTCAGAGGGACATTTTATATTTTTAAGATTTTTGTCGAGTTGGGAAGAAGAAAATTTGAGTTATTTTTTTCTGAATTGAAGGAGGCCATTTTTTCTTTTTATCATTTTATTAAGGGGGGAAATTTTGGTTTCCAATTTCTTCTGAATTGGAGGAGGATAGTTTTTTATTTTTAACATTTGTATTGAGTTGAAAGAAAGGAAATTCTGGTTTTAATTTTTTTTTTAATTGAAAGAGGAACATTTTTTTATCACGAAATTTCTTTTTCGAGTTGGAAAGGAGGAAATTTTGGTTTTCAAGCTTTTCGAAACTGGAAGAGGCACTTCTTTTGTTTTTATCATTTTTATTGAGTTGGATGGGAGAAAAGTTTGATTATTAATTTTTTTCCTAAATTGGAAGAAATGGTTTCTTTCTTTTTAACATTTTTATTGAGAGGATGGGGGGCAAATTTGTTGTTTTCAACATTGGAATGAAAGGAGGAAACTTTTTATTTTTAATTTTGTGCTGAATTAAGAGAGGGATATGTTTTTAAAAAAATATTTTTATTCATGTAAGTTGAAAGGGAGAATTAGTTTAAATTTGAAGCATTGAAAATGATAGCATGGATTTATATTTTTTAAAGAGAAAGTTTTGAACTGTTCAATTTATAAAAGTTTAAAACAAAAAATTTTCCAGTTTAATGGCATTTAATTTCAAATTGTTTCATTGGAATGTATTAAAAGTTTCTATTTTATACATATAAATTATTGAACATTTTAAATAAAAATATCTGTGTCATAAAATTGTTAAGCTTCAATTTTAAAAGTTTAAAATTCAAAAGAGTTCCGTTTTGAGTATTTTAATTTATAGTTCAGTTTTAGTTACTTCTGGTGAAAAAAATTTCAGTTTTAAGAGTTCGAATTTTATAAGTTCAATGACCGTGAACAATTTTTGTGAACCGGAAAAAAACGGGAAATTCTGGAATTTTGTTCCTTGATTAAAACGGCCACCCTGCCAAATATCTTTCTAAATTTGAATCAGTGAAAATAGATCACTGAATTAAATCAGTAAGAATTTTCACTGATTCAAATGGCTAGAAATGGGTCACTGAATCAAATAAGTGAGGATTTCCACTGATGAGCAGTGAAATTTCACTGATTCAAATTTAGAGAGATTATAGAGTTATCGTTTATCAATGAAAGAAAAAACATCTGTTTCCATTGAGAACATTGCAGAGCATACCTAAATGAGATTTTTCATTCGTACATAAACTGTTATTAACAAGTGTGTTATCTAACTCGATAAACAAATTTTCTGCAAGTAGTCTAAAGATAATTTATAATTCCGAGATTGTCAGGACTGTTGAGTCTCAAGTGAATAATAAATTTTCACGTCATGTGAGGTAAAAATAAAAAAAAGTACTAATCTGTAATTGATAGCACATGTATGTGGCTTCATTTTTCATACACATAAATGCACAAGTTTCAGACAGTATCAGACAGCCTGGTTCCTGGCGATTCATTTATTCATTCTGTTACTTTTAAATTCCATTATTAATCGATTTGTTTTCGCCGATTCAACGATTTTCGATTAATTTAAACATTTTATAGAGGAATAATGTATCTCTTCACTCTAAAACTTCCTTTTTTTATGGAAGGAATTGTATGCGGCCGTTACAACATTTTTTTCAAAGTCGGACATGAAGACTTTTCGGTAACTATTAATATTTATTTCGAGAACATCTACAATCCAGACGGTAATCGTTACAGTCCAGAATATAGAGCTACTCGAAAAAAATATTAGAGGTTACCGTAAAGCCTTTATAGCCGACTTTTACAAAACTTTTTGTAACGGCTACTGAACACATTCTCTCCGTAAACGGATTGAACAATCTGTTAATGATAAACAAAATTTAAATAGTCTGATCGAGAGAATTCTAGCGCTTTACGAGTCTCGTTTCTATTTATAAATTCGGTTCGCGAATTGCAACGAAGCTGTATAATTTGTGAATTCATCATGCCTCGCTCGTCCAACTGTCTGAATCGTCCCTGATATAGTGAGAAGATAGAGCGATAGTGGCAGACGTGTTTCGAATCTCGTGGACATTTTCTTTCAAGTTAGCGACTGCTGGATTTTTTCAACGATCAACATGTTATCTATAAAGTACATAATAAATTGGCACCTTAATAATGAGCCAATTATTCCTTTCACGTGCACCTGCATTTTCTTCCTCATTTTAAAGTGTAGCTCCGTCTCGAAAAAACATCAATTAGCTCGACTTAATGTAAGCAAATTACATAATGAGTTCACGAAAACAAAGAACATTTTATTTCACGTATTTCTTAGGCCTAGGAGGATATCTTGAATTCGAACTTAATTTGTAATTATTTATAATTATTCATATCGAATGTGTGCTTATGTTGAGACATAAAGTGGATTAAATTTTTTAATTTTTAGAAACACGAGAGAATTCCTCCGCGTGTAATTAACCGGCTGAAACAGCTGTCAAACAAGCAAAAAAAAAAAGCTTTCTGTTCGTCTAAATTGATTGCGTAGCACAATCGATTAAATATTGAAGTTTCACGTTTCATTCTCTGCACACTTGCCAGTATTTTCTAAAAAATTTGGTTACCTTCAATCTGAGTAAAAGTAGCATATATTCTGTCATATTGAATTAAAATTAATTAATGAATGGTTAAACTTCTTCTAAAAATGTATCACGTTGCAGGGATATACTTCTTGCGACCGCACCTTCAACTCATTAACTGACATGCGATTGATATATGTAAGTGCATCCTATAACTTTATCACCACGCCCTTAATAATCTCGAAGATAAAAAACTAGTATTTTTTAAAGTTAAAAAAATATTTATCACAACAAGAATAACATGTTTAGACTTGTCAGGAAATGTAACAGTAGGAGATAAGTAAAATATTACGCTCTAAGTTTAATAAATAGTTTCTTTATCTTCATCTCGAATTCCGACTTGTCAAGAGGAAAATCGATTCATATACGCGAATCGCGGAGAGTTAATTTGCCTTATTTTCCATTAATTATAAAAAAGTTACTAAAAAAGTATTGCACTTTTTTCTCATCCAATGGTGTAGAATTTTCTATTACATTTGGGGAAATGATTCGATTTCTGAATGTAGATATGAAATTAGCCTCCTTAATGACAAGACGGGGTCAATAGAACGAGAATGACACAGAAATGGTATCTTTTATTACACGAGTAATGATAACGCCGATTAAGCTTAATGATTTTTGGAGGCCTCGCTCTTCGTCACTCTACGCAACGTTTTTTCACACTCTCAACCAATTAATGACGCATGTCCATCACATTTCAAGTTCGCTTGACGTATCCATAACATAGACTTTTTTTAGCAGAAAATACTTCCTTCATTTATTACTACACAATTACAAAAGTTTTACTCTCATTTTGTGCTTTACTTGTTCTGGGTCTCGATCGGATTGGAAAACCAGGAGGAATTGCAAAAAAGTTTGGGAATTTGTGTTTGGAACAGAGTTTTTTTTTTGAATGTGCGAAAAGTTTTTTAGGGGAGGTATCGATTTTACTCAAATATTGCGCAGAGTTTCCTCGTGTAGCATTTCATTGTGTAGATTGTAGAGTTTATTTGAAAAAAGAAATCAAAGAAAGAAGTTCCTTTTCTGTTTTAAATAGATTTTTTTTCCTAAAAACTATTTGCGATATTAAAATAGTACAAGAGCAGAAGAGTATATGCATGAAAATAATAGAATTTATATACACAAAGTGCCCAAGCTTCCAATTGAACTAGAAAATCGCATTAAAACATTGCACAATGGGTAGTTTTCATTGGTTAAATAATGTTGATTTCAACTGTTTGCAACTTTTGATACTCTGGGTTTTTTTTGTGTATGAAACAATTTTGATCGGTTAATTTTTTTTTCAAAACATTCTTTGTGTTTGTTTTTTGTTTGAAACATTGAAAATTAAATTTTTTTAAAATTTGAACGAATACATTTTTAATTGAGAAGCAAAATTGTCGACTGTTAGTCTGTTTTCATCAAAAGGACAGTATTTTAATTGCGATGGACTGAATTATGATCACTTTTTTTGCAAGAACTTCAGAATGTACCGAGTGGTTGACAACTAATCGCCTGAAATTTCCTGAAAAATCTGAATTCACTTGAAGTAGCTTGAATTCTCTTGAAATCTAAAACATCTGAAGTCATTTGAATTCACTTGAATTTTCCTCAAGTCACTTGAATTCTTCTGAAGTCACTTGAATTCTCCTGAAATCAGTGAGTTCTTCAGAAATTTCTGAGGTTACTTGAAATCACTTGAATTGAATTTGAATTTATAATTTATAATTTGTTGGTAATGACATTAATAATTTGATAGATCGTTTGAAGTTTTTGACTAATTGGACTAATTTTACAAGTTTGATTAAAGTATTTGTAGGAAATTTTAAAATAAGTGAATGAAATTTTTATATTTGGTTCTAAATCAGGAAATTGCTTAAAGTTGAGACTCTGGATAGTCATTCAGTTTTTCTGGATGAATAACAAATATTTGCTGGATTAATAGACACTTCGTAAAATTAATGAAGTTTCGTAAATTTAGTAAAATCTCCTGAAGTTAGTGAATTCTCCGAAAATTTTCTGAAATCTTTTGAAACCTCCAGAAGTCACTGAAGTCTCTTGAAATATCTAGACTCACTTGAAATCACTTAAATGTATTTGAAGTCTTCAGGAATCACAGTCCCTTATTCCCCTTTTTCATATATTTTTCCCTTATTTTTCTCAAAGTCCCCTATAATCCCCATATTTGGCAATTTTTGTCGTTTTTCCTTTTTTTTTTGTTTGAAGCTGCGATTAATTTTTCAAATAGAAACCTATAATATTCAAAAATGCACGCCACAATCCATACTTGTACAACTATGAGCATGCATGATTTTTGATAGTAAAAAAAAATCAAACAAAATGACAAATATTCACCATATTATGTCCACCATTTTTAATTTAGAAAACTATAAATAAAGTTTTTTATTCCTGGACATTCTAAATAGAATTATTTAGGATGTGCGTAATATCAGATTTTTTTTATGTTGATTTTTTAAACAAACAACAAAGTTCGATTTAATATAAAATTGGTTTTGAAAAAATCATTTCTTTAATGCTTTCAAAATTTTACATAAATATTTAATTTAAAAAATGCAGCAATAAATTGGTTCAGTCTATCCGAGTTTTACGTCCTTTGCAAAAAATTATGGAAGTGGAATAGTCGCGGTAGAAGGCTAAATGCGGGCGGAGCTCAGAAAAAATATTCTTAATAATTTTTTTGGACTTTCTGAAATTTTGTATTCCTATCCATTCTAAATATAATTATTGAAGATACTCGTGATTATCTGTGTTTCTGTATTTATTAGGTTGGCGCTTAAAAATCAAAAGTTCAATTTTCGAAAACGGTACTCCTTCAATTTTTTCCTCTTAGTGACAGAAACTCACTGGAATGTTTTCAGATTTTTTCAAAAAGTTTATATGGTGCCGGGAATTGATTAAAACTTTCGAAATTTCTGAAATTTATTCTATGTGTGCAAAAATTGTATACAGATTTTTTTATGTAATGTTTTAGGTAGTGAGTAAGAATACAAAATTGAAAATGGTGGAAAAAATTCCTGCTGAATACAGGACTTATTTTTTAATGAGAAAAACTGACTTCTTTGAATTCGGCTAGATTTATATTGATTTTTAAAAAGTTGAATTTTTGTTTACCTGAAATCTATTTAGTTTAAATTAGAACAGCAAGCCATGATACTTAAAGCAGTACATAGAAAAAATTTCTACAACTTTTTGTTAATAAGAGAAAAAGCTGGAGGGGTACCATTTTTAAATTTTCGAAAAATACTTGATATAATGAATCGAGCGATACATTCGCTCTTCCAATCAAAAAATAGAAAAATGAAAATTTGACATGATTGAATCATCAGTGTTGCAAAAAAGCAAAAAAAATGTCACACTTAATCGAGATATGTACTTTTGTTCTTATAACATTCAATTTATAAATGAAATGTAAGTTTATTTTTTGATAAAATTTGTGATTTGCTATAATAGTGTTGCATTTATTAATTTTTGTTCATTACGCTGGTATTTTAAAAAAATCCCCCTTTTTCGAAGAAAAATTCCCCTATTTTCCCTACAATTAAACTGCTGAACGACTGTGATCCCTGAATCTCTTGAAATATCTAGTCACTTGAATTCTCCTGAAATATCTGAAGTCATTTGAATTCACATGAATTCACTTGAAATCACTTGAACTAACTTAAAGACACTTTAAATCTCCTGAAATATCTGAAATTATTTGAATTCACATGACTTTACATGAAGTCACATGAATTCACTTTAAGTCACTTTAAATCACTGGAATTCTCTTGAAATCTTCTGAAGTCATTGAAATATGGTATCCTGAAGTTTCTTGAAGTCAGAAGTAGGTGTACACCCGATAGGTCGAGTTGTCAACCCCCCGGAATGAATATTAAAAACATCTTGAAATGTATGCTTTCACGAAACTACAAAATTATTTTTAATTGTCTCGGAAACTAAAAAATTGCAATCCAAAGAAACGAAAAAAAATTAGCAGTTTGAAATTGTCCGCAGAATCGACTCCCTGTTATCCTCAGTTAATTAGGTTTTCTTTAAAGTGTTACAAATAAAGACAGATAAATGAAAATTCAAACACTTAATTGCAAAATACATTGATTCTCTCTTTTAAGTAATAATCGATGAGATTTTGTCGAAATACGTCGATAATATATCCATCGCTAGTCACAACAACGATTGCGACATGAACATTGCTGGTGAAAAATTTACCAAACGCTCAGTATTATTTTACAATATCCTTATATGGACGTAATTTTACGATTTGTCAAGCGATATAAAATTGTTGATAAAAAAAATTAGGAAAAAATTGACTGGCACTTTTTGTTTCTAATACATAAAAAAAAGTCTAAGAGTTCGATGCACCAGGCAGTAAATATGTACTCGAATTGTGTAAAGAATAAGGAACCTTTGTATCCAAGGCCGTGTTGCATGGCAAGTGTCCCCCTCACCACAGCCCAGTTTTAACTATTTATGTCTTATCTTGAATCTCACGATAATTTGCTTTTCGTATACACTGAACTCTGTTGACCCTGGCTCGCATGAAAGAACCGCGCCTCTCTGTTGTTTGCGTAGTTCTGTAGGCGTGTTCATTGATTTACTATTTTTCATCTTCTTTTTCAATTTTATTAACCAATAGTGGATGTCCCAGAAGTTAAAACTGAAACTTAATATTTCAAAAAAATGAAAATTGTGTTCACTTGTGCAGGAAATGGTTTTTCGAAAAATCCAAAATTACGGGTACAATTTTTGAAAAACTTTTTTTAGCTAGAACCGAAACTTATTACTAGTGCGAAACTAAAGGTTGTGCTGGGTGGTTCGAAGTGTATACAATTTTGTGCCGTAAAGTAAAATTTCAAAAATCTGACCGTTAAAACAAACTAAAAAGTAAAAAATTTTATTATTACGTAAAATCCTAAGTTGTGCTCCACAAATGCAGTTATTTTTCCTCTAGCAAAATTCTGTAAGACCAACAGTTCTCAAATTAAAACTCAAAATGTCAAATTCAAAAAGCATACAAGAAACAAAAATAATCAAATTTCGAAAAACCAAAACTTGTGCTGAGTTGTGCTCGACAAAAGTAATATTTTTTCCCTCTTTAAAAAAATTCTGTAAGACCAACAGTTCTCATATTGAAACCCAAAATTTCAAAACTCAAAAAACATGCAACACCCAAAAATAATCAAAATTGCGAAAAACCAAAACTTGTGCTCAGTCGTGCTCGACAAATTCATTCTTTTTCCCTTTAACAAAATTCTGTAACAACAGTTCGCTTAATAAAATCAAAAATTTCAAAACTCAAAAAACATGCGAGGCCCAAAAGTGATTATGTTTCAAAAATAAATCAAATTTCGAAAAATCAAAACTTGTGCTAAGTTGTGCTCAACAAAAGTAACCTTTTTTCCTTCCAACAAAATTCTGTAAGACCAATAGTTCTCGTATTAAAACTCAAAGTAACAAACTCAAAAAACATGCAAGATCCAAAAAAATCAAATTTCGAAAAACCAAAACTTGTGCTCAGTTGTGCTCGACAAATACACTCTTTTTTTCCTTTAACAAAATTCTGTAAGACCAACAATTCTCAAATTAAATTAAATAAAATAAAACTGTTTAGGATGTGCGTGATTATGTAGGTTGCTGTATTTATTGGAGTGGTGATTAAAAATCAGAAGTTCAGTTATCCAAAACGGTACCCTTCCAACTTTTTCTCTTAGTGACGAAACTTACTGGATTTTATTCAATTTTAAAAAAAAGTTCTAGTGATACAGGGAAGTTTTCAAAACTTTCTAATTTTTTGAAATTCATTCTATAGGTGAAAAAATTGTGTAAAAAATATTTTTGTGTAGTGTTTTAGGTAGGTGATGAAGAAAAAATTACTTTTTTGGATTCGGCTAGATTAACATCAATTTTTTCATAGTTGACCATTTTTTTACCTGAAACCTATTTAGAGTAAATTAGGATTGCAAGTTATGATTTTTTTTAAACAAAATTTTTGTGGTGGGTAATATTAGTTTAAAAATCACTAAAAGTGAAAGAATTCACGAAAATTGTGAGTAACTTTTTTTAAGATAAAGCGTATTACTCTAATTTAAACTACAGAAGTTTGAGGTAAAACATTTTTCAACTTTTTAAAAATAAATGTTAATCTAGCCGAATCCAAAAGTCATTTTTTCTTCATTAAAAAAGAATTCCTGTATTCAGCATGCATGTTTTCATAATTTTCAATTTTATATTCTTATTTTTTACCTAACAGTACAAAAAAAATGTCTACAGCTTTTGCACCCATAAAATAAATTTCAAAAATTTTTAAATTTCAAAAGTTTTAAAAACTTCCTGGCACCAGCGAAACTTAAATTTGAAAAAAATCCAGCGAGCTTCTCTCAATAAGAGAAAAAAGTGGAGGGGTACCGTTTTGGACATTTGAACTTTTAATTTTTAAGAGCCACCCTAGTATTTATTGTGTAAACAATCCACTGAGTGCAATACACTGTAATATTTTTTTTAACTTTTCTTCAATACTTTAAAAATTTTTTAAAAATATTTGATATAAAGAATCCAGCGATACATTCATTCTCCCAATCAAAAAATAGAAAAATGAAAATCTGACATGATTGAATCATCACTGTTGCGAAAGAGAAAAAAATCTCATACTTAATTGAATTAATTTTGTTCTTAGAACATTTAATTTTTAAATAAAATATAATTTTTTTAAAATGAAATTTGGGGGTTCTTGTAAAAGTGTTGCTTTCATTAATTTTTGTTCATTACCCTGGTATTTTTAAAACAAAAAATTTCTCCTTCTAAAAAAAGAATTCCTTTTTTCGGAGTGAAATTCCCCCATTTTTCCTACAATTGATCTGTTAAACTACTGTCATCCCTGTAAGGTAGTTTCGGTTGTGATACCAAAGTGAGGGAGAGATTATTTAGGAAATTGATGTCTTCATTAAAAGGATGACAATAGTTTTATGACTATAATAGTTTTGCATTGACCATAGTAGATTTAATTGAAATTGTTAATTATTAATTATATGGATGTTACTCGCAAACAATCAATCAATTTAAACAACGATGACTTAGTAAACAGTAAATAATATTTACAAGAGGGAAGCAATAATTGACCCCTTTAATGGAGTTAATTGATAAAATGACATTTTTGCCATGAAAAGGTCAGAAAGGACAAAGTTGACTCGTGAATGTCACGGATGATTCCTACTGATACTCATTTGACAAAGAAGACCATTGAACATGATACTTTATCACCACTTTCATTTAACTTGCACTTTTATCCTTACCAGTTAATTAGAATTATCCAGTTTTTACAGTTCTTGTTAAACGCTATCTTGAAATGAAAAATGTATTTTGTAAAAGGAATCATATACTCATTTAAATTAATTTTTAAAGAAGACATTTTTATTCCGATATTAGTTTTAAAGCAGCTTTTCTTGACTTTGACCATTTTTTTTTGTTTCACTTTAGGCCTAAAAGAAAGTTGAGGTTTTTTCCTTTGAAAAACCTTGAAATGAAAAAGTGGGCTGACAATAATTATTTTCGTAAACAAATGATTGTCAGATCAATTTTTCGCCGAAAGGTTTTTTAATTGAAAAATCCTAAGCTGTCTTTTATGCCTAAAATAAAACCAAAAAAATTATCAAAATTCGAAAAAAGTGAAATTTATTTTTGACTTTTATTTTTGAAGGTCAAATATATTTTTTTTTTCAAAAAATGCTTAGGTTAGTGAAAAAGGCGTAAAAAATCCTATTGAAACTGTGAAAGACTCATTTCTTTTTACTAATATTAAAAGAGTTTTAAATCATCATAACAGATGATAATTTCAAAAAAACTACTTATCGATTATTCAAGGCTTAAAGGAAAAAACTCAGCTTTATTTTCATTTTTGAAGGTCAAACATTTATTTTTTCAAAAAATGAGTATGATCAATGAAAAGGGCGTGAAAAATCCTATCAAAACTGTAGAAGGCAGAATTTTGTTTTATTGATATTAAAAAAGTTACAAGTCGCTGAATTCGGTGGGACACCCGAAAACCCCAAATATACCATCCCCTCCCTCGCGGTAAATATTTGTCCCCATGAAAAATTTGTTTTTCCACATAACTTATCATCTAGTATTTTAGTATGGCCCATATACTATATTCGATGGAGGCGATTGAAGGAAAATCATGTTTGCGTTTGAAATTTATAACAAAGCCTATATTACAGGGATCGCAGTCCGTCCCCCTTTTTACCTAATCGCCTTTTTCTCCCTCTAAATTTGAAAAATCACTTGAACACCTAAAATCGAGAATATTGACCCAATTTTCCCTCTTTTTTTTTTTACAAAGTTTTGATTCATTTTTCAAGAATCATACACAGAAATTCAAGACATTAGAAAACAAGACACTTAAAAAGAGATTCTTTTTGGTGATACCAATTTCAAATATTTACTAAAGTGTTGAATTTTCAATCAAGTAGTAGAATTTGCAACTAAAAAGACGAATTCTCAATGAAAAATGTAATAGTTCATATTTCAACCAAAAAAAGATTTTGATTCTCAACATAACAGTGAAATTTCAAACCAAATAGATGAATTTTTAAGCAAATAGTAGAATTTTCTACGAAAATAGTTGAATTTTCAAATAAATCATTAAATTTTCAAGGAGTTCATTAAATTTGTAACTAAGAAAGATGATTTCTTAACCAAGCAGTTGCATTTTTAACGAAAAAGATGAATTTTCGACAAAAGAGTTGAATTTTCAACCAAGAAAGATTTTTTAGTCAAGAAAGAAAGAAAAATTCAACAGAATTGTTAAATTTACAATCAAGTAGTTGGATTTTTCAACCGAAACAGACGAATTCTGAATAAAAAATGTTATAGGTGAGACTTTAATCAAATAAAATTTTAATTTTCAACATAACAGTCGAATTTTAAACCAAATAGATGAATTTCTAAGCATATAGTTGATTTTTCAACGAATTAGATGAATTTTTAATAAAAAAAGACGAATTCTCAATGAAAAATGTAATAGTTGATATTTCAACCAAAAAAGATTGTGATTGTTAACATAACAATGAAATTTTAAACCAAATAGATGCATTTTTAAGCAAATAGTTGAATTTTCAATCAAGTATAAACATTTTCAATCGAAAAAGACGAATTTTTTACGAAAAATGTAATAGTTAATATTTCAACTAAAATAAAATGTTAATTTTAAATAAAAAATATTTGAATTTAGCCGAAAAAGACGAATTTGAAAAAAAAGTTGAATCCTCAACCAAAACAGATTAATTTTCAACCAAACAGTTGCGTTTTCAAGCCATAAAGACGAATTTTTTAAAACAGTTGAATTTTTTACATGAAAATATGAATTTTCAACAAAAATGTTCATTTTTAACCAATTAGTAGAATTTTCTACCAAAATAGTTAAATTTTCAACCAAGAAAGGTTTTTTAGTTAAGAAGAAAAAAAATGCAACAAAATTGTTGAATTTACAATCAAGCAGTTGGATTTTTTAACAGGAACAGAAGAATTCTGAATAAAAAATGTAGTAGTTAATACTTTAACCAAACAAGATTTTAATTTTCAACATAACAGTGGAATATTAAGCCGAATAGATGAATTTTTAAGCATATAGTTGAATTTTCAATGAAAAAGATGAATTTTTAATCAAAAAAGACAAATTCTAAAAAAAAACAGTTGAATGCTCAACCAAAAAGAATAATTTTCAATCAAATAGTTGTATTTTTAAGCTAAAAAAGATCATTTTTAACCAAATAGTAGAATTTTATACCAAAATAATTGAATTTTTAATCCAAAAAGACAAATTTTCAACCAAGAAGGACGACTTTAACAAAATTGTTTAGTTTTCAACAAAATAATTAAATTTGTAACCAAAAAAGATAAATTTTCAAACAAAAAAGATGAATTTTCAACAAAAAGTTGAATTTTCAACGAAGAAAGATCGTTTAGTCAAGAAAGAAAAAAAAAATTCAACCAAATTGTTAAATTTTCAATCAAGTTGTTGAACTTTCAACCCAAAAAAAGAAAGAATTTCCTACCAAAAAACGATTTTTCAACAAAACAGATGAATCCTCAACTAAAACATATTAATAGTTGAACTTTCAACCTGAAAATTTAAATTAAAAAAAAAGTTAATTTTTAACCCAGTTATAAAATTTTCAATAAAAAAGATGAATTCTCAACCAAAAATATAATAGTAGACTTAGCAAACTGCTAAGATTCAAAAATGATTTGAACATCTGAAAGCTTTCAATTGATAAAAATGCATTAGAAAAAAATTTTAAAGTCCAAGGAAATAAAAACAAAGAGAGTAGATTTTTCAAATAGTAATTTTTATGTTTTTAAAATAATTCTTTCTAGTAGAAAGTGCAATAGATTTTTCAAAGCTAGCTAAAAATATGTTAAAGACATAAACATGACTAGAAAACATGATAAATGAAAAGTTTATAATAATAAATGAAATTCCCTTTTATTCCCCTTTCTTACCTAAAATTGAACTACTGAATTGCTGTGATCCATGATATTAGCAATGGAGATGCAAAACCTTTAATGAATTGAGAAATACTATTTGAATGTCATACCAAAGAAAACTCTTACTTTTTCTCCCTCTTTTTTTGTTGTTGTACATTTATTGTACATTTGTCTCTAATGAGCCGGAAAAGCGGGTATTCTCGAAGTCTATTTTTGATTTGTGAACTTTTTGGAAGTTCTTTTTTAGTACACAAAAAATTTTTCATAAGAAAGTAGATTTCATTTCGATCTTTAAGAAAAAACTGATGTGTCAAGAGCAATCGATATCAGTGATCCATTTCTCATCGATCCAAATTTAAAGAGTAACATGAGGTATATTAAGGTTTAAAAATTTTATTCAAATAAAGTTTAGTGATATTAAATTCATTTTATATTTATTGATAGTTTCTTTGAAAAATCTTTTTGTCTTAAAAAGAAGTGATAGTTTATGTCTCATTTTCTTTTACATTCGACTACTATAAGTATAAAGATTTACGATGGCATTATGATGTGAACCAAATGTCACATCAATAGCACATAAACATCCTGTCTGACTAGTGATCAATTGATCATTAAATCAGACTCGCCCTTTTCACGTCATTTTTAGTCTCGAAGACATGCCTGTTGCCTATATCATCTATATATATTCATCCGGTCATAAAAGTTTCATTTTTACATATTTTAAAACTTGAGCATTACAAAATTTTAATTTTTGAATATGCTTGAGAGATTATTATTACTCATTCATAGTTTATGCTCCCGGAATTTACAATTTTAAATAGTCTTGTTTATGATAGAGATAAAAATTTTTATGAGATCAGTGAACTTTATATTTGAATAACATAAGTAATATTTTTCTTCTGAGACGTATTTGAGGTAATTTTATTGTACTCAGATTTATGCACATAAATAACAGGGTTCGTAGTCTTGCCCCTATTCCCCTGCGATTCGCCCTTTTTTTAAATTCCCCTTTTTCCCCTATCCTCAAAAAACTTCCCCTTTTTCCCCATTTCCTATCTCAAGAAAAGTGATGTTACCAAACATCTCAAAAATATGGGACAGATTGTTTTCGAAAACCTGATTGGCTTTCCAATGACTTGAAATTGTTCCATGTATTACATTTCAAATTTGAAAATGAAATCCGCTGCTAACTTTCAATTTGTTTACAACTGTTCATTAAATTTTTTGTCGTTATGGTGGCAAAATATTTTATTGTTCTTGCAAATAAGATCTAAAATTGGCTAGTTCGATAAGGGAACAAATCTTAATTTCATTAAATAAAATAAATTATTCATTGCCGTTTATTCTTTAATGTCTAGGGGTTGATCATTGGAAATTTGAGTGCACGCCAGATATAAAGATTTCAAAGATTTCACAAGATTTCAAAAAACTTCAAAAGATTTCATAAGATATGTTTGGTTTTGAAAAGGTTTGATAAAATTCAACGTTTCTGAAATATTTCGAAATATTTCAAGTGTTTTTTTTTAAAATTATTTCAAGTGATTCCAACAGATTTCGAGGAATTTCAATGGATTTCAAGAGATTTTAGACCAATTTGAGAAATTATAAAGAATTTTACGGGATTTCAAGAGATGTAAAAAGATTTTAAGCGATTTGAAATAATTTGTAGATACTGTAAAGAATTGTAAGAGATTTCAAAGATTTTTTCAGAACAGCTATGAATTTTAATCGATTTAAAAAGATTTCAAGGGATTTCAAGAGATTTCTAGACACACCAAAGTATTTTAAAATATTTTGAGGGATTTCACAAAATTTCAAGTCATTTTGAAAATTGTCGAGGGTTTTCACATGATTTTCAGGTGATTTGTAAACATGTTAAGGAATTTCAGAGGATTTCTAGGGATTGCACAATATTTTTAAAGATTTCAGTGGGACTCTGGATTTCAACAGGTTTAAAAAAATGAGGCATTTCAAATGATTTCGAGGGAATTCAAACAAATTTATGGGATTTCACAGACTTTAAAAATTTTTAAATTCTGTATGACGCATTAAAATTTTTGTTTGAAGTTTTTCAAAGTATCTGAAATTATTTTAAGGGCTTTTATGAGAGTTCAGACACATTTATAGGATTTCATGAGCTTTCAGAAGATCTCAAGACTTGTTAAGAGATTTTTAATATGGAAACGCCATAAAAACGCTCTGAAACGCTCTGAAACGCCATAAAACCCCTTAAAATAATTCGAAGTACTTTGAAAAACTTCAAAATTTCTTTAAATGCGTCATAATCAAGAAATTTTGAAAACCCGTGAAATCCCATACATTTTTTTGAAATCCCTTAAAATCATTTAAAATGCCTCATAATTTTTTAAACCTGGTGGAATTACTTGAAATCACCAGAGTCCTATTAAAATCTTTTAAAATATTTTGCAATCCCTGGAAATCCTCAGAAATTCTTGAAAATGTTTAGAAATTACTTAAAATTTTGTGAAACACCTCGAAGTCTAGAAATAACTTGAAATCTCGTGAAATCCCTTGAAATCTTTTGAAAACCACTTTTATTAGTTTTTTTTTTAAATTTAAAATCACCTTTATCAGTTTTGTTATATCCCTGGAAGTTTTATAAAATTAGTTGAAACCCATACAAATTTTAAAACACATTAAAAACGTTTTAATTCTTTTAAAATATTTCTAAATCCCTTGATATCTTCTTAAATCGATTAAAATTCATAGATATTCTGTGAGAATATTTGAAATATTTTACAATTCTTTACAGTCTCTAGAAATCATTAAAAATCATTTGAAATCTTTTTTAATCCCTTGAAATCCCATAACATGCTTTGTAGTCTTTCAAATTGGTCTAAAATTCATTAAAATCCCTTGAAATCTCGTGGAATCTGTTAAAATCATTTGAAATATACTGGTACCTCTATTTAAGTACCCTCCATTTACGCCTTCCGAGAATTTCAGCCGGTTTAGATTTTTAAATTTAAACCTACCTCGTAAGGTTCATTTTTGGTCAGACTTTCCATAGTTGTAGCCCTTTTTCAACTTTTGATTTCGGAAATATGAAAATTTTGCTTAGATCCTTAGTGATTTTCCGCCGAAATATCAGCTTTTAAAATAGCCCAAAAGATTGCTATCTTGAGGTTTGGTTAAACGAGGTGATGACTTAGTTGAATTTTTGTAAATATTTAAAAATACAATTTTCAAGGGGATAAAATGAGGATCTGATTCTCACATATGTACTGTAAATCCTGAATTTTTGCATTTTTCTCCCTACGAGTTGTTCATCCGCGAAAATGAATAAAACCTCCAGTTTAGAATTTCAAAATGAAGATTTTCGAATTTCAGCATAAGAAGTTGAATAAAGGTCTACAATTATGAAAAATCTGACCAAAACTGAAGCTTACGGGATAAGTTTTAATTTTAAAAAACTTTTTACTTTCGTAGTTTAAAAACTGTTGAATACATTTTATTTGATTAAAATCAATTTTGCATTGTAGAGTTTGAGTTTTTCTCTATTCTGTAATACACATAAATGTGACATTTTTCTGTGCCTTTGCATTTTGTAAATTAAATTTATGAATAAAAGTAAAGTAATTTATTAATTTTTTTTTTATAAATAAGTTAAAAAAACATTGAGTATTAATTCGTAAGTATGACAATTTAAAAAAATTATGCCCCAACCGACTTCGGCGAAATAAAGTGGAATGACCCTTATTTAGCTTGTAATGAAATTAATTATACAATTTGTCCCAACATTACTTGCAAAATCAATTAGAGCAATTGTAACCTTGGTATTCAACCCCGAATTTAGCAATAGAATTTTTCAACTAATTTTTTGTTGAATAGTATTCACTTTTAGTCACTTTTTGTGTTCAAAATTAGTTACTTTTTGCACTTTTTTCAAGTACAATAGCCTGTGGCAGCCCTGCTTCATCATCATCATCATAACATTTCTTATAAAAAGCTTGTTTCTTCTTTTTGACACTTTAAAATAAATGTCTAATGTTTTCCCTATTTTTCCCCTTTCTCGTGAAAAAATTACCCTATTTCCCCTTTTTGAGCTCCTATTGCGCTGTGATCCCTGAAATAATCAGCAAAAACGTCTCCGTAGTGTTTGATTACTCATATCGCATTTGCAATGAAATTCTTGGCATATCCTGACGATACCATTATCTATAAAGAATACCGGAAGTCACTTGCTGTTGGTGTTCTCAACGTAGACGTGGGTTTTTACTCGCACACGTTTCATTGCCAGTAGTATACTATATACTCCACAGGTTCAGGGAAACACGTGCTAAGTTATCGTTACTTTGAGCGAATCGAGCGACATTGATTTTTCAGTCGGCTTGAATTAAATAGGTACTCAAGTTACTCAATTCACTTTTTCCTTTTAGAACAAATGACATTAATTCCAAAATTTATAAAAGTATTTATTCGATATTGATATTAAATGATTCAAGGTGGCTACTGACCGAGAAAACCGCGAATTAGTCGGGAATATCGAGCACCGGGAAAGAGCCGGCAATTTTTCAGAGTTATTTTTACTTTTGCAATAAATTTCGTCTCGCTCTTCGAAAAAAATGTGTTTGGAATCGTGTTCAATGTTACCAACCATCTCCGTTAAAATATCGAAAATCATTTTATATTTATAATTTTAAAGTTAATATTTTGTTCAAAAAAGAATGTTCTTTTTATACTATATACACTGGAACCTCGATTTAGGGGCTGTCTCGTGTATGGCCTGCGATGGCCGTGAAGTCCTTCCAAGAATTTCTATATCGTGAACAGTCAGGGACGACTGTATTTTGTACAAATGTAGATTCTTGTTATCATGAAGGATGGACCTTTTTTAATAATGAAGATTAATGAATGAAAAGAGAATTTCCCGCGTGTATTTAAAAATAAATTTGAAATATGCCCGCGGGTGTTCAAGCTGCCTGCTTTGTGGCTACGGAACTGCTCAACTCCGCTGAGCTGGCAGTGCCTCTTTCTCGGTCCCTTGGACCCCCTCATAACCGAATGCAGTCGGTGGAACTTCTCCGAAGACGGCTTAAGGAGGGCCGGTTAATGGAGGTTCCAGTGTATTTAAGAATTTAATGCTTCTGTTGATGGTTCGTTCAAATATTAAAGTTCCTTTTATTTTTGAGAACGAAAAATTCTTTTTTAGATATTAAGCATAGTAATTACATAGGTAACCTAAATTTATATAAAAACCGAGAAAAACTTATTTGAAGTTGGAGAGTGCCAGAAAGTTCAACTTTTTTTAGGTGAAAGTTAATTTTTTTTCTAATTGCAAAGTCTACTATTATATTTTTGGTTCAAATTTCATCTTTTTTGGTCGTAAATTTAACTGTTTTGTTGAACATTCGTCTTTTTGGATTGAAAATTGGTCCTTTTGGATTGAAAATTCATCTTCTGGTAGAAAAGCCGACTTTTTTGGTTAAAAGTGAATTCTTTTTCTTCGAAAAGTCTATAATTTGTGGTTAAAACTTGTACTATTTTGTTGAAAATTTAATTAGTTTGTTGAAAATTCAACTGTTTTTTTTATCATTCGGCTTTTTGGATAGAAAGGTCATCTTTTTTGTTGAAAATTCAACTTTCTTGCTTGAAAATTCAACTATTTGGGTTGAAAATGCAACTGTTTTTGGTTGAAGTTTAATTTATTTTGTTTGATAATTCATCATTTTTGGTTGAAAATTCCACTATTTTATTGAAAATGCTGTATGTTATGACTTGAAATCCAAACCAATAGTTCTCATATTAAAACCCAAAATTTCAAAACTCAAAAGCATACAAGATCCAAAAATAATCAAATTTTGAAAAACAAAAACTTCTGCTGAGTTGTGCTTGACAAATGCAGTCTTTTTTTCCTCTAAAGAAATTCTGTAAGACCAACAGTTCTCATATTAAAACTCGAGATGTCAAACTCAAAAAACATACAAGACTCAAACATAATCAAATTGCGAAAAACCAAAACTGCATTTTTCGAGCAAAACTCAGCAGATGGTTTTGTTTTTCGAAATTTGATTATTTTTGGGTCTTGTATGTTTTTTGAGTTTTGAAATTTTGTGTTTTAATATGAAAACTGTTGGTCTTACCGAATTTTATTACAGGGGAAAAAGGCTGTATTTGTCGAGCACAACTCAGCACTAGTTTTGATTTTTCGAAATTTGATTATTTTTGGGTCTTTTATGTTTTTTGAGTTTGAAATTTTGGGTTTCAATATGAGAACTGTTGATCTTACAGAATTTTTTCAGAGAGAAAAAGGATTAATTTTGTCGAGCACAATTCAGAACAAGTTTTGGTTTTTCGAAATTTGATTATTTTTGTGTCTTGTATGTTCTTTGGGCTTGAACTTTTGAGTTTTAATATGAGAACTGTTGGTCTTACAGAATTTTGGTAGAGGAAACAAAGACTGCATATGTCGAGCACAACTCATCACAAGTTTTTGTTTTTCGAAATTTGATTATTTTTGCGTCTTGTATGTTCTTTGAGTTTGAAATTTTCAATTTTAATATGAGAACTGTTGGTCTTACAGAATTTTGTTAGAGGAAACAAAGATTAATTTTGTCGAGAGCAATATTCAAGTTTTTATATTTCGAAATTTAATTATTTTTGGGTCTTGTATGTTTTTTGAGTTTTGAAATTTTGGGTTTTAATATGAAAACTGTTGGTCTTACAGAATTTTGTTAGAGAGAAAAAGACTGCATTTGTCGAGCATAACTCTGCACAAGTTTTTGTTTTTCAAAATTTTGATTATTTTTGGGTGTTGCATGTTTTTTGAGTTTTGAAATTTTGGGTTTCAATATGAGAACTGTTGATCTTACAGAATTTTTTCAGAGAGAAAAAGGATTAATTTTGTC
>JAUMHM010000031.1:53313414-53330574 GCA_032362435.1 Melikaiella ostensackeni
TGTATTTAAAAATAAATGCGAAATATGTACGCGAGTGTGCGAGCTGCCCGCTTTGTCGCTACGGTACTGCGTGATTGGCTCAAGGTTACCGCTCGTCTTCCCCTGTCCCCCGGATTCCCTCGTCCTAGAGTGCGGCCCCTTTTTTCCTCCTTTTCCTCCCTATTTTTCTCAAAATTGCATATAATCCCTATATTTGAGAATTCTGTCAATTTTTCCCCCTTTTTCCACTTTTTCTTGAAATTACGATTAATTTTTCAAAGAGAACCTATAATATTCAAAAATGCGCGCCACACTTTATACTTGTGAAACTATATGAGCAATCCGTATTAAAGAAAAAAAAAATTTGAGGAAATTCAATTTGAAACCATTCAAAGTTAAAAACCTTTACCATTTGAGAAAGACTCAAAAGCTTATAAATTTAGAAGCTTTTAAATTTAAAAAAAAATTCAAATTTGAATGAATTTTAATAATAATTAAGGCTACCTTGAATAATATTTTAATATTTAATAATATTAAATAATAATAAATATTAATAATATTAATTGATAAATATATATTAATAAATAAATATATATTAATAAATAATAATAATTTTTAATAATAATATTTAGAACTGAGCTCTATAGAACTATTAATAACCTGGCCTAGTCGTGCCCATTAGTTTTAGTTTTAGAGTTAATATTTAAGACACACTGTATGAAATAAATAGATCACTGTATAAAGGGCTTGCCCATTTATATTGAATAAATAAATAAATATTTCTTTGTCCAAGTTAGCCCTAAATATCTCAATTTCGAAACATTAAATTCAACTTTTGCAATAAATATGAATGTATAATATCCACATAGTAATAATATTCTTAATTTTTTTAAGGTGACTTTCTCGAGGATACAAACGCTGAAAAACTACCACATTTGAATGTCTTTGATTCAACTGCCTTAAAATTTGAAAATTTTTTATTTGACTGTTTAAAAAATGAAAAACGAAATTTAGAACCAATCAGATAATTCAAGTGTTTTCAGATTCCAAAGGCTGCAGTTAAAAGAAATACAAACTTGAAGCTCTTTATTTAATAATAAAATGTAGAAAGTCTTAAATTAAAAATTTTGAATTTGGAAGGATCCCCGTCTCGAAAAAATATATAATTTAGATGAAATTCAATTTAAAACTATTCAAATCAGAAGACCCTTACGAAATAATTCTTTAAGCTCGCAAATTCCCTTCCTTCTTTTTTTTCTTTTCTTTTCTTTCCTCTTTTTTTTATTTATTTTTTTTATACACAAAAAAACATTAACAAATATCTACCAACGCTTCGGCGATCTACACCCTTTACAAGACAACAAAAACAGAACCTTCAACAAATCAGAAACCATTCTTTCTCTCGTCAAAACTTACAAAATTCTTAAATATCTTATGAACTGACACAAACTTACTTTAAAAATCTTTATTTTGTCAAATTTTTTGAAATATTTTCAAAATTTACATTTTTTTTAAATTTTCAAGAACTTCTAAATACCTTTTAGAATGATTCGAACTCTTCCTGAAATTTTTAAAAAATTATGCAAAATTAAAAAAGTGCCTTAAAATTTTAAGAAAATTTTTTTATTCTCTTGAAACCTTCCAAAATTTTTAAAAAGATTTTTTTTTGAAATCTTAAAAAATCTACATTTCGTTTTGAATTGTTTGAAATCTTTTCAAGTTTTAAATTGTTTTTGAATCTTTTCAAAACTTTTAAATATATCTTAAACTTACTAGAATTTTTTCGAAAATGTATTTTTGCAAAATTGAAAAAATTTCCTTTAAAATCTTGTACATTCTATTTTGACATTTTAGGAAATCATTTAAAATATCTTGAAATTTTTTTCAATTTTCTTTTAAAATTCATTTTTCTGTTTAAAAGTGTGAAAAAGTTTAAAGATTATATTTTAGTAGCAAAATGTTAATACAAGAATTATTTCCCAATATCAAAAAATCATTTGCAATAAAAATTTTCTCTTTTATCACTAATGTTTAGAAACATTCAGAAATAAATAAAATCATTAAATAAAATGACATAACTAAGTATAAGTTACAATTAGTGTAATATTGTCATTTTTTTAAATTTTATAAAATATGTGTTACAATAATAGCAACAAAGAACAAACTGAAAACAGCCTCTAAAAGTCATATTCACGCAGTATCGCAACTGATCAGGTTTTCAACAAATATGTATGCGAGATCTCGTGACCATGATTTTTAAAGAAAATGATCAACAAAAGCTTTCGTCCCATACCCGCGCGCAAAATGCGACTTGACAGATGACGAAGTTATCGATTTCTCGGTCGTTGACGTGTCCGTGGGAGAAACTTGATTTTTCCCACTAGTGGCTAAAGTAAGTGAGAGAAGCATAGAGAGAATTGAATTTAGCATGGAGAAAAAAAGGCAATTCGATAGTGAAGCCGTCTGATGTGAGCTACCCATGTAGAAATTGCGATCGGGTCTTGGGAGGGCCCCGGCTAGTTTTCCTTATTTCTGATCGGGCGCTGATCGGGAAAAGTAGAGAGGACTTGGCTAGTTCTGTAATGCGGTTTTAGTCGGGCTTTCTGTCTTCCGGTACGTTCAACATTCAGACATGATATAAATGTACACTGGAACCTGGATATACCGCCGGTCTCGGGTTTGGCCAGCGATGGCCGTGATGCCCTTCCAAGAATTTTTTGATGTAAACAGTCTGAGCCGTATGAACCATTTTCATTATGAATACGTAATATTAGTTAACTGTATTTTGTACAAGTATGGTTTTTTGTTATCATAAAGGATTGGTCTTTTTTATTAATGAAGGTCAATTAATGAAAAGAGAATTTTCCGCGTGTATTTAAAAATAAATGCGAAATTTGCATGCGAGTGTTCGAACTGCGAATGCGAGGCGGCGGAAATTCTAGGAAGGACTTAAATCGAGATGACTTGAATCAAGAGTTAGGTGTATTTTAAAAGATGTATCAGGTATAAAACTATATTTTATAACAGTAAAGGGTCATTTCTGATAAGTAATGCTTGTTTATATGTATGCTGATGTCCTGAAATTTGTATAGTGATTAAATTTTTTTCTTATAATAACACGGAGGTTTATGAAATTCTGTGGCTAAGAAGCCTTACTTAAAGGCCAATATGTCATTTTTATAAAATGATATCCAAAAAACGCCAAGTTGAGATGTATTGAAAAAGTGTTAATAACTAGGATATTAATACGTATTTCAATAAATATTTGTGCGCGCGCGCGCGTGTGTGTGTGTGAGATCTTATCTGTAAATGCAGCCAAAGACTAAATTTGGTATTAAAAAAAAATTGTAAAAAATCAGAATTTTAAAATTAATAAAAATCAAAAATATTTTTATTGCAATAAATCTGGGATATCACCGAGCATTAGAAACATCATTCTGACCCCCAAAGCCATAAAAATCCTGGTAAATAATTGTGTAATTACTTAGAAGAATTTTCTATAAATCAATGTGTAATTTCTGTAAAATGTAGTTAAATCTACAAAAATATTGGTCCATGGTAGTTTTTTAAATCATGCCTGGAATAGTCTTTTTTTGAAAAATGACTTTTTTAATACAAGTTTAACCCTACAGATAGAATAAAAATTGTTTCTCTTCATGAAGTATATAAAATTATAGCCTCACCAGATTATTATCTTGTGTATTTTAGAAAAATTTTCAAACAAAAATAGAAAACTAGCTGTGAATTCGATCGATTAGCGATTATTTGAAATATTTAAAATTAATAATGGAATTGTTTCAAAATATTAGGGGGTGCCCGCCATAAAAATACAAAAATACAAAAAGGTCAATCAATTCGTCTGAACTCAAGGAGTCTTCTATTCCTGCATCTACTTTGAATTAGGTTAATGAAAAAAGTTTTACTATAAATAAAACACATTTTTTAAATATTATAAATTGCATAAAAATGTAAAATTCAATATTCTTAAAAATCCTCGCATCAGTTTTAGATATTAGTGACGAAAATAAGCCCTCCAAATTTCATCAATTTATCTGCAACCTTCTTTAAGTCATCTTTTTAACAAAAAAGGGTGACATTCCCATACACACACACACACATCCGGACAATTATTTAGAACGTTGTAATAGACATTCATCAACTTAGAAACGTTTAATTAAATCATTTTAAAAATGATGTTTGGAAGCTTTTTATATTAGCATTAGGGTCTAATGCCAATATAAAAAGCTTCTAAAAACAATTTTAATACTTGTGTCAGTCAAAAGTGATATCATTCGAAAAACCATTAAAAATGTCACTAAACCATTTTAAAAATATTTGAAATTGTTACCGACTACAAAGCTTTCTCTATGAGGAAGCAAAATCGATAAAAATCGACTAAAGCAGCATTTATTTTAACGAGCTACATCTTATTTTCAAATACATTTTTTTTTAGTTCAATTATAATTCCAAGAGCATGTCCCATGAGATTCTCATAGTTTCTGAGCTTTAAAGCAAAGAAAAATTCGTTTTTATCTCTAAAATTGAAGAAACATAATTTTTTTGCGTTGATATGATATTCAAAAAGGACTGGTACGTTAAATTTTCTTCTTGCATTTCTTTCGAAGATGTCTTTTGGTTACTTGATATAGATAAGATTGAAATTTTCTAGCTGTGCTAAAATTATTTTTATTATGATGCATTCCTATTTTTAATTCTAAAGAAACTAAAATTAAGAAGCACTAAACAGGGAAATAAGTATTTTTTTAATCCTTTCAAATATTAACTTATTAAAATAATAAAATCTGAAATATATTATTAAACAGAAGGACTGTTCTTGTATAATGGCAAAGAGTAAACAGTGTTCATTTTAATAAGAAATATTGAAGACATGACATTGTAATCACATTCCAATTTGATGAATAATTGTTTAAAAAATACGCTTATAAATATACTACTTTTTTCAGTAAAGTGATATAAAAAATTGATCTTACTGACAAATTTCAGTTTTTTGCGAATAAAAAATGAAAAATAATAAATAAAAGAAAAGTTTGCCTATAGAAACTATGTTACCTAAAAAAAAAAGAAAGAAATCAATCAAAATAGTTCAATTTTTTATATTGTCAGTGTTCCTATCTTCAACACAAATTTTTCAGAGTTGGAATTTTTTTTTAATTCCATATTTCTTATTGTGATTTGATTGGATGACTATTGATTTGACGAAACATTATTTGCCAATTGCTACCCGTTATCGAAATAACCGACTTTGTTCGATTTTCAACAATTGAAAATTCAACTGTTTAAAATTTAATTTTCAATTTTCTTTGATTTTTAATAATTGAATTTTCAACAGTTAAAAAATTCAAGAAAAAAGCGAATTTTATATTAAAAATAAGTGTAAAAAATGTTATATTTAGATAATTTTACATTAGAATTTAATAAAAAAAACATTTCTATCCCTAAAAAAATGTCTAAAAGGTCGATTTTTTCGAAAACGGGTCGCCGTTTTTTCCTTGAATTTTTAACATTTAACAATTCATTTTTTTGGTTAAAGGTTGATTATTTTAGTTGAATTTCGTATTTTTGGTTGAAAATTCATCTCTCTTGTTGGAATTTTTTCTTTTTAGTTGAAAATTCAACTATTTGGTTTGAAAATTCATCTCTTGGTTAAAAATCTTATTCTTTGGTACAGATTTCAATTATTTTATTGAAAATTTGACAATTTTGTTCAAAACTCATCCTTTTGGGTTGAAAATTCGTCTTTTTTGTTGCAAGTCTTTTTATTGAAAATACGTCTTCTTGTGTTAAAAATTCATATTTTTGGGATGGAAATTCAACTACTACTACTACAACTACTACTTGGTTGAAAGTTAAACTCCTTCGTTAAAAATTAACTTTGTTTGTTTGAAGATTCATCATTTTAGTTGAAAATGTAACTATTTAGTCTGAAAATTCATCTCTTTAGATTAAAAATCTTATTCTTTGGTTGAGATGTTATTTATTTTGTTGAAAAATTGACAATTTCGTTAGAAATTCATCCTTTCTGGTCGAAAATTCATCTCGAAAATTAAACTACTTGTTTGAAAATTAAACTCCTTCATTAAAAACTACTTTTTTTTTTATTTGAAGATTCATCATTTTAGTTGAAGATTCATCATTTTAGTTGAAAATTTATCTTTTTTAGTTGAAAATTCAACCATTTGGTTTGAAATTTATTTCTTTTGGTTTAAAATCTTATTATTTAGTTGATATTTTTATTATTTTGTGGAAAATTTGCCAATTTTGTTTAAAAGTCATTCTTTTTGGTCGAAAATTCGTCTTTTTATTTTGAAACTTCAACAGTTTGGTTGATTTTTTTTTCTTTTCTGATTGAAAAATCTTTCTTGGTAGACATTTCTTCTGATCATATTTTTTGGTCAAAAATTCAACTATTTTGGTTGAAAAATGAACTATTTGGTTGTAAATGAACTTTTTGTTGTTGAAGTTTCATATTTTCGTGTTGAAATTTCAACTCTTTAGTTAAATTTCGTCTTTTTGGATGAATTCGACAATTTTTTATTTAAAATTAAAATCTTTTTTGGTCGAAAATTCAACTAATTGTTTGAAAGTTGAACTACTTTGTTAAAAAGTATGAAAGGAATTCCTTTTAAATACGTTCTTTTTTTATTTCGAAGTATTTTTTGCACATCTTTTTTATTTAAAAAACTCATTTTTGACTTATTTAAAAAAGTTACTTTTTTAATATTTTATTTTTATTTTTGAGGATACTTTTTTCAGAAAGATACTTTTTTGATACTTTTTTTAGTTCCATAGAACACTTCGAAGCCTGAATATACTATTTCTCAGTACAAAATGATTTTTCTTCAAGGGATGATGCCGTGAATTTTTAAATGGCCATTATTCCCGCATGCCTAAATCTGAATGGGGTGCCTCACGAGTCAGTGTCTGTTTCCACGTGTTGAACAGAATGAAAACAATGTCTCGCAGTGCCGTCCGAGGATCAATGCTGCCAGAATTTTCCTCAGAAAAGCTTAAGACCACTTTAAAAAATTTCTTCAGATTTTTTCAGAGTTTCTTTAGATTTCAAAATTAAATTTTTTAAATAATCAATAATACTATTATGAACTGTTCAAGTTGCTCAAGTTGTAATAGCTATTTCAGTTTGAAAAATACACCATTCATAAAAATTTTCATGAAGTAACCATGAGACATGCGCACAATGCACAAAGCTCTCAAAACATCGTTGCAAACACACGATTGGTCAAAATACCTAGAAATGTCAAGTACAGAAGACTATTTGAAACACATACCAATTTTATTCTTTAATTGTGCAGTAAAATATATTTCACCATACATTTTTTTAAAATTATGTTTTTTATGAAAAGGAACAATGTAACGAAGTACTAAAATAGATTTCTTAATTTTTAAATTCTCATCTCACGTGAGGATAATCTCAAAAATATTCCCAACCAACTTCCCCTCACAAGAAATGCGATATCCAGTTGAAAATTGGGGAAACTAAATAAAAAGCACTAAAGAACGTTTGTCTGGTCCAAGATTTTTATAATTACAGAAAATGCAAAAAAAATTTCAATGATACAAATTCAAAATCAGACAAACGTTCTTTAGTGGTTTTTATGTAGTATCCCAAATTTTCAACTGGATATCAAGTTTCGTATGAACATAAGTTGGTTTTAAAAAAAATGTGAAAAAAATTTTGAGGTTATTCTCACATGGCCTTCATCAACTGATCACAATTTATGAAGAACAAATCTCGTTTTGCACTTTGCGTATCAAATTATCAACAATCGTCAATCACGCATCTGAATAGGCATTATTTATATGGAGTTTCGGTGAAATATTGTTTGCAGTGCATAAGTGGTGAAAAAATTATGCTAACTTTCTGCTGTTCAAGTACAAAAATTATGTTTGCAAGAGTGAATTGGTATTTAGTCTATTTATAATTTTGAAATCTCTCTCTGAAAACAATATAAAGTCCAAAATTTGAGGTTGAAGTGCCAAGGTTTCAGGCGAGTGGATCATGGTAGCCATGGTTCTAAAATCTAACATCACCCCATCCTCAAATTTTGGACATTATATTTTGTTCTGTTGGATTGCGAAATTGAAAATGAAGGAAATACTAATCAATAGTTAAAAAAATATCATATGAAATTGTGAAGCAAAAAGATAGCACCATTTTTTCACCACTTATGCACTGAAAACGATAATTCACCAATAACAACTTTAAATTTCGTAAATCACGGTTTGTTGCGATTTGTTCCTTGGCAAATTAATTTTTATAGATACAAATTAAAACAAAGTGATAAATTAAAAAAAAAAATCTTCAGATTTTAAAGAAGTTTCTTCAGATTCTTCAGAAATCGCATACATGTAAAAATGTCTTCAGATCTGAAGAAAAATCCCCAGACCTGGGAGCACTGCCGAGGATTTGGATAACAGGGGTGTTCCGAGTACCCTGTCCCACTAACGTTTCTAGTAAAACAATCGCGTTGACGCAGGTGCATCATCCATAGAAAATATACTCACTATATATAGTATACTACTATATAATACTATACTGTAGTACTACTGCAGTCATAGACCTACGGTGGTATGTGCACAATGGCGCGATCCGCCCTTCTACCTGACTCAACAAGTATCGCCCTATCTGATTTATGTTCGAGTAGAGGCCCTCGAAAACTCCACAGTGTGTCCATTGTGAAATCTCAGATCTCCATGGCATTATAATGCTCAGCATTCGCAAAACGATTCTCTTTTTCATTGAGAATTGAGGCTCCGGTCCCAGGTATCGGTTACAGGTTGTTAAGCCCGCTAAAGGAAAGCTCTTACCTCGTCAATAGTGTCCGTGGGAGGTGGCTCAGTTTATTATCTAGGTATCATTGCTAACGCTGCCCGGAAAAAATTCTCCCCAATATTCTTCTGGCATTCTTGACAAGAAACGGTCAAGTATTGGCTATATTCCTCATGCTTGTCAAGTCCCTTTAGTCCACGGACAGTCTCAATGCACCGCACGAGGCTCAGGCCAGGTGTAATTAGGTAATTCACAATAGAACCTCTCGAAACTTTCCTTGGCTTGTCCAATGTCCATCCATTCTTCATTTTGGTCCATAGAAGAGGTCTTTGAAAAGTTATTGGACTTTTAAAAAATGCTAGGGAAGAAGTTTTCGACGACTTTTTCATTGGGTTTTAATTATTATTGGGTGAGAGAAAAAAAAAGCGGCAGAGTTTTCCAGACATTTTTTTTCCTACTCGGGGTGCTTAATTGGGGTAGTATTTTCAACTTTTAGCTCACTCTCTAAATCTTATGCACCGTAAGACGGGACTAAGCGGGACATTTTTATAGTTTTTTTTTTTCAATATATTACCGGAAGGATATTAATGTTTTAAATGTATAATGTCTAACAATTTCTTTTCCGTATGCTGAAGTTGAAACATTTAATTTAGCGATAAGGGACTAGTTATTTCAGTCCAAAGTGTGTCTGTCTATACCCCTTAGCGTGGGGTTGAGTCCTCCACTCTCAATAAAAAGAAAAAATAGTTATTCTGTAATACACTGAAAGTCCCTAATAAGTGAGTGTGCAATATGTCATTCCGAAAATTTCGTTCGATGATCAGGGGTCGAAGGGGTACAGAGAGCGGCACTCTAGAGCCAACAAACTCATCCAGTACTTTACTAACAAAGCGGGCAGTTCGAACACTCGCGTGCATATTTCGCATTTATTTTTAAATACAGGCGGAAAATTTTCTTTTTCTTATTATTCTTCATTATTAAAAAAGGTCCATACCTTATGATAATAAAAATCTACATTTGTACAAAATTAAGTTAATTAATGTTATTACTTGAAATTACTTACTGGAAATAGTTCATACGGTCCTGACTGTTGACATTGGAGTCGCTCCGCTATATGTCCAAGGCCATTTTAGGCAAGAACCAAAGTCGGACTTATTTGGGACTTTCAGTGTACTAAGAGACAAGTATCAAAAATTAAAAGCCTCTATCGTTATTTTAGAGTAAATTAAACAGATATGATGAGTAACAACATACGTGTTAATTAATTAATACGTGTTTATTTTCAGTAAAAGCATAACCTTATATGTGTTGCTTCATGTATAAGCTTATAAATATAGGGACACAAAATTAAAAAATAATCCTGACGATATTAGGAAACATTTTCGTGAATAGCATTTTGCAACTTCTCGTCGGAGTATTTAATCAAACGGGAAGATCCCAATTTGGGTATTATGCTTTCTGACTACGTCCCGCTTCCCCCTGCAATATACCTGTCCAGAGAGGAGAAGATAGCTCAAAAGTCAGATGTTACACTTCTACCACCACTTCTCTCTGCTCACTCAAGAGAGCTCGGGTGGTAGTTACCCTTGTGAAATAGAATAGGAAGTGGAGGGGGAAAACTCACATCTGTGATTAGGAAAATTCCTGGAGTTTCTCCTCTCTGGACATGTCTGCCCTACGACGGACCTGACCAGTGTGGAGAAAAATCTTTTGAAAGCATGTGTTGCGGTTCCCCACCCTTGCTCTTGACAGCTTGGAAGAGTTGGAGTAGTCGTAATTCTCGCTGAGCAAGGAGTATGGTAGGAATGGTGTCACATCTGTGTTCACCGGATTTTCCCCACTCTGGACAGGCCTGTCCTACAAATTTGGAATTTTTTATAAAAATCATTCTAAATCCAAAATAAAGTAACTTAGCTCGCTTAAAATTTTAGATAATTTTTTTGAGACGATATACAATATGGAAGGTGACAAATATCCGACGAAATTTGCAAGTAAAGTTTAGCAAGTGTTTTTTACTCGACTCAAACAAAGTACAGAAAATTACAGCCTTATATAAATATTATTTTTATAAAAACTTACCCACGAAACTGTGGCAAACAATCTATAAAGTAAAGTTTGACATTTATTATAGAGAAAACAATATAAAATCTTTCGGATCTTCATCCAGAAAAAAAGAAATCAAATTATAAAATACAAAATTATGAGTGGCCCGGTTTCCCCAACATGTCTCGGTCAGCCCCGTTTTACGGTAACTGAAGTTCGCAAGAAAATGTACATTTATTTTTTTAAATTACGGGAATAAATTTTTTAGCGATAAAATGAAGTAATAAATTATTTTAGACAGTCATCACGCTATGACAACTACGTTTTAGTTATAGACGCACTCTAATGTATTTTTTTTTTAATTCTAATTTTTCCCTAAACGCTGGGTTTTTTAAATTTTATTTCACAAATTACCTATACCTGATGTCAGACAACAGCAAAGAAAATTTCATCCCAGTATCCCTATCGGAAGACTGCTATTTAGTCAAATGTATTAAATTAAAATAATTTGTTAAAACGAACTGTCTACCGTTACGGAATTTTCCGTAACTCTAGCCTTAGCGCTACACTTGACCGGGTCAGTTTTACGGAAAATTCCGTAACGCTAGTCAGTACCTCGTTAAAGTTATAAAAATTCTAATTTGCCTCTAAACGCTCTGTTCTTGAATTTTATTTCATATGTTAGTTGTATTTGAAGTTGGATGACAGAAAAAAAATGCATCCCAATGTCCCTATCGGAAGACTGTCATTTAGACAAATTTATTAAATTTAAAAAATTAAGTTAAAAAATCTAATTTTCTTCTAAACACTGAGACCTCATATTTGTCTCACTAATTACTTGTATTTCATATCGGGAAACACAACAAAAAAAATTTCATACCCGTATCACTATGGGAAGACTGTGATTGATCCACCCAGATAAAACAGTCTTCCGATAAGGATATTGGGATGAAATTTTTTTGCTGTTGTCCGACGTCAAATAAAATTAATTTGTGAAATAAAATCCAAGAACAAAGTGTTTAGAGGAAAATTAGATTTTTTTTTAAATTTAACCAATTTTTTAATTTAATACATTTGCCTAAATGGCAGTCTTCGGATGGGAATACTGGGATGAATTTTTTTGCTGTTCGACATCAAATAAAAGTAATTTGTAAACTGAAATCCGAGGACCGAGCGTTTAGGAGAAACTTGAAATTAAAAAAAAATGTATTCATTAGAGTGCGTGGATGGCTAAAACGTAGTTGTCACAGCGTAATTACCGTCTAAAATAATTTATTACTTTATTTTATTGCTAAAAATGTATTGCTGTAATTTAAAAAATAAATTTATATTTTAGGTTATAAACGTTGAGAACTTCAGATTCATTAAATTTTTACAGTCAAATTGATGGCTGACTTCTTGATTGTCAATTAGTCATTTTTAATTAATCCCGACTTAGAGAGCAGGTATTTAAAGGCAGTATGGTAGACCGGAGCAGAGTTGTGTTGGTTAACATTTATTGATCTGTAAAAAGTTAATAAAGCATTTACCTGAAGTTCTGAACGTTCAAATGTACGAAATATTTCTTCCCAATTCTATTTTATCCATAAATATTGTTCCAACTACAATTTAAAACAATACATTATAATTTTTCTATGATAATCTTTTATTCCCAGTATTGATGAACAAACATTTTAGCACTGTTTCTAGTTTACAAAACCATCAGTAAAAATTCCGTTCATTTGAACATTCATAACTTGAAGCACATTAATAAGGCGCGGCATTGATGCATTTTTTTTAGATTTTGGGTACCACATATTGTATTTTTTTCTCATTTCTCCAAAAACCAATTTGACCAGTAATCGATACAAGAACATCAAAATATTAATTAATTAATTACCCTGGTCAATGAAAATATTATAAGATTTGGGTAGTTTCGAAGTTTATATTTGATTTGTGAACTTTTTGAGTGTTGTTTTTAGTAATTAAAAAATTTTCATAAGAAAGTACATTGCATTTCTATCTTTAAGAAATTTTTTGAAGTCCCATGCACACCAAGTTGTCCAGACTTTATGCCTGAGTTTTGGCTCATTTTCACGAATTCTGAACCATATATTTCCGACAAACATCTGACAATGACAGGGGCTTTGCAATCAGGGGTATAAATGGCGAAGACTGAAGAGAATGCTTGTTGTGACAAGAGTGGTTGTTTTGGGGGTGAGGGGTTGACGAGAACTAGGTGTTGAGTGTCATCTCGTTGGAAATTTGACTAGACTTGGAACGCCACGTGATTCAACCTCTCCTCTTGCCCCGTTGTATTATGAGGGCGAATAATTAGGTGTCGAGTAATATAATAAAGTAATTATCTCCCTGCAAATTTGTGCAATTAAGAGAGCTGGTATACTTTCTTCAAGGATTTGTTTTTACTTAATAAAGTATTTTTAACTGTCTAATTTTGAACTACACTCATTTCGCGTTACTGTGCCGGCCTCGAGTCTGGTCGGCACAGTAACGGGCGCTATTTAAGTCTAGTTTCAAATGAATTTAAAGCGACGAGTGAGTCAACACTCAGGACCGCATATATAGTCTCTGAACTCGGCACCACGTACAAAAGTATATGCCTAGAGATTTGCGATGTAAACAACTTCTGATACGGCACTGACTGTTCGAGCGAAGACCTTCAGTATAGGGCGTCAAGGGACGCTCAGGGGGGAGATAGAAGCAGTTAAGCGTGAACAACCGTGAAACCGGCACAAGAATGGGCGGCATAGTAACGTGAGATGAGTGTATGTAGTTTTCAAAAAAATTTTAACTTTGAGAAAGAAATATCTAAACTTAAAACCTTTCTCTGAACGTTTTAGTTAATTTTGACATTTTTTCCAATCAGAAATATTACACATATATGATTACTATCAATGTGTATCAAATTAACTTGATGTGAATAATCAAACTTTCCCGCGCTTCGTTCTACACATACTCACATCAGAGCTGCCTGGGGTGTATTCCAAAACGTAATTTAGGAGTTGGAGTCGAGATAAAAATTGACCTATCAAAAGTTACCAATTTATTTGCAGCGCAACAAGTTTATGAAAGTCTCTTGTTTGATTGGTTGAGAATATTAATTGGGGTTACAGAACTGTCAAATATGCGTCATTTTTTTTTATATTCATCAAACTTTGTCTATTAGGAGGTTTGGAAACAGTTAATGTCTTGATAGTTCTTTAGCCCGGCTAATTTCTTAATCGATCTGGAATTGGTAACTTTTAATAGACTATTTTTTATCTCGACTCCAACTTTGAGAGTTAGGTTTTGGAGTATAACCCAGACCTCGGACCGGTAGCGCATCTCTTAGCTGCGCAGAAGAGGAAAATTGGTGAACATAACCTAAAAATACACAGGAATAACGCTGTGCAAACTCCACCAGTCCGCGGTCTGGTTGCTTTTATCAACTTCTTTAGCACTGTGCTGTTGAAAGTTTCATGAGGAAACTTTCACTTTGAAAGTTCCAAAGTGCGAAATTTATAATCAATGAAATTTTCAACGAAAGTGATATGTTAATTTTAACCAAATAGTTTAATTCTTTCCCAAAATGTTGAAATTTCAAGACAGGAAGACGAATTTCCTACAAAAAGTCGAACTTTCAACCCGAAAATATGATTTTTTAAACAAAAAAGTTGATTTCTCACCAATTAGTTCAATTATACAACAAATTGTTGAATTTTCAAGACCCTAGTCGTCGAACAAACTTCTCGGAAAGACATACCGCGAACTAAATTCAATGGGACTTTCAGTGTATTTAATTTTAAGTCATAAAGACGATTTTTCTACGAATAGTTGAATTTTCAATCCGAAAATATGAATTTTCATCAAAAAAGTTCATTTACAACCAAATAGTTTATTTTTCAACTAAAATTATGAATCTTCAACCAAAAAAATTAATTTTTTACAAAGTAGTTCAACTTTAAGTCATGTTGTTGATTTTTCAACCAAAAAGATGAATTCGCAACAAAATATGTGATAGTTGATATTTCAACCAAAAAAGTTTTTAATTTAAAATCAAAAACAGTTAATTCAACCACAAAAGACTAATGGAGAAAAATGGTTGAATCTGCATCTGAAACAGATTAATTATCAAGCAGCCAGTTACATCTTCAACCGGCAAGATGATTTTTTAACCAAGAAAATTCAATTTATAACAAAAAAAAAACAAATTATCAACAAAATACATGAATTTTTAATCAAGTATTTGGATTATCAATTAGAAAGGTTATTTCTCAACCAGTTAGTTGAAGTTTCAACTAAAGAGGATAAATTTAGAATTAGAACCAAAAATGGAATAGTTACATTTTCGATTAAAAAAATTAATTTTCAACTTAAGATGAAACGAATTTTTAACCAATGAGATGAATCCTCAACCAAAAAAATGAATTTTTAGCAATGTAGTTTGACTTCCAACCAAGTAGTTGAACTTTTGACCAAAATTGCATTTTTAACAAAATAATTAAATATTCAAGCAAGCAGTAGAATTTTTGACCAAACGAGATGAATTCCGAACCCAAAAGAACCCAGTCAGAAAATCTAATTATTTTTCTTTGAAAGTTTTTTTTTTTAATTTAAAAGTCTACTATTATACTTTAGTTCAAATTTTTTTTTTTTTGATTAAAAATTCTACTATTTGGTAGAATATTTAACATTTTTCTTGATTTTTTTTTCAGTTGCAAATTAATTTCTTCAATCGAAAGTATTACTAATCCATTTTTGACTAAAAAATGATCTTTTTTAGTTGAAAAATCAACTATTAAATTTTCAATTAAAAATTCAAATAATTGGTTAAAAGTTGAACTACTTTGTTGAAAAATTTTTTTGCTTATAAGATTTGACTATTTTGTCGAAAATGCGTTCTTTTTTTAATTGAAAATTAATTTTTTCAACTGAAAATTGAACTATTTCATTTTTGGTTGAGAATTAGTAGTTTTTAGTTGAAAATCCAACTATTAAATTTTTCATTGTGAGTTTAACTTTTTTGGTTGAAAATTGAACTAGTTGGTTGAAAGTTGAACTACTTTGTCAAACATGAATTTTGTTGGTGAATGATTCAACTATTACACTATTCCCCTTTTTCTTATTTGAGAATTAATTTTTTTAACTGAAAATTTAACTTTTTTCAATTTTCGTTGAAAATTGATTGTTACTAGATAAAAATTTAGTTGAAAATTCATGTATTTTGCTTTTTAAGTTTCTCTTTTTTGCTGGAAAACTAACCTTCTTTATTGAAAATTGAACTACTTGGTTTAAAGTTGAACTACTTTGTCAAACATTTATTTTGTTGGTTAATGATTCAACTATTTTGTTGAAAATTCAATTTTTTTGTTGTTTCAAAAATTAATTTTACCAACTGAAAATTTAACTTTTCCAATTTTGGTTGAAAATTGATTGTTTTTAGATGAAAATTTGGTTGAAAATTCATGTATTTTGTTTGGTAAATTCGCCTTTTTTCCAGAAAATTGATCTTTTTTATTAAAAATCGAACTACTTTGTTGAAAGTTAAACTATTTTGTTAAATATTCATTTTATTAGTTGAAGATCCACTTTCTTGGTTGAAAATTTGACTACTTGGTTGGAAATTTGTTTTTTTTTGGTTGAAAATCAATTTTTTGAACTACAATTTCAACTATTCCATTTTTGGTTGAAAATTGATTGTTTTTAATTTAAAATTCAACTATTTGGTTGGAATTTAATTTTTTGGTTGACATTTAACTTTTTGGTAGAAAATTGATATATTGGGGTTCAAACTTCAACTGTTTCTTAGCAAATTCACCTTTTTGGCTTGAAATTTAACTGTTTTGTTTAGAATTTGTCTTTTTGTGTAGAAAATTCGTCCATCTTGGTTAAAAATTCATCTTTTTTGGCATAAAAGTTCTCGGTTGAAAATTCATCTTTTTTTGTATAAAAATTATTGATTGAAAATTCATTTTTCTTGGTAGAAAATTAAACTATCGTGTAAGGAACTCGTCTTTTTAGTTTCGAGTTTCAACTATTTGTTTAGAAATGCAACTGTTCGTGTTTGCAGTTTATTCTTTTTTATTTGAAAATTCAATCATTTGGTTGGAAATTCATCTCTTTTGGTAGAAAATTATTCATTTTTACAAGAAACGGTAGTTGGAAAATAAAAATAAAATATGGCACAAAGTATAAATAAGTCTTATGTACAAAATTTATAAAGCGTGCTTGAATTGAATGATTACACAGGCCGACAAAATTCAAACAAATTTTAGAACCAGAAACCAGAGTATACTTTTCCAAAGGTTTTTGGTGCGCTGAACAAGAATCTGGCCTCAGAATTGCTCCAT
>JAUMHM010000031.1:53347845-53361664 GCA_032362435.1 Melikaiella ostensackeni
GGTCAGTCACAGGAGTGCCTTCCCATCCGTATACGATTTAAAAAAATGTTGTAAACATAACATTTTTCTTCTTAAAAACGTGGTTTTTTAAAGTTTTTACATTGAAATTTTTTTTGTAATTTTCATGGCCATTTCCGTAATCATTGCATCAAAATACTTCGCTACACGCTTTTCGGAACTTCATACCCGGGAGGAAAAAGACAGCCGGCAACGAACAATGTTGCCGGCGCCGGCAGGCTAGCCACTCCGTTAAAAATAAAGTATTCAAAATTGCTTAAGTTACGATTAAATTGAAAACGCTTAGAATTGGGCAAGTTAAAAATGAAACGTTAGAAATGGTATAAATTTAAAGGGTTCAAGATTGTACAATCATTTCAAATTGAAGGACTTGATGATTAATTAACTGTAAATTGAAGACTTTGAAAATTAAACAATTTTAAATTCTGTGTGTTTGAAATTCAGAAATTTTAAATCAACAGCGTTAAACATTTGAATTATTATATTGAATATTTTTGGATACAAAATAAATAATTTTGGACTAAAGTGTTTAAAATTATATGGTTTCAATTTCAATTTTTTCAAAATCTTACGACTTCAAAACAAACGCATTACAAGATTATAGAATATCAAATTGAAAGCTTTTAATAGTTGCGCAATTTTCAGTTAAAGTGTTTGAAATAGAAAGCGTTTGTAATTCAAGAGTTTCGAGTTAAAAGCCTTCAAAATTGAATAAATTCAAATTCGAAGCCTTCGAAATCAGTTAATCTAAGCAAATGAGAAACATTAAAACAGTACACTTTCAAAGTGGGTACAGTCAGAATTGAGATATTTTTATTTTCACGCCTACAAACATAAGTGTTTAGAATTGTACAATATCAAAAATTGTACAGATTTAAAATTAACGTTTAAAAATTGTGCGCTTTGAAAGTGCAAAGTTTGAAAGTGAAAAATAAAAAAAAAATTATAACAAAATTTAAAAATTCAAATTCAAACTCACAAAACTGAACAATTTTAAAGATGAGATACTTAAAACTAAAAAATGGCGGAATAAAACATTAAAAATTAATATGTAACTACAAATTGGCTACTTGTAAAAATGAGCAATTCTAAAAAAGCATTGAAAACTATACCTTTTAAAATTTGTAGCATTCTATTAAACAAGGAAAAATTGATATTTTTTATTCAAATATATTCAAAATTTAATTACATGCCTCACTGTGACCTTAAAGACTATTTTAGGGGAAATAGGGGAATTAAAATAGAAAAATAGGGGACTTTTAGAAGACCCCAGAAAATACATAAATTACAATAAATACAGAAAAGTCGAGTTCAATACAATTTTTAACAACCTGGAAACAATGTGATACTGTTTTTATATTACATCTCTTATAATTATTGATGTTACAAAAATTAAATTGAGATGACAAAATTCTTAATTTTACTTTCGCAAAATTACTTTCATTCTTTAATATCATGATGAAATTTATTTTAAAAAACTATATAGAACTTGAAATTCTTGAAATTATGATTTGTTTTCTAAAATATTTAGTTTGCTTATTATAATTATGGTATTTTGTAATTTTAATTTATGAGAAAAAATTCGTTAATCCACTGGAAAAAATTCCTATTCAGTTCATAATTGAATAAACCTGCGATTAAATCGTTGCTACTTATGAATAATCAATTATATTAATAATAAAATATTCGAAAATAATAAAAATGTCAACATTTTTCAAAGAGTTCACAAAGATTTCAAGTGGTTTCAAAGGATTTCAACAGATTTCAAGGGATTTCTATAGATTTCAAAAGATTTCAGAAGATTTAAAAAGATTTCCGGAGATTTAAAAAATTTCAAATTTATTTACAGCATTTCTATTTTTATATAAAAAAATATAAACTAGGTTAGAACTTATAAGTCTTGAAATTATGATTTTTTTCAAAAATATTAAGTTTATTTGTGAATAATTATGGTATTTTTCAGTTTAAATTTATAAGAAACGAGTCCTTAATCCATTGGAAAAGATTTATATTTGATTCATAATTTGATAAATCCGAGAATAAATCGTGTTTACTCTCGTTTTTACTTGTCAATAATAAATTATGATTGAAGCTATTAAAATACATTTTGAAAAAGAAACTTATAATGTTGTGAACGTTAATATTGGAAATATTTAAAAATAATAAAAATGCCAAAAGATTTCAAAGATTTCAAGAGTTTTCACAAAGATTGCAAAGGTTTCAGGAATGAATATACATTATATTTTAAGACTGATCAACCCCTTGAGACTTTTTAATAATTTGCGTCGAAAATAGAGAACCTTGAGGGGAATTTTATGCAAATTAGGCAATATTCAGGGAAAATGTTCTAAATAGGGGAATTTTTGGACTCAAAAATAAAAAATGAAACTTTTAGGAGAATTCGGAGAAAGGCTGTGAAGACTGAAATTATTTTTAATTTGTGTATGTGTGTATGTATGTATCTTTATTGCCTTTAAGAATACAAAATTTCTATGGCAAGAGAGAACCACTATAAATTATTTTTAATTTGAAAATGTCCCTACTTTAACATTTCAAACACATTTCAATTGATTTTAAAAAAACTTCCTAATTCTGATCCAAATATAATTTTGAATTATAGAGCAGTGTGAGGTGGCCAAGATGCTGACTGCGCATCCTGAGATGCACGAGAAGCGGGATTCCCTTGGAGGAAGGCAATATGGAACAGGCGGGGGTGGTGGGGCGATTGATGAAAAATCTGCTCCTGATCAACCACCCCCGCCTCCACCTCCGCCACACCGAGACCCGTCGGACCCGACAATTAGCGCCAAGAAACTTCCGAAAAAAAGAAAATTCGATCCGTCGGAACTCGAGGAAATGGACACGAGCAACGTCACCTTCAACGTCAACAATATGATCAGCATGCGAGGAACAAATCAGCCAATTAATAGTCATTCAACATTAGTTCATTCAGCCATGTCGTTGCCACATCCACAACCCCAACAATCGCCACTCCAACAAGTAGACTGCTTTCAGGTAATTTAAATGCTGATCCAATCAGTTTTTATCTAGCAGATCAGAAACTGGTTTGGAACTTTTCTTTCAGTTTCAAATGTTGACTATTTCGAATCAAGCTGGAAAGACTCAAAGGTGATTGACAGCATAATTTTTTATCGGTATTTTCTATTTTTTCAGATGTCTTCGGGTCAGTCGGTGGTAGTTCTACCTCCACAAAGTACGGCAGTGGATTACTCGCTTCGAGAAGAATCACCACGTTCTCGTCCTCGACCAGCTCCGGTCGCAATTGATCTCAGCGAGTGGCGCGACCACCGAGTGTTAGCTTTAAGAGATACCGGCTATTACCCTGGTGTCATTCGAAATGCGACTGTCGGGGAAATTTTTATCGAGTTCGATGGAGAAGGGAAGCTGGTGCGTTATAGTGATGTTCTCGGCGCAGGGAAGTACGACGTGATAGGTGACGCTAGCCCGTCGGTGGAGCAGGTCAAAATAGATTCAAAGGTGTGCGTCAGGTGTCCGACTGCGAATAGCCACATTGACGCAATGACAAATGTGTTTGTAAAAGGGACTGTGTGCAAAATATTAACAAAGCCAAAGCGTTTTGTTGTTAAGATTCCGAGGGAGGACGATCAAAGTGATAGTTATATCGTGAAACGTGCTGACTTGAGACTGGTGCAACCACCTTGGTGGGATGAACTTGAAGAAGGGATGGAGGACTGTGAATCTTTGAGGGTTGATAATAGTGGTAATTCACATTATTTATCTTGGTGTGCAAACGACAAGTGACTCGTTGGTGTCATTTTGAAAGGAAGCTTCAAAATTCCATATAAATTTTACTTTGAACCGTTCAAAGTGAGAGCCACGAGTTAGTTCTTTGTCGTTTAATACATCGATTTTCAATTCCAAATAATTGAAGTTGATGTTCTAAGATTGAATTTTTTTGTTGATCAGATTATCGGAATTCTTTGGAAGCTTCAGGGGCGATTTTACAACTGCATACGCACCAACATTCGTCTCATATATCGACACATGGTGACTCCAGTGGTTATTACAGAACTACTGGTACAAGTCCTCTCATGGCGCTGACAAGCACTCCAGCTCATTCTGCGAATACAGCACTCAGTAATGGGAGCAGACCATACGACGATATCGAGAGTGAAGATGATTTAGATCGGGAAGACATCACATTTCCGGATGCAGGTTAGTTAAAATTTTTAAAAGTACTTCTTAGATTTAAATGCTAAAATTGTTTCATTTTTCTAAACGATTTCAGTTAAAGTTGTGAATTTTATTAAGATTTTAGAAGCTTTACTCCGGGGTTTGATCCCGAGATATCTCTTATTCATAAAGATGAATCATATTTGATTCATGTGATTAGTTTCACTTGTGTGATCTTTTAAAATTAAACCCTTGATCTTCATTGCTCGGTCTCAAGGATCTCAAGGTCTTGCGTAATATTGAATTCGAAATGAAATATGATCTGTTTTCACAGATGCAAAATTGTCAGGGAGCAGTAAAAGAAGTAGTACGCAAAGTCGAGGTAGTACCAGTAGTCTTGTCGAGCAGCGTAGTATAACTCCTCGTTCTCAGGCCGCTACACCCAGGTAAGATATTCATCATTTTCTCACAAAATATCGATTGACAACAATTAAATTTCCACATTTCAGCCTTTATTTTTACAAACTGCTGATTTTTTCTTTTAGATCTCAGGCGGCAACGCCACACAAATACAAAAAGGGTGACATAGTGGTTACTCCGAGTGGAATTAAGAAAAAATACAATGGAAAGCAGTGGAGAAGGCTCTGTTCAAAGGAAGGATGTTCAAAGGAGAGTCAAAGACGAGGTTACTGCTCTCGTCATCTTAGTTTAAAAGGGTCCGGGCTTAGGGGACCGGCGAATACGTTTACTGGGTAAGTATTCATCTTATTTCTCCCTCCCGCTTTTTTAAACAAAGAAAACCTATTCATTTATAAAAATTTACTCATCTGACTTCTCCTATTTAATTTTACAGAGGCAGAGCGGATGGAGAGGATACGTCAAGGGATTCGGAAACGTCACCGAATTATGGGGATAGGCGAATAGCTGGCAGATTCGATCAAGATGAGACTGAAGCTGCTAACATGCTTGGTAAGAGTTTGTTTATTTGCATAGCTTGATAATCATGTTTGCTTAAATTTTCTAATGCCACTCTAGAATCGTTTCACGATGATTCTAATGTTCGACCTTTTGGTCTTGCAGTATCTTTAGGAAGTTCGAGGTCGGCGACGCCAGCGTTCTCGTCACCAACAGGGCAGTCGTCGATATCGCCCTGCATAAATCAGTCTCCCGTGCCAGCCCTGGGCCTGAACCAGAATAACGTCTTTATGCCGATCTCAAGTCCAGCGCATCATGTGACTCCATTAATATCTCCAAGCGCGAAATGGAAACACTCGCCGACTCAGTCAAATTTTTTGGTGCAATACCAGCAGCAAGTGATAAAGCCGGAACCGAATCGAATGGTGAGGCCAAATCGACCGGCCCAGACTGCCCCAGCGGCCCCAGCTAGTATAGGAACCAGTGTAATAAGAATCTCCCCCGTGGGTCGTGGAATGCCCAGTCAGAATTTAACGCTCTCGTGGGCAGAGCAGAGTCCACCACCGAGGCATCCCTCGGTTGTTACGTCCATGGCTCAACAACAGCAGAATCAACAACAGCAACAACAGCATCAACAACAACAACAGCAGCAGCTTCATCAGCATTCACAACAACAACAGCAACAAAGCATAATACTTCAGCAGGCCCTTACTTCCAATAATGGCTTTGCAAATCATTCAGAGATCTCGGAACAGAACGTTCAGTTGTTGAAACCACTTCACTCTCCTCACGTCCCTTTGTCGGCGCTTCCTCCACAAAATTTAAACCTCCTGCATAAGACTCAAGAACATCCTGTGGACTATGCTCAACCTCAAACACAACCTCCCAGTCAGTCTATTTATTTGATGCAACAGCACCATGATAAGAAGTATTTGGTGATAAAAAACAGTATGGAGGTGGTCTCGCCGGGCCACGCAGTCAATCAGGATGAAAAATACAGACATACTTTAATTAACCATCTTGCTCCACTACCATCTCTGCATCAAATTCAGTGTCAACCGCCGCAATCACCAGCGGCTCCTTCGTCCGTCCATGATAAGATGTCAGTTCTGCAACAGGTGAGGATTGGTTTGTTAACGTTTATTAGAAGTAATGTTTGAATTGCACATTCAGGATGAATAGAACCTTTTTTAAAAGGATCTTTTTTATGCTTCAACTTTATTTTATATTTATATCATATTTATAATGATTTAAGTGACCTTCTTTTATTTTATTTTTTTTTTAGACGAATAAAGTTGGTTCCCACGTACCTGTGCATACGGATATGCAAAGAAGCCAACTTCCACCAACGAGTGTCGTTATAGCAGCCACCACAGCAGTAACCAACACTTCTACTCCGACCAGTGTCTTCCAACATGTCATTGTCCAGCCGGGACATTTAATTCAAGTTCCCAAAAACCAGCCTCTTCGTGAAGAAAACACAAAAAATAACGGAGTTTTATGTAAGTCCATTTTATATTATATATTTTAGTAACGGTTTTCCTAGTGTGATCGTAATTAATGTTCGTAAACTTCTTGCACTTCATTTTACGTCTTATCCACGAATCTGTTGCACTATTTCGTTCATATTCTTTTCAATTTAAATCAATTTTAGTTGGTCTTACTTATTTATAAAAGTACAATAGAATTCTTGTTTTATCTTTTAAAAATGTATTGCTTGCGATTTAAAATTATCAGAGTTGCAATTGCAGAATTTCTTTATTAGCAACCATTAAGTTTGAAATTATAATATTTTCTTATAAGCATGTGGTACCTATTTCAAACCTTTTTTTGATGTCATAGAATTTGAAATAGAACGTGCATTATGTGTTTTTATTATCAGTAGTTTGTTCGGTGATTTAAATAATCAGCATTTCATTACTTCGCAACAAATTATGCTTGCTTCGTATATAGGTGTATAGGTATCGAATTTAGAAAAAGAAAAGGTTTTTAATTTTTCCGTTACAGATATAAAAAGGAACTCTCCTGTCATTTTCGTTCTTTTTTTGTGCCATTAACAGTAAAAGCACCTAGAATAGGTTTATCTCACCAATAACAATTTTAAAAAACGGATGAATCTGGTTATTTTTATTTTTTAACTAGATTCACTATAATATAACAATGTAAATAATTCACTAGAATATAAAACGAAATAAGGGGAAAACGTATTTTAATAAACAAAAGAAAAGTCTTACGAAAAAAAAAAAATCTCACAAAATCCAATCCATGTGAAAGAAAACCACCTCATAGAAATCCTCGTATCGTCTCAACAATATTAATAAAGGCAGAATTTAATCAATTCAACACCCGCATGTTGTTTGCGAGTTTAACTAAATGGTAAGGGTTTCACAGATGGCAGCCATGACGTTATTCCTGCATACCAGCCCCATCCCCCAACATTACTCAACAATGCAGTACGCAACTGGAAAAAAGGTTTGGAATTCCAAATGAAAAAAAACGTACGACTATGAAAGCATGTTGTAAAAGAGTACAATGGTATCCTACTATTTGACGTCGAGCGTAGTTTTAGAATTTTGCAGTACACTCGATCTGAAAATCGACAACTAGTTGCATGGGTCTGAGTCCTCAGTCACCACTCTCTCTGTAAATACCTTGGCAATGTACCATTGTTAATGTTACAACAAACGCATGTATCTTTGTCTATGCTCTTGATCTAATCCTCATCTCATTTTTCACTATTTCTAGCAAGGAAATGTATAATATTGCTTTATTCAGTTGCTGTAATATTTCGTGTTTCTACTAACCACTAGATCAAATTTTGGACCTCAATGAAGTTGACTAAACTTATTTGCAAACATTATTTCCTCTTTCCTTTTATAATTGATAATTGGGTAATTATCGATTTAAGGAGTTGCATACAAGTTTAAGGAAGAACTTCATTAATGAGAACCATGTTTTGAGAACATTCTGTGCACAATAACTCATCATATTCTCTAGGGGTGTAGCAGCGTTCCTGTTTCTTCTACGGTTGATCGCGAATAATATAATTATATTCAATGAGCTGCTATTTCCCTGTTCAATACTAACAACGTTCATCGCAACTAACCCCAAAACTTCATTGCAGCTTTTTCCTGGCAGACAGTATTGGAACCGCCGGAAGTGAGTCCACCACCCTCAGCACTGAGTCCACCGCTGAGCGCACCTCCGATTCCTATGAATATGGTCAATCCTGGTGAAGAAGGACCTCCTCCAGATCTTATCACCCCTGCTGAGGAAGAGGACGACGACGTCTTCGAGGCGACACCAACTACTCCTGCCGAGATCGAAGCAAATGCCAATAAACGCCGAAGTCAATCCCTCAGCTCTTTGCACACCAAGGAACCGCAGAGTCCGCTCAAAGTAAATGTTTCTTGCCATCCTAAAATTTTAATACACTTTTTTGGACCGAGGGGTACATAATTGCATTATTTTGATGTACATACAGGGTGGCCACTTGGTCGGGAAATCGGGAAATAACAGTGAATTTATTTTCCGACGGAGATTTTTAAAATTCTTAGCTTTAGTAGAAAAACTTATCTACTCATATTAAATGTCGCTTCATATCTTGTGAAATAAGGTGAGATTGAACGAGTTCGTTTCTAATTCTAAGAATTTTTTTCTGAATCTTGAGTGGCCATCCTGACGTAGCAAGAAGTAGTGTATGGAGACGAATGCAATCGTATTTGGAATTAAAAAGCGACCAAACACTGATTTGCTTCCTCGATTTGGACGTTTTTCAATTCGAGACTTTCCAAACTTGGAGGCAATCAACTTTATACAATTATAGAGTTTTACATGTATCTTTTGAATTCGAAAAGAGTGCTTATATTTCGGGATACTAAATAGATTAAACAAAATTTGCAGGCAAAAGACAGAATACGAAGGCCCATGAATGCATTTATGATATTCTCGAAACGTCACCGGGCAGTTGTGCACCAGAGGCATCCAAATCAAGACAACAGAACTGTTTCTAAAATTCTGGGAGAATGGTGGTACGCCCTGGGACCAGAAGAAAAGCAAAAATATCATGATCTCGCATCCGAAGTGAAGGAGGCGCACTTCAAAGCGCATCCAGAATGGAAGTGGTGCAGCAAAGACAGACGGAAATCGTCTACGACTAGTTTCAAGGCCGGTGAGCAAAGAGGAAAGCTCAACAGCACTGGAGAAGAAACCGATGCTGGACCACCATCCGACGACGTTCCCTTAACGCCAAGAACTGGTGATGACGTCTCTCTGTCTGTAAATTCTCTCTACACTGAAAATCCTACTGTTGAGGTAACTATTCCACTTACTATTAATTATTATACAAAATATTGCCGCTTAATATTTCATTAATATTGACACCAAATTTCATTTTGCATTCCATTCCACTTACTATTAATTATTATACAAAATCTTGCAGCTTAATATTTCATTAATATTGACACCAAATTTCATTTTGCAGATTGTTAGTCAATCCTACATTTCCCACCGAGTACCGGAAGCCACTCTACATGTTGAAACAACAGAAACGAAGCAAGAAGAAGAGGGAAATGCTTCTGATGATGATAAAATGGTTATTTGTGAAGATCCCCAACCGGAAATAGATTTGAAGTGCAAGGACAAATTGATTGATAGCGACAACGAGGGCCAGGATGAAGATCAAGAAAAGAAAAATATGCAGATGTATTCAGCCGTTGGTGGGGGACAAAAACCTGAAGGGCAGGGTGTGAAAACTGATGTAACTTGCAGGCCCAAACCTATCAAAGGTAATGAACACTCTGAAAGGTTCTTGATTTACGAAGGGAATCGAGTTAGGGGTAGTATCACGGGAAATATTATTACAGCGCGACTACCATCTACGAGTTTAGAAACGACAGCCAAGTATCATCACGCTTCTATGGATAAGGGTGGCACAGTTTCGGTACTATCCGCCACCTACCCTTATCATAGTCCTGTCAACCCCAGTGGAGTTTCGGGCTTCCAGCCAACCGGAGGTGCTTTTATAACTATGCCAGTATCGCCCAAAGTCATCAAACCTGAAGCCGTGAAAAGCGACCAGCAATACAGCACGCAGTACACAGTCAACAACCTCGTTGCTAGTGTCCATCCTGAAAATGGAAGGAACAAATTCACAGCTGCACCAGTATTACATTCTGTGAGTCATTAATTTTTTTAGATGAAATTCATTCTCTGAATGAGCATATTATGTGAAGGTAGAGAATTAATTTTATCTCATGATCGCGTTCTTTCCAACTGAGCTTAAATTCTTGAAGATTATTTCATTTATTTTTAATGACGATTCACTAGAGTTCTATAATTTAAATAAAACTTCAACTTTGTAACTGACAGTTTTGATACTTTCTCGAAAGACTTAAAACTCTAGACGAATCGTTAATCTTTTTTTTTAATAGTATCTTTTAATTTCTTGTAAAACTAGTCGAAAAGAGTGACGCTCAGTTCAATGGTTATATAACGAGCATTGACGGTACTAACAGATTGGATCGAAACCCATGATGGCTTTGTTAAAACAACAGCAGCCGCTGCAACCTTTAGACACTGTTCATCGGCCTCCGATTTCAACTGCTTCTTATCCATCGTCCCTCACCTTGTTAGTCGACCGGGACTTGGTGGCAGTTTCCAAACCTCAACAGGCGACCCAGTATATCGGACCAGTAACGCCTCATTCCAGGATGTATTGTGGGTTTCAAATACCAATTTCTGGTAAATATTCCAACCTAAAACACTAAAATAATTAAATTTGATGAGAAGATTCAAGAAATATTGTATGGTACTTTAATTTCAGATGCAAGTGGACGTAACATATCATTACAGAATCTTATTCCCGGTAGTAAGGTAGAATCCCATGGTGTGATAGTGAGCAAGTCTTACCCCGTCGCGACAACGAATCCCAGTACGCCAAGCTATCGAGGAATCGGTCACTCGATTGCTCGACTCGCAGAATCTGAAAAGAACGATATCCAGATGACTACGAATCATAATCAAGCATATGGTAATTGCATTTTTTTCTAGTGAGACGAAATAATGTGTATGGGTAGTTCTTATCTCTATGTTGATGTGAAGGTTTGCTTATTTCAGCGAACAACATTAAAGAGCAAGAGAGGAAAGATTCTGGAAGCAATCTGATGAACGATCAGCAGAAGCCAACATCGACGCCGCATACGCCACATACACCCCATAGCAATTCAGGAAGCAGTGATCATTCGGTCAATAAGTCATATTCCATGGAGGAATCTCTGGGTACGACTAGCGACGTAGGATCGAATAAAGGACCCTTCATGCTTGCGCCAACGCCTGCGCAACTTGGTCGAGCACCCCTGCAAAGGAGACAATCAATGGGTAGGAGTCTATTTATGTATCTATTTACTTTAAGTAAACTTATCCCTAGAATATGGGTCTAAAGGAAGGTGAATTTATTTAAAAAATTTCTGTCTAATTTTAATTTTAACTTTTGTTTTTAAGTAGCAATGCCTCCCACATCAAGTGCAGGAGACCATGGGCCTCTAACGTCTCAACGTTCGGATAATAGATCGCTGACTAATTCGTCTCAAAACTCAGAACAATCACCTCAGCAAAGTATGTCGGAATCTCTCCCATCGCCCTCGCCCTCCACAAAGAAAGGGTCATTCTTCAAGAAAAACGTTGAAGATGGCATGGACAGGTATGATTTTTATTTCTTATTTATTGTTTATTATTATAATATATTTTTTGAATACTTTCACAGGTCCTTATGAAAAACCTGGTTTTAAGGCCATTAGTAAGGACAGAGTCAAGTGCAGTGGCCAGTGACCATATTATTATTTATTACTTATTGTTTCTTACTTTTACTTATTTATATTTCTTTATTGTACCAAGAAACTGTAAACAAATTATTTTAAACTGGGAAATCACACACTAAACCCAGGCGTCACAAATTAAATTGATGCAGGGTCCTTGAGCAAGTCAATTTTCAAGAAAAGTTTTCGTCGCTGCCGGAGTTCAAGCCAGAAGATATACAAAGTCCTAGTGCAATCAGCTTGAACGCCTCCGCAGGATCGTCAGCTCACGGTCCAGTAACTGGAGGCTTACATCCTTCGAACATGTCATCCATGCAGGGTTATCGCAAAAAATCTGGCCAGGGCCCTCACCGATCCACAAGTAAATTTTAAAAACAAACTGCTTCATACCTACAATATTTTTAAATCAGACATCTTTTAATCCTAATTCTTTTTACAGTGAATGAGGAAGAAATGGAGTCCGATGCATCGGTTCCAGCCACTCCAAAGTCGACAGCCAGCGTGAAATTGACTGGAAACACCTTCTTCGGTCCGGACTTCAACGTGGATGCGTATAGAGCGAACTCCGATCTTTTGGCAGATGTCGACGCGACTTCTCCTCGAACTCCAAAGACCCCTGGTGGTGGTGGGGGAAATACGGTGGGTGTTGGTAGAAACGACAACGAACGTGGCCACAGAAAAATTCTGGAACAACGGAGACAGCTGGTGATGCAGTTGTTTCAAGAGAATGGATACTTCCCTTCAACACAAGCTACCTCTGCCTTTCAGGCCAAGCACTCTGATATATTTCCGAGCAAGACGAGTCTGCAGTTAAAAATTCGAGAGGTCAGGCAGAAACTTAAGTCCACTTCTACTCCGATGAGCGCTAATAGTCTCGTGAGTCCGCTACCAGTCGCGGAATCGTCACCTAATATTACCGGTAAGTCAAATTTCTTTTGAGTTTTCTTCACATCTCGAACATCTAAGCTTCCATTAATACGATACATTTAAATCATTATTGAACATTTGTTTCCAGTTTTACATTAATAAGAATTTTAGAGGCCTCACATCCTAGGCCCAATTTTCAAACCTTAAACTTCCATAAATACGAAAAACAGGGTGTCTAGCGAAATTTCGTTTTCGGATTCCCGGATTTCCCGGATCGGAATTAGCGTATTTCCCGGCTTTCTTTTGTGATATACGTGCCTCAATTTCATACGTCATTTTTAGTTTAAAAAGTACTAAAAGATACTAGAAAAGTTGATAAAATCAATATTCTTTTATCATGATCGGTATGATTTTACTAAGGGAACCGGTTTAAGAGAAGTTTTAAAGAAAATACCTTGAAATGAAAAGTCAAAACATCATATGTATTAGAAAAATGAGACATTTATTACTTCTGAACCAAAATTGAAGACAAGGTATGACGAACGTTTGAAAATTATTACGACTTATTTGTTTTAAGTTCAGATCTTGGCAGAATCCAAGGAAAAATTTACACAGTTTTTTCAAAACGTCGATTAAATTCTATGGAAATTTAGCTTTAAAATAAGCCTGAGAAAATTTTTTTATTTAGACTTTTTTCGCAGTGTAGTGTACATTGAAAAAAATGGTATTAAAAAAGTTAATTGTATTATGAAATTGTTATTGCTATTTTATTTAATATTTGTTTCATTATTTTGGAATTTTTGGCGATGGAATTGGCTTTAGGGTCCAATAATTGAATACAATTTACATTGATTCAGACGTTTCGGCACACGATAGTGGCCCTCTTCAGTGAATTTTATTTCTGAAAAAAAGTACAAATAGGGGTGTTTATAATATTAAATGTGTCTACAAAATTATTACTTTGGTAAATTTAGTTCTTAGGTTGACTTTGGTAGAACAATAATCATTTAAAAATGAAGTGTGATTTAAAGTTAATGAGAAATTGAGCG
>JAUMHM010000031.1:53361764-53394693 GCA_032362435.1 Melikaiella ostensackeni
CCCCCCCCCCCCCCCCCCCCCCCCCCCCCCCCCCCCCCCCCCCCCCCCCCCCCCCCCAAATTTTACACAAATATAAGACTTTCCTTGATGATAATGTAAAAAGTTCTGTGTATCTGTGCATGGCAAACTTTTTAAACCAAATTCAAGATAGATTTCTTAAATTTATTGGTAGTCTCATGAAAAATTTCTTCGTTTCTTTTATTTTTAAAATCAAAACATACTTTCTTGTTAATATCATATATCTTTTTTAGAGAAGCCCATGATTCTTGAATTTTATCAATAAATATTTCTGTAATGCATCCAAATCCAAAAATTGTAATCCAAAGTTTTGTAACAATTCACCACAAGCACTAATTGAAGAAGCATTTCAATTATGTCAAGAACACAAAATAAATAGTTAAAACATTTTATAGACATTAATATGTAATTACTAAAATTTAAAATTTTCAAAATTTTTTCTAACATAGGGACAGTAATCCAAAGTAATGAAAAGTCGAGTGCAAAAAGGCTTTAATAACTTTAATGACAAAACCCCATTTTCTTCTTTACGAATACCTCCACCAAACGCACAGTTTTCAATGTATCCGATCCTTTCATAATACTTTTTTACTCAGTCATTAATGTGGATTAACGCTTCCTAAACAATAATTTACAATATTTGAAACAAAGAATTTAATTTTACTTGTTTTAAAAAAATCACGATACTTGTTTTTCTTCAAATATATAAAACGTTCAAAAACTGTCCTGAAGTAATAAACCATAATGAAAAGTCGAGTGCAAAAACGCCAAAACCCCATTTTCTGTTACACAAAAATCTCCATCAAACGCACAGTTTTTGATTTGTCCAATTCCTTCATGATACTTTCCTACTAACTTTCAATGTAAAATAACACTTCCTAATCAATAATTTTAAATCTGTTAAAAAAACTTTTTCTTGAATTTGAATTTCACTTGTTTCAAAAAGGGCTCGGTACTTTATTCTGGTTTTGAGTATAAAGTACCCAATAATCATCAGAAAAAAAAATCCGTGAAGAAAAGTCGAGTGCATGGACTTTCAGGTTGAAATTGCTTGAGACTGACTGTGCGTAGCTCTCACGGTATAATTCTGTATATTTTTAATGCAAATGTGACAAAATCTATCATTTTTTAACTTTCAATATCCCAAGAACTGAAACCTAGGTCTATATATCATACCTCTTCTCTGTTTCTAAAAATTAAAGAACCATTTATCATGGCTAAGATCCAAATGAATAATTATCTCTCCAGAAAAATTTCCAATCTACATTTTGATCTTTCAATCAACGCTCGACATTTTTTACCGGTTTGACTCTAACAGATTATTTTCTGTCATGAGTAGATTATCTTCGATCGTTGGATCGCTAAATTTCGGGGATCGTCATTGCCTCATGGAATTTATATATTCATTGTCGGCTTTCGCCTGTAGCCAGGGAAACGCCAGGCTCGCAAAATCTCAAGAATTGATCGGTTCTGAAATGTCAGTTATAGCTAGAAGAGATCCGGGATAGGACGAGACTTTCGAATTCAAATCGCGATCCGTCTAGCAAATTTAACGAGTCATTCGCGACGTATTTCATTTTCGGCATAGAATACGCTTATAGTTCTTCTATCCTCTCATATTGAACAATTGCTAAGTATGATTAGATTTATGAAAGGATTCTTTAATCCGATTTGCAAAGCGAGTCTATTCAAATTGAGAGGGGAGAGGAAAATATCATTTTTACGAGAATGGGTTTTGATGATTGTAAATAATTGAAGAGATTCATAATTTCATATCTAGAGTTTTGAGGTATTCAAATCGCAGATATCTGATGTTTAATCACTGAAAACATAAACTGTATTTTCTTTCTAATTGAAGACTTTTTTAATTGTTCATTTGATTTATTTCCGAGGGGTTAATTACTGCTGAAATCTGGCGTACACTCTCTCTGCAATCTTATGCAATCTCGTGCAACACCATGCAATCCTTTACAATCCCTTGTAATCCCTCCGTACTAAAAAATATTACAGGAAATTTAATATACATAGGTCTCCAATGATTTTTCTATAATCAATTAATTATAATTTTTTCTCGATTTTAGAAAAATCATTATAGAAAATCATTATAAAAAATGCAGTGTAGAGATAAATAATGTTGAAATATTGAAAGAATTGATGAAAAAAATAGAGAAACTACAAACGAATGATTTATTTATTTACGTAATGCAGGATTTCAAATTATTTCAAGGGATTTAACAGGATTCCACAGATTTAAAGAAATTTGACAGAATTCCAAAAGTGTTAAAAGATTTCAAATACATCATTGGATTTCAACGAATTTCAAGGAATTCCGGAGAATTTCTGCGGATTTTGAGCGATTTTTGTCAGATTTCATAAAAATTTCACGAGATTTGAAGTGATTGCAAAGAGTTTCAATTATATCAGGCGATTTTAAGGGATTTAAAAGAATTTTAACATATTTCGAAGGGATTACACGGATTTTAAGGCTTTTCAAAGGATTTTATGGGATTTCAAAAATTTTCAACTAATTTTAAAGGATGTCATCGGTTTTCAAGTGATTTAAAAATATTTTCACGGATTTCCACGAATTTCATAAGATTTCGAAAAATTTCAAGGGATTTTAGAAGATTTCAAACATTTTCAAATATTCCCGGGGATTTCAAGGGATTGCAAAGAATTTCAAGGGATTTCGAAGATCTGAAGGGATTTCAAAGAATTTTGTAGAATTTCGAAAGATCTTAAGACATTTTTAGAGAACCTTATAAAATAATTAAAATTAAATTAAATTCCAAGGGATTTCTAGGGATTTCATAGATTTCAAGGGATTCTAATATATTTCAAGAAATTTCACAAAATTCAAAGGACTTTTATTAAATCTCCAAGAATCTCAAGGGATTTGAAAGGTTTCTAAGGATTTACGAAGTTTCTTTTAGAGAACTTTAATGAATAAGTTTATTTTAATTCATATTCAAAGGATTTTAAAGATTTTTATAAGACTTAAAGAGATTTTAAGGGATTTCAAAGAATTTTGTAGGATCTCGAAATGTTTCAAGAAATTTCTAGAGGATTTTGGAAAATAATTGAAATTAAATTAGAATTCAAGGGATTCCGAGCGATTCCAAATATTTCATGGGATTCTGATGTATTTCCAGGAATTTCACAAGATTTAAAGGGATTTATTGAATCTTCTAGGATTTCAAGGACTTCCAAAGGCTTCTGAGGATTCAAGCGTTTTTCTAAAGAACCATAATGAATAAGTTTAATTCTATTCAGATTCAAGAGATTTCGAACGATTTATACTTATTTTAATGTATTTTTACAGTTTCCAAAGATTTCAAAATATTTTAAAAGATTCCAAAGGATTTAAAGAGATTAAAAAAATGTCAAGAGATTTCAAAGAATTTTTCAGGCATTCTAAAGATTTCAATAGATTTCTAGAGAACTTTGGACAGTAAATGAAATTAAGTTGATCTTCAAGGGATTCTCAGGGATTCCAAAGATTTCAAGGAATTTTAAGGTACTTTAAAGAATTTGACAAGATTTGAAGGATTTTATTGAATCGCCAAGGATTTCAAGGTATTGCGAATAATTTCTCATTATTTTAATGGATGTTTACGATTCCCGAAGATTTCAAGGGATTTAAAGGGATTTCAACGAATTTCTAGAAAAATTTAGGAAATAAATTAGACTTTATTTTGAAGGAATTTCAACAATTTCGAGAGATGTGAAGGAATTAAAAATGTTTAAAGGTTTTTAAAGTTTTTAAGTTATTCTAAAAGTTTCCAAAGAATTTCAAGACATTAAAAAAATTTTAAGGGATTTCAAAGAATTTTGTAGGATTTCCAAAGGTTTCAAAGGATTTTTAGAGAACTAAATTCTAGATAATCAAATTTCAAGGGATTCCTAGCGATTCCCAAGCAAAGGTTTCAAGCAATTACACTAGATTTAAAGGATTTTATTGCATCTCCAAGGATTTTAAGGGATTTCGAATAATTTCTAGGAATTTGAACGTTTTTTAGAGAACTACAATGAATAAGTTTAACTTAATTTATTATATAATAAAGGATTTTATAGGATTCCAACGAATTTCTGGAGAATGTATGAAATAAATTAAATTTCATTTCAAAGCATTTATACAGATTGCAACCATTTCAAGGGATGTCAAAAAAATTCGTAGGATTTCCAAAGATTTCAAGGAATTAAAAAAAAATTCACACGATTTAAGGGATTTTGTAGCACTTCCAAGTATTTCAAAGATTTTATGGAATTTCACAAATTTGAAGGAATTTCTAGGCAACTTCAGGGAATAATTTTAATCTATAGATTTCTAACTAATAAAAAGATTTCAAAGGAATACAAAAGGGGTTAACAGATTTCAAAGGATTTCCACGAATTTGAACAGATTTCAAAGATTTTGATGGATTCAAAAATATTTCCAAAGGTATCAAGAAATTTCAAAGGACTCCAAAGAATTTTCATGGATTTCAATGAAATTTCAAACGATTACTAATAAATAGAAATGGAAAAAAATTCCAATTTTCTAATCGTTTTCTATATAATTATTTTCTCTAATGAATTTCCTATGATCCATGGAATTCTTTGCAATCTCGCGTAATCTTGCAATTTTGTAATCTAGTGTACACCAAAAAACCGGGTAATTAGAACTCGCTTACTTCTTTTAATTTAAAAAGATTTTGGAAATCAAAATATTATTTTGAAGTTATCCCTGCGGGGAGCTATACTGATCCTTTCGATTAAATAGATTCTTCTTTTTGGTCTTATGATTGGCTCTAGGATCCAGAAATAAAAAATGCTTAAATTTTTTACAAGATAACAGGAGAGGGTTCTCATCAGTGCTTTATTCTAACAAAATTATTTTAGATGATATAATATGACATTTTTTGCAGGGTACGTTGAAGGGGCCTGTTGTATAATATATATTTATATCTATGTAGTATGTGTGTACATTACTATATAAGTATATTGCAATTTTCTCATACACATATACATTAGTAACGAGATAAAATATCACTCATAATTCTTTTTCATTCATACTGATTTTTTTTTGTGAGATGCAATTTTAAATTTATAAATAGTGTGACACATCTTTTAATTTTTCATTCGCAACCGGTGCAACATAATAGATTTTGTTTTTTATATTCACAAATATGACACATATAAGCATGGTAACAACTTCTGAGGAAATTTAATATGTACTTGACAATTTTTATGGCACTGATAATTTTTTTTATTATGTTATGGAACTCGTTATTTTTGAGATCTAAAATCTTTGGTATATTTTTTAGCGTTAACTCAAAAAATATACGAAAGACTCCAGAACTCAAAAATAACGAGATGCATAACATAATTAAAAAAAACTATCAGTGCCATAAAAGTTGTTAAATATTAAACCTCAAAAGTTGTTACCATGTTTATATTTATACATATTTTATATTAGATATATGTCATGTATATATTATATGTATGCTATATTTATATATGCCATATTTGTGAATATAAAAGTCAAAATCTGTTGTGTTGCATATGCATAACATAATAAAAAACTATTAGTACCATAAAAGTTGTCAAATATTAAACCTCAAAAGTTGTTACCATGTTTATATTTATACATATTTTATGTTAGATATGTGTCATGTATATATTATATATATGTTATATTTATATATGTCATATTTGTGAATATAAAAATCAAAATCTATCATGTCGCATCAATTGCGAATGAAAAATCAAAAGATATCATGTTACACCATTCATAAATTAAAAATTGCATCGGCCAAAAAAAAAATCAGTCTGAATGAACAAGAATTATGAATGACATTTTATCTCGCTACTAATGCGTACATAAGAAAATTGCAATGTAATTATATAGTAATGTACACACATACTACGCATTATATTCTACAATAGGCCCCTCAAAAATACCCTGCAAAAAATATCATATCATGTGTAAAATAATTTTTCTGGAATAAAATACTGATGAGGACCCCCACCTGGGTCGAAACGTCCGTTGACTTGTAAAAAATCTGAGCATTTTTTATTTCTGAATCCTAGAGCCAATCATAACACTAAAAAGGAGAATCTATTATTTTGAAGATTCCTAATCTATTTTACATTACTTCTCAATTTTTTCACGTTACCAGTTCTCCTTCAGGTAAGAATCCCAGTAGAATGTTTTCCCTCAAAAAAAAAATATATATAGAATCCAGACAAGGCAGCTGAGCGGACGTGACAGTCACGCAATTTACCTCACCACATTGTCATCCGAGGTAAATTCCGGATTTTGAAAATCTTCCCGAATAAGGAAGAAAAATCGATTATTACTCATCCTTAATCTTTGCCCACAGTAGAGAAATTTGCCATGGAACGTGCAAGAAGTCAACAGCAAGTGTAGGTCGACCATGAATTCGCCACGGACCTTCTGAATTCATTTTCAAAGAAAGGGAGTCGTTCTCTCGATTTTGAGAGAGCGAGGAAGAAAAAAAGAAAAAGAAGATCGAAGGATTGAAGCGACGAAGGGTGGGCTCACCTGGAATAAGCACGAAATTTCCACGCTCGACCCTTCCAGTCCAAATTTGAGGTAAAAACTCGCTAAATAGGTCCTTAATGTCGCACCGGGTCTTTTGTACCTGCGGTTACGCAATTCCTTGCTGTGCACGGGTGTACAATAACACTGGATAGATGGGACCATCCCTAGGGACCCATAGGGGAGAAGGAAAACCAAATAATCGGGTCACGTCACCTAGAAACAGGAATTCCTTTTTTTACCCAAAAACCACACTGATGACAATTCCGAAAGAGTTTACTTTAGAGAAAAAAGGAGAGAAAAGGGAGTTGTCTATACTCATGAAAAATATGACGATTTAATGATTTACTACGTGAGAAAATTGGTGGAAACTTTTTTTAAGGATAATATTGACTTATGAAGAAAATAAAATATTGATAAATTATTGATATAAAAAAATAGTATTTGCAAGAATAATTTTTGTAATTTATTGTATATATCTAGGCCTTTATGTATTACTTTTTTCAGTATAAATTGATGTATATGATCAATGATGTTTGTTTTTCTATTAATTGCTTTAACAATACTGTTGTATAATAATTATTAGTATTTTTTCACAAATAAAGATTTAGATTGGAATTATTTCAGATTAGAAATGGCTAACATTCAACAATTTCAACTTTAAAGCAATCGAACAATTTCAAACTTGAAGCATTTAAAATAGTAGAGTTTAATTCATAAACATTTAAGGACTGAAAAATGTATAACAGTAGGAATTTTGAGATGAAAATTTCAAGATTGCAGTATGAAAGCATTTTTTATATATTATATATTTCATGTTCCAAATTTTACTTTATAATTCCTTAAATCTACTAACGATTTCAAGGCACACAGAAAAAAGTCCCACGTCTGTTACGGCTTAATTTTGTAACACTTTAAATTATGCTATCTTTTGCTTCCTCATGGAGGGAGGTTTTGTAATGATGTAAACTTTCAAATCTATTTTTTTGACATATTTCGATATAATTCCACCCCAGAAACTCGAAAAGATTTTTTTCAAATGCTTGTATGTATATGTGTATGTGCAACTTCTTTTCTTTACCATATCTCAAAAAGTAAAAGAGCAATGATCATGAAATTCGAAAGAATTGTAGCTCCAATTGATGTCGAGGGCCAATCGGATTTCGAGCTAGATTGACCAATTAGAATTGTTTTTTTTTGCATTTAGAAATAAAAAAGAATTTACCTTGTTTATGTAAGAAGAACTTTTTGATATTTGAAAAACAGCAATACTGTATTTGATGTATTTGTTCGCGTCTTCAAGACGCATCGATCGACCTATTGTGGAACCTTTTATGACTTACCAGTACAAATTTATGAAGTTTCGAAAAAATTGTTTATTCTGTTTACTATAAGAAAAACTTTCTTGATATTAGGAATACTACAGATTATTTTATATTTGTTTGACGTCTTCGAAATGCGTCGAATGACCTATTGAAGTACCTTCCGTGACCTCTTATGATCTAGTAATATCTATTCATAAATTTTCAAATTATATTCTTTATCTTGTTTATATGAGGAAAACTTTTTTAATATTGGGAATACAACAGTACTGTATATGATGTATTTGTTCGTGCTTTCAAAACGCATCGAATAATCTATTGAAGAACTTTTCATGACCTTCCATGACCTACCAATACCGCTTTTTAAATTCTAAACAAAATTATTTACCTTGTTCATAAGAGGAAAATGTTTTTCATATCGCGAATATGAAAAAATAAAAAATACTATATTTGATGCAATTTTACGCGTCTTCGAGACGCGTCAATTGACCTATTGACGAACTTTCGATGACATTTCACGATCAATCAATATAGCGATTTATAAAGTTTGAAAAAAATATTACATTGTTTATATGAGGAAAACCTTTTTCAAAGTTGAAATATATCACTCGAGATAACACTACGGAAAGTTAAAAAGTTGTTCGTTATAACAGAGCACACTGATTGATCTTTTAATGGACTCTCTGATTTTTCGGAAATAAGATTTTCGGTGAGGCAGAAATATAAGCTTGAAAAATATTGAAAGAATCCATTTTTTCTTTTGTTAGGGAAAATCCTTCCTCTATAAGGAAGCAAAATGCTCATAAAATAAGTACGAATAATTACACCGATAGTATTTCGCAGCGGTATTTGTCTTAAAACTAGATTTAAACCCATTTTTTCCTGAATATAAACTATAAACCTATTTATTGTCTTAAAATGAGAACCTCATTCTTAAAACAATAGTTTTTTGTCTATGAAGCATTTGAAATGGATGAGCTTTAACAAGAAGAAACTGATACAATTGAATGGATCAAGTTGTTAAATATTTGAAGTTAACACCCTTAATTTTTGAAGGGCTGCACAGTATAAGGACGTGAAAGACCAATTGAAAAAAATGGGTTCACTAGATCAAAAATGATTTGAGAAATCGAATATATATACATCGCTAGAAAAAGATTCTTTTAAAATTCGTTCTTTTTTCAAGTGAAAAAAATGTCTCTGATGACTCTCAAAAGCATTTTCTCACACTGTTTTAAAAATGTTAAATGAGTCTCTTAAGTTCCTTCTTTTCTCTCCTAAAAAGTTTCCACAATGGCCTTTATTTTCATACTGTGCAACCCTTAATTTAACCATTTCAAAACGAAAAAATTTGAAATTAAAGATTTCCAAACGAAACTTTTACATGCCTCTAAGATAAAGAATCATTCTCATTCTGAGATAAAGAAATTCCAAATAAAAAATGTATTAATCTTCGAAATTGGTAGATCTTCAAATTAGAGACGTTTCATTGTAAACAATTTTTAAATTTGTATATGTCAAAATCTGAATTCGTGAAATTATGAATATTTGTAACGTGATCCCTTTAATATCTAAAAAATTATAAATAAAAGTGTGCAGAACTGAGAAATTTTAGATTTTAAATGTTCAAAATGAAAAAATATTTCAATCCTGGAATCGTGCTACTTACTAGTACGATATAAAATTTTCAGAGTTTTCGATTTCAACTGATTCTTAGGTGATTGAAATGAGGCACTGAGAATGACAACTAGCTAAAGCCCAAAAATGAAACTTCACAGAAGAAACAGAAAACGTTTTCTGTGATAGGATTCAAAATAGAAAATTATGAGGAAGTTATAGAAGCAAATGGTCCTTATGAGCTTTAATTTCAGGATTTGAAAACATATTTGTTTAATTTCAGTGTCGGGGGCACGCAAAACGAAATGGACTTTACCTGTGTTGTATTTGTCTATGTTGACTTTACCTATGTTGTTTTACCTAGCTGTCATTCTCAATTATTTAAAAATGCATTTCTCATGTTTTACATCAATAAAAAACTTCAGAAGAGTTTGAAAATGATATCTTAATATTAAAAAAAACATTATGCGAAACAGAAAACATGAGTTTAATCCTCCTCATCACTTTTGAGAAAGAGGGAGGGGGAAAATGGGATTTACCTAGTTGTCATTCTCAATTATAGAAAAGTGCATTTTTAAATGTTTTAAATGTATGAAAAACTTGAAGAGTATTTGGAAATCAGGGTTTCAACTGAGGTTCCAGCAAGACCTGGAAGACCTGAATAAGTAACGGAATTTGGAGAAAATTATGGAAAACCTGTGAAAGTCATTGAATTTTGAGAAAATGACGAATTTTTTTAGTCGCACCTATTTCAAAGTTTTAATAATTATTTTAGTACTTTGCGGCGATTTGAAATTTGCGAATTGATACGAATTGATTTTTTCACGAATAAAAATAATATGATTATAATTACAGAAATTTTAAAAAATTCTTATAAAATTAATGAGAATTATTGTTCGATGTTATTTTTGTTAACCATTGTGATAAGTAACTTCTCCCGATCTTCCTTTTTGTTGGTCTACCTGTTAAAGTCTTATTAATATAATATTATTTTGTTTAGTCTGTGAAAAAATGAGAATTGTTTAGAATTCGATAACTATTGAAAAGTCTGCGGCCAGTAGAATGTATTGAAGATGAATAGAATTGAAAGGATTAAAAAAAAAGTAGACCTAAAATTTTTCAGAAGTAGTCCTGAAAACCTGAAAAATTCATCGAATTTTAAACCCGAACTTCTGTAGCAACCCTGAAAATGATATTTTATTATGAAGAAACATTAGACGAATCATATAAGACAGAAGTTCAATTTTTCGAATCAGATCTTTACCTGACTTTTTTTTTAATTTTGATTTTTTTGCCAATTTTGCTTTTCTTTTCAAACCTGCATAAAATAGACAATTCCTAACCAATTTTTAAGTTTGAAGACTGAATTTATTCGTTTCAGAGAGTAAATTTCAGAAAAATATTTACCATATATGCATGCAAAAGGAGCCAATTTCTAATGTTCAAGTTCAGCGATTTAGCTTTTGTATAAAGTTATAAGTTATATTGCACTAAATAAAAATTTCAAAAAATAATTTTAGTTAAGCCTTTCTTTTTCTCTGGCATAAATATTTAGAAGGCTAAAAAAGTTACTTTTCATCAAATTTACCATTTTCACTTCGTTTTAATTGCTATAGTCCAAACTTTATATGTGAATATTATATGTGAATTCATGCACCTCACCTTGCACGAAAAAAAATCAGAGGCTTTTCTGTGCATTTTCATTTCTGAGGTACAGTGAATTTTTTAAACGACCTCTATTTTCATGAATTTCGTGATTTATTTTGAAAACTATTGCTTTTTATATAAAAATATTCTACGGAGAAATTGTGTATTTTGTAAAAATGAAACATTTTTCTGCACAACATTTTTTGGTAAAATCATTATTTTTCGTTAAAATCGGCAAGAAATGAAAATCACGCTGATTTTTCATGATCTTGGTCAACAAACGAATTATATCTTGAGAAGTATACATTTCCGAAACAAATGTTGTGCATAAAAATGTAGATCTTAGTCAATTACTTTTGAATTATGTTCTGTGAACCATTTTTTCATGTAGTCAATAGTTTAAATGTGTCACTAGTTTTTACGATGAAAAAAAGGTTCTTGTTGTTTTTCTAATTTATCAAAAAAGGTGTTGATTTTTCATGATGCACTTTTATAACTGACTTAAAGATCTTGTAAGACCACAACTATTTTGTGCATAACATTTTTCTCTACAATCAATAGTTTTCGAAAAGAAATCAATTTAGATTTAAAAAAATCTTTGACTTTCGGTTTTTTTGCATTCTCACCTCAATGAGAAGGTATTGGTTTATGTGAAAATTGACGTTCGCGGACTTCATTAAATGTCCATGTTTCGAGCCCCCTGAATCCGAAAAAATAGGTATTACGGTGGTGCCTGTCTGTTGTTGTCGTTGTCTTTGTCGTTTGTATACTGGCTAACTCTTGAATGACTAATCGGAATCAAATTTTAAAAAAAAATCACGTGAAGATCTGATTCAAAAAATCTAATATTTCGCCGTAGAATTATTTTGGAATTTTTGGTGATCGAATTGGCTTTAGGGTCCAATAATTGGATACAATTTAAATTGCTTCAGACGTTTCGGTACACGATAGTGGCCCTCTTCAGTGAATTTTATTTCTGAAAAAAGTACAAGTAGGGGTGTTTCTAATATTAAATATGTCTACAAAATTATTACTTTGGTAAATTTAGTTCTTAGGTTGACTTTGGTAGGACAATAATCATTTAAAAATGAAGTGTGATTTGTTATTGTTCTTAAACTCGTGAAAGAAATTTTTAATATGAAATATTCGCTCTTCAAATTAATGATCACTCAAACGAAACATACAAAAAGTATGACAAAATTTAAAAAAATTATTCGAAAAAACTTCCACCATACATGTTTTGATTTAAAATAGTATAAAAACTACTAAAATAAATACTAACACGAATAAAAAGTAAAATTTAAAGAAAAAAAATTGTTGGAAAAATGTATTTTTTCGACCTTTTTGAATTTTGAATTTTTTACCTTAGAAATAATAATTTTGAAACAGATTGGCCGCTGGACCCGAAATTTTTGAGACGGGAAAACCGGGAAATACAGTTTACAGATTTTAACGTGAAAAATTGAACTGTTTCAATTCGAAAGACTTATTAGTTTAAAAAAATGTAAGCGTCCGATTGAAACTTAATAAACTGTTTTCAGTTCTAAAATAATTTCAAATTAATACATTCATAATAAAGAATTTTAATTAAATTTCAAGTCGTATGTTCAAATATTATTTCAGTCTAAAATATTTCATTTTTAACCCATGTAATTTGAATTTTTTTAAGGACATTTTTTCAATATTTAGCAGTATTTGACTCTATTTAAAACGAGAAGTTATAAATCAAATATGCAAAACTAAAGAATTTGAAACTGAATTGCTTGAAATAGAAAGCCTTGAATCGTAAAAATTTCAGAGTGCAACTTTGAACGTTAGAAATTTAATTGTTTCATTTTGTTGAATTTTTAATTTGTAAGTGAAATTCCTTTATTTTGATGTATAAATAACAATTGGATAATTATTGATTTCATACGACTTGACATTAATTTAATTTAAAATTTTGCAGTTTAACGACATTTCATTTAAAATTGTTCATAATGTTGAGAGCTTCCATTTTACACGTGTAAATTATTGAGCGTTTGAATTTAAAAATTTCTAAGGTTTAGTTTTAAAAGTTTAAAATTTAAAAGAGTTGCACTCTGAGTGAGTTAATTTGCAGTTCATTTTTAATTCGATTACTTTAATTAAAAAAATTTTGAGCTTTAAAAATTCGAATTTTTAAATTTCATGGACCGTGACAAATTTTTTTGTGATAAAAAAATCTTTTTCACAAATGCCGCATTTATAAATAACAAACTTATCGACAAAAAATATCAGAATTCGGGCAGAAAAAACAGCACAAGAAATTTCACTGAGTTTGACTTTTATGCCGGCATTGATAATTTCTCGCAGAAAATAGAAATTTCTAATTTAAATTTTGACCACAAATTTCCCGGATCTGCTCACGAATTTCCGGCAAATTTTCGGATTTTCCGGGTTGCTAGACACCTTGGAAAAACTTAAATTAATATCTTATTTTCTGTTGAAAATTTGACTTTTAAAAGTTAACACTGTTGTAATTCCATTTAGTTTCGACCGATTCCAGAATGCCTCCATCCACTTGGCGTCAATGGTGGCTTGAAAGTAATAACTGCTGAAGGTATTATAAAAAGCGTGCTCATTTTATTTTTATTTAGTTTTATTTTTCTTTTTAAAAAATGATAACTACTCTTTAACGTGTACGTCAGTTTTAATTTTATTTGTATACTTTTATGGTTTATAGTTTTGTGTATTGCTTTCCTCTTCTAATGAAAAATATTTCCTACATCTTCAATATTATAAAATATTATTTACTTATTTTGTAAATGTTATACTGCCAATGTATTCGTCATTTAATCATTTGGTCATTGACGCCAAAGAATGGAGAGGCTTTATTAACGTACATAACAGGTACAACCTCATGCAATCACTTTCACATCACTTGCGATTCACACAAAACTTTAAACACAGTCACATAAAAATTCTGACAATAATCGTTTACCCTATTGAAAAAATCCTCATGGAAATCCTCGTGATATTTTCGGACGAGGAAAACGCGAGGAAATCAGCGGGGATTTTCAAATTCATCGAGGTAATGCGTGAGGATTTTTAAATTCCTCGAGGAAAGTAATGAGGATTAATTGACTGACTCGCGGATTTCCTCGAGGATTTTTTCAACAGAATTAATGATTAAATATTGGGGTGGTCCAAAAGAAAGTCTCCAAAGGTCCAAATAATCCATGAACAGCTATTCAAATGAAATAAGTATTTTATCAACAAAAACGAGCATGGTGTCCCCCTAAATATTTTTTTTAACTCTGCCAAAAATCGTGGGGTATTTTGACTCCAAAAATAACAATTTGTAGGTATGCTATTTGAGAAAAAAAGCTAGACAAATAAAGCTGGACCACCCTATTGAATATCTTACATTTTATTGAAAATGTTGTTTTCAGGTCCATTAACCGCACCTCCCACATCAATGGGAGCTCCTCAATCACTGCCTGTAAGCAGCAGTGGTAGTTAGCACCCACGAGTCAACTGTGATACTTTGCATCCCGTAACTCCTAAACACGAATACATCATTATCCTCTAACAAGGAACGCTGTTTACTTGGTAAAAGAATTGTTGATGTACAGTTTCCTTGCAGAGCATTAACTATGCTAAGGCTTCAGTGCAATTCGAATCTTGATATAATGTCTTGTAGGTAAAGTAAAGATATTCACCAAGGCGTGTCAACATACAACCATTAGTTATGGAAAGACCCTTTGAAACAGTTTCAGAATGTCACGAGCGAAGCACAAAGTCCGTTCCTTTTCCCATGACTCTCTAATATGTAATACAATTCTAAATTCAAAGACGGTCTCTCCCGAACGGGGGCCGAATTATTTTGGTACTGAACAAGACGATTTTGATGCGAGACGCGTCCTTAGATTATAACTGATCGTTGTAGATTGGCACACTCTGGAAGATTTAAGAGAGGCCTAAGCCATTGTTAAATATTGTTGAAAATACTATGAGACAAGGAAACAAGGGAGAGAGAAAAAGAGTGCGTGTATGCGTGAGAGAGAATCGTAATTGGAGAGTATTAGAATTTTAACGAGAAATTATGAAATGAAATCAGAGTTTATATACTTTAGTTATACTGCATATATACTATAGTTGAGAGAAAGCTCTATGGATTGAAAAAGAAAACTGCATTAATCCTTATAGCACAAAAAAGTTATGTAACGCAATCAGCAGACATATTTATGCTACTCATAAATAATGTGGTGAGTCTTGAGAGGGGAGATTCCGAAGGAGTTGAAATGTCTATTATTATACCAGGTCTCGAAACCCGAGACCACGGTGTGTTTTGGTGATTTGTAGATTATATCGTATGAAGAAAAAAAAATTACGTGCCATTGTGCGGCGACAAAAGAGGAAACGCGAACTTTGCGTTTCCCTTGTTAGTAATAAATTAACTGTTAGATGCTACTCGATATAGTTAATCTGTCAAATGTTTCAGATATACTTGAAAGTACTTATCAACTGTTTTTAGAGCCTTACTCAAATTCGACACAGTTCCGCGTTGTTTTACATTCCTGTTTTTAAATATAACTCTTATTTCAATTTTATTTTAATTGGACTTTGTTGTACATAACTTTAAGGGGTACATAACTTTACAATCAGATTACTGTAATCTTTGAATCGTAATTAACAAATTATTTTATTTCAAATGTTTCTATTTGCTGTTTCCAAATTTTAGAATGGTTTATCAATGAAATTTTAAGTGTCAAGTTTGCTATTTAGGTATACAAAAATTCAAAGTCCCCTTAGGTTTAAACCTTTTTACATCCAGATTTTAATCAATTTTTATCTTTTTGAGGGACTTTTTCTCTCTTGTGTTTATTTTTTTTATGCTGAGTGTAAATGTCGGTAAATAATCGAAGTGTGTGGGATTTGAGCTAAGATTGTTGAATTTGGCTGTAATATAGGGGATGTAATTAAAAAGGACTCGGCGAAAGCGCACTTTGAACGATTCTGAGGTCTCGCGCCACGGCACGCATACCGTAGTTAGGATAGGAACAATGTCTCTTCGATATATTTTGTAAATAGTTGCGTACAGTACATTAATTGAATTATATAAAGCGTAGATTGTAAATTGAAGTAGACCAGTACGTTAGCGTTGCGATCCATAGAGTAACGACATGAATATTAGGCAGGATTAGGATAGTTTAAAACTATAGAATAATGGGCCTTGATACGTCGTGGACTTTTTGTGCTCGGGACGGTCCCCCACCCTCCTCCAAAGTTAGCCTTTTCCTAAAGTGTTAAAGTCACTTTGATTTGTACATAATATTACATTACTCTAATAACTCATCAAGTTTTAATTTTTTTATGAACCGTTTAATGTAAAGGTGGCAACAGCCAAGTTTTGCTCGAGAGAGGGACGCTTAAAACCTGTACTGGACCACTTCATCTTTGAATCTAGCGTCTCGGAACTGAAATTCGTCGTTCGATAGACATGCCCGAAGGATACTTCTGTATGAATACGGCTCTGGCTATTTTATTTATTAATTATTTCCTAAAATCAATCTAGGAAGCAAATTTTATTTTTAAACAATGTTTCTTTGACAAGATACAAAATGAATTTTTTTTACTATTCGATTGTCAACCGAGATTTTCTCTTCTGTAAATATGTTTACACTTTTTCGTACTTTTATCTGATGACTATCTTTTTTTTACAAATTATTACTTTTAGAGTTTTAAAGAAAGCGACCCAAAGCCTTGGAATGTCCAGACAGGAGCAATCGTCCTTAGCAGGCAGGCTTTTTTACAGTAAAACTAAGTATGAAAATTTTATCGGTTCGGCCGATGGATCAATCTGCGAATGTGTCTTCGGCTCGAAATGCCTTATTTACCTAGCAATCGAGTCTCAAACAGGGATCAAGCGTCCTTCGCGATTGCCCCGCTCAAAGAAACGATAAAATTACTATATTTTGTACTTGTGTAAGCGTGTAAGCTACTTTCCAGTATTGATAAGGTTTTTGAGAACGCTTTGATACTTTTCAGTTTTTTGTTTGTTTTTTTTTTCGATAAGGTGATGAAATGTGTTCCATGATTTAGCAGCCATGCAAGTGACTGTGATTTAGAAAAACAGAAGTAAAGTAAAGTGGCGGCTATGACACTGACAATTTCTTCACCAGAGCTTCTCTTCCTGTCCCGATATTTTTTCTTCGAACCTCTTTTTTTTCTTTGAGCTTCATATACATATATCTAGCTGACTTCCATGCTACTTTTATCTACTCACTGGCATACTCTGTTTGAGCGAGCGTCTTTTAAGCGCAAAATCCGTGCAAAAATTTTAGGTAAAGAATCAATTTTCTGGGAGAAAGCATTCGACTCTGATTTTAATATTACATCGAATCGGGTTATCATATCTGTACGATACTATTAGTTGCTATTATCGATTGTAACAATTATTATTCTATTGTCCCTTGTTTAATTTTGAAATATTTTTAAAAACTGTTATAAATATTATATATATCGATCGAGTATAATGTTATGCAAATATAACACGCATACGAGAATAATGTCACGTGTAGAAGTGCTAAATTCTCTCTATACATATATATTATATATGTATATATACATAAATCTGTGCAGTAAAATCCTCCTGTATATATTATAATATATTTGACAGAATACGAATATGCAGGTAAATACAAGCATACGTAAACGATAAATCATAGAAATACGAAAACGATGATACTCTGAAAAATGTGTCAACATGTTTGTGTACATATAAGGCCTTTTTACCCATAATGTTCAATGCACTTTTTTTTCGTCAAGAGAAACTTGGATCATTGCATTCAGTCACTACCTTTTAACAGTCTCGATCATAGAGAAAGGATACGTATTCTCAGTTTTTATTTAAAATTAAACATTATGGAAAGATGCCTTGATATGTATAGATATATTTGACGTTTTAACAAATATCAGGCAGAGGTATTAAAATCTTTACCAATCCGACGAATTCCGTGAAATCGCCCGCATTGTTTCCGACGAAGTTCGAATTTTAGAGATATTATAAAAAAAAAGAATAGGGTTTTAAAGCTGACAATGTTAATTTTAATTATATTTTTTAACGCATTTTATTTCATTTAGATGACAATTGATATTTTTCATTTATTTTAATTTAATCCTATACACTTGAGTTTCCTAGTTTATGTTATTCTCTCTGACATTACCAGATTTCAAATACTCGAAAGTTTTAAAACTCTATTCAGGAACAAACCGGATTTCTTGGAGGAAAACTCAGAAATTTTCTTTTCTTTTGTCTTGAAAATCTTGAGGAGTCGTTTGTAAATAATCTGTAAATAAAAGTTATTGGACGTCAAGGCCTTCACAATATATTTTTTTTTATCTTTTTAGACTTTAATTTCTGCATTAGTAAAATTCAAAAATATCGCTTGTTTATTTTCAGAAATTAAAATTCTAAAATTATTAATTTTTAAAGTTTTTATTTTCTGAAAAGAAATTCTTCAAAATTAGCCGGGTTTCTTCCAAAAAGTAAGGTTCTAGTTCTTCGCTCTCTTGAATTTTGATATTTCGGGCTTCGAAAATCGTTGATTATTGTTGATTATTAACTACAAGATTAATCTTGGTATAAAAAGGGTAAAAAAACTACTTTTGGAAGTACAAAAATTTTAAAAAGGTAAATAAAAACTTTGTCTCGGAACAGGATGTTCTTTGCGGAAGTATAATATCTCGTGCCTCTTATTATGCCACAAAGTGCTTAATATTGCAGTCGAACGACAATCTCCATTCATTCGGAGCAAATATTTGTTGAAGGTTCTAATTTGAGTACGATAGCAACTAAATGGCGATGATTCAACTGATTTATCCGATCGTGTATTATCCTCGATGGACTTTTCATGGTAATCTCTTCACGCGAAGGAATTGAAAAGAAAAGTTGGAGTGAGTGATAAACTGCACTGTGAGTCTCAAAGTCAATTTTAAATTCAAGCGATCCACGTTTGAAAAACAAAAATAAGCGACCGATTGTTTTTTTTCTCATCGATTGTAAATTTTAAGTGCATTTGTTAAACTTAACGGGACCATCTATCATTTAAAAATGAAAATAAAATTCATCGTTCTTTTGTTGTCTTCAAAAAAATTAGGTATTTGCTTTTATTACAATTGTACTTAACGAGCGAGAACTTCGAAAGAAGTGGCAATGTGTAATAATAAAAGAGACGCGTTCGCCTTTCAATTGTGAAAGTTTGTAGCTTCCTTCACCTAAAAAACAACTTCGATTATTTATTAAGTCTAGCGGCTATTACATTCTCAGTTTTCTTTTTGACGCATTCAGAGATGTAAGTGCAAAGTCACCCAATATCAATTTTTAATACAGAATACTATCAATTTTCTCTACAAAATTTTAAGGGTCTGAATTTACAAATGTTCAAAAATTGTAAATCGTATAAAATGAAATGTCATTTTAGCAGAGACAATTTACTTGGGTGAGAATTTTCGCATTTAAATCTTTGGATTTGAAAACTAATCGAGATTGGTAGGTTTTAACTCCAATGCTCAGAAATTAAATGAGAAATAGTACGTCGGACCAAAGCCTCTGGCGCATGCAGATGTTCTAGAAATTAATTAAATAAATAAGTAACAGTCTCTAATGACATCGTACACTTTATGATCATTTTTCAAATTTTATTTTATACTAGATAAGTGGTTTTTATTTTTGGAAAAATATTATTAATTTGTTTCTAGATATTTTAAAGACAATTTTAAAGTAGTTTCTGAATACCAAATCTTATTCTAATTTTAATGATCTGAAGCGTATGGTGTCTATTTTGTATATCAAAAGGCATGAATGCACTATAATTTTATATAAAAAGTAGTCGAAAATGTTAAATGTCCACTATATTTGGAAAAACTGATTAGCAAGAAGCAGATATTTTAAGAAGCAGTAATAATTTCAAATGTTATAAGAATATAAATGTCGAAAATCTGCTTTTTGGTAAGGAAGCATTAATGTTCAGATTCATGGATTGTGGTATAAAATTTGGAATCAGCCTCGAAAAGTTAAGTAGATTTTTCGCATATATTCAAGATTGAATGCACTCAACTTTCGGTATAAAATACTAACAGAAATGTCTATTTATTACGATCGATAATCGCCATGGGATAAAAAAAAGTCTGTACGTGTTTCTTCCAGCTTTTTGACTGGCTGAAGGAGTTGGTTGCAATCGTTGTGTTGAAATTAAGTGTTCTTTTCTTTCGTTTAAAAAATGTACAGTTGAAATGGGTATTCGAGTATGTTGTAATGGAAGTAGCAGCTTCTACGATTATTTTACGAAAAATTGTAAAGAAGGCGAAATATATTCAATGTTCGAGGACATCTTCTTTAAACATAGTCAAGTTTCTTGGAAAGATACCTTTTCTTTTGAAAATTAATTTTAAATACCTAGATTTATTAAACACATTTAAAGAGTTGAAAATTTTATTTATTACTTTACAAAACGTTAGTGTCTACTACGTCGTATCTCAGCGTAAAAATGTTAATGAAATTCAAAACAATCATTGCTATCTAGACGTACTTTCCTTAGAAAAATATTTTTGGTTTTCTTCGCGATCACGTGAAGTGACTAATTTTTTCCAATTCTTCAGGCGTAAAGTGTAATACTGTTGAAATAGCATTCAGCATATGTCGTTTGCTAGATGGATCGCTCGTAATTAAATAGTTAACAATTACATTCTTCAGATATTCAAGATTCGCTCCTTCTCTCGATTTGCAAGCTTCTAGTCTGCAAAAGAAAAAGTCAATTCATGATAATTTTAAAAAAAATTACGAAGAACCATTTTTATTAATTAAAAATTACCTTATAATTTGAGATTGCAATTTTTTCAACTCATCTTTATGTTTATCTGTTTCGTGGAAAAGGTTCCTCTGTTTTTCTCGTAGCATTGCTTCTAGTTCGATGTTTTGTTTTCTTAAACCCGAAACCTCGATTTCTCGCCTCGCTAATTCCTGCGCGTAATGCAACATCGGTGGATTATTATCAGCAGTTAATAATCCAGTCACTAAATCAGCCGAAGGTTCGCTAGCTGATTCAGAAATTGATGATACATGATTTTTGTTGTCTGGGGAAAAGGAAGAACTTTTGCTTGGTAATAAAGCTTGAAATGAGGACTTTAATGTTAAAATCTCGTGATCCTTTTCTTCAATTACAGTTAAGGATCGCTCTCTTTGTCGTAAGAGTTGATGCTCTAAAGCTGAAATCTTTCCTCGATATTCATTATCTTTTTGATTTAAGAGCCTCTCGCATCTTATCCTTTCATCCTGAAGCACCTAAAACAATTTTTTGTATGCAATTAGAATTCCCTTCTACTAAATATTTAGACATTTTTTATTTTTAATGATGAATTTTATTGCCCTCAAAACTCACTTTATTCTGACTTTCTAACTTGATTTTAAAATCCTGCTCCCGCTTCGTCATTTCCTCATTCAACAATCGAATCCTTTCTTCCAAGTTTCTGTTATGAGTCCTTGTACGTTGCAACTGAGCCCGCTCGTTTGCACTTTCGTTAGAAATTTTAAAACTACGTTGTATACTCGATAGTTCGTTCTTCGTAGCGTTATTTTCCGAGGTTGTCATTTGTCGCTTGAAATCTTCGAATTCTTGTATAAGACTTTCGTACTTTAGTTTATACCTAGAATCCTGATGGGCGTCGCTGAGGTGCAAACTATTCAAGAGATCTGAATTTTAAAAGAGACAAATTAATATCGAATTTCAAGAATTAAATTTAAAAACCGTAGGAATCTTACATATTTAAATTTGAGGAGTACCTTTAACATTGGCACAAGAATGATCCTTGTCTAAATTAATTAAAAAAGTGTAAAGATCGCGAATCTTTGCGACTATCTTTTTCGGATCTTTGGAAAATTCGCTGCTTGAATGATCTCTGCGATCCACGTCTTGAAAATGGGATAATTGATCCTTTAATTTCTGAATTGCTTGTTGATCCTGCTGCCTGGCTCTGTCGTATCCTCCTACTGTATCTGACAGTTCTGCTAATCGAGCTTCTAATCCTGCTACTCTTTTTTCGTGAACCATTGCGACTGCCCTTGCCTGCTGCTCAGCAGCTGCTGCTTTTTTTTGTTCCTATAAAAAAATCAGAATTTTTTCCTATAGAAAGTTTAATTTAGATAACTGTGTTTTTATTTCGATAAGAAAGCTTTTTTTCGTAATTTACTTCGTGTATTGCGTTGCGATGTTGCTTTTTCATCGCAGTCATTTCAGCCTGCAGGGAAAGAAGCAACGGTGGCGTTTCTTTAGCAGCTGCTTCTGCTTGTTTCAACTTATTTCTCATTATTTCTAATTCAGCTTCTAAAATTTTACTTTGAGACCTGCTGGAGACGTGACTCTTTAATTCTTTAACTTGCAATTCCAGCTGTTCTCTAATTCGACGTTCATTATTCACAACCTTTTGAAGTTCTCTGCAAATACAAAACAATAAATATCAGTGTTGGGAAAGCTGCTCAAAAAAGAGGAACTCGCAATATGAATTTGCACAATTCAGAATAGTCCAAATTTTCTTTAGGATTAAAAGAAATTACATATTCGGTTGATTTCAATATTTAAAAACTTTTGTATATGAAACCTACTTCATCATAGCAGAATGATCAGTTTCTTCCTTTTCCCTCTCGTGTCGCTCCATTATTAATTTGTATTTCAAATGCTCCACCTCGGAATGTAAAGTATTTTGAGCCTGTTTTAGTTTTTCTCTTAAATCCTTGATCACTCTTTCTTGCTGCAAAAAGAAAGGGATATTTATTAATGAGATTTTTGAAAAGATTTATTCACAGAATTTACCTCTTCTCTATCATTTCTCAATTGCTTTCTATCAATCTGGAACTGGGCTTCCATCTTAGACTTTTCAGCAGAAAGAGTCGCTAAAGAATTCATTAAGGTATTAAGCTGCAATTTTAAGTCTTCTACAGTTTCTGATTTTCTCTCTTCTTGATGAGATTTTATCTAGAAAATATGATTGGTACAAAAATATATTTTATATTTGTATATGAGTCATTCTAAAGATTTTTTCAAATTCCAGTCGAAATTCTGCGCGGCCATGTCAGCGATTTAGCTGGCGATTTTTTTTCTAATAGTAGGTGCCAAAAACCCCTCAAAATTGAAGTATTAGATTTTTCGAACTAGAACTTTACGTAAACTTTTCTTTTTTGAAATTGATTTTTTTAATCACTTTTATTTTTATTTTCAAACTTTCATAAAAAACGCAATTTATAACCGATTTTAAAGGCCAATAGCTGAATTTATTCGTTTCAGAGAGCAGTTTTAGGAAAAATATTTACCATACATGTATATCGAAAACTAAAAAAATAAGGCCATCTTCAAAGTTGTCTATAAATTCACTGAATTTCACCAAACTTAAAAGAGCTGCCGATTTCTTATTTTCAAGGCCAGCGATATTGGTTTTATATAAAGTTGTAAGATATATTATACTAAATGAAAATTTCATGGAAATAATTTTAGTAAAGCCTTTGTTTTTCTCTGATATAAATATTTAGAAGGTTAAAAGCGCTAGTTTTCATCAAATTTACAATTTGCACATCGACTAAATTGTTATAGTTTAAACTTTATATTGAATATTATATGTAAATTCATACATTCAAGCTTGTACAAAAAAAGCCTAAGAGGTTTTTCTGTGCATTTTAATTTCTGAGGTACAGTGAATTTTTGAAACGACCTCTATTTTCACGGTTTTCATGATATGTTTTGAGAAGTATTGCTTTTATAAAAAAATATCCTACAAAGAAATTGTGTATTTCGTAAAAATACAACTTTTTTGTATGCATCAATTTTTTGCGAAATCATTTTTCGATCAAAAAGAAAATCACGCTGATTTTTCTTGGTTTTGGTCGAAAAACGAACTTGAAAAGTATGCATTTCAGAGAAAAATATTGTGTACAAAAAATGTAGATCTGAATAAATTACACATTTTTTCTGTAGAAGATTTTTTCATGTTAAGAGTGACACTCGTTTTTACGATGAAAAAAAAAGTTCCTTGTAGTTTTATAATTTATCAAGAAAGGTGTTTATTTTTCATAATGCACTCTTATAACAAGCTTAAAGATCTTCAAAAACCACAACTATTCTGTGGTCAACATTTTGCTCTACAGTCAACAGTTTTCGAAAAAAAAAACAATTGTGATTAAAATTTTTTTTTACTTTTGGTTTTTTTTTGTACTTTTTTGTGAAGAAGGTTTAGAAAACAATTCCAGATTGTAATAAACAAGAATTTTTATTTTATCTAAATAGATAGAATGCCTATGTGTTAATTTTGAATTCAAACAAATAATTTTAAAGTGTACAAGGAGTGAAACAAATTTTGCGTTATGAGTAACATTTGGCAATGTAATCAAAGTATGGAGGTGCATCAAATCTACACAGAAAAATCGTCCACACGGCGTCTTGGACACAAAGTATTTTGGTAACATTTTAGGTTCTGTATGCGATGAAATTTTCAGTTTTTAGGTTTCGTAATTTAATGAAATAAAAGTTTCAGATATATAGATGGAAAGAAATAGATGCAAAGTGAAATTTTTGGAATCAATGCTGGCAAAAATGTCAGTTTCTAACTTATTAATTTTTATCATTTACCAACATAACAAACTTTTGGGTACACGTAAAGATTATTAATCTTCACGTGTACGCTTCTTCACGAAAAAATACCAGAAAAACCGAAAGTCGAATTTTTTAAAGAATCAATATTGATTTTTTTCCCGAAAACTATTGATTGTAGAGATAAATGTTGAACACTACATAGTTGTGGTTTTTCTAGATATTTAAACCTGTTATAAAAGTGCATGCTAAAAAATCAACACCTTTCTTGATAAATTATAAAAACTACAAGGAACTTTCTGTTCATCTTAAAAACTAGTGTCACTCTTAAGCTACTGACTACATGATAAAATGTTTTACAGAACAAATGTGTAATTTATTGGCATCTATATTTTCTGTTACAATATTTTTCTCTGAAATGCATATTTTTCAAGGTATAGTTCGTTTTTCGACGAAAATCATGAAAAATCAGCTTTGTTTTAATTTTTGGTCGATTTTATTCAAAAATAATGATTTCGCAAAAAAATGTAATACACAAAAAAGTTTTATTTTTACCAAACACACAATTTCTATGCAGAATATTTTTATATAAAAGCAATATTTTTCAAAATAAATCATGAAAACCGTGAAAATAGAGATTGTTTCAAAAATGCACTGTACCTCAGAAATTAAAATGTACAGAAAAGCCTCTTAAGCTTTTTTTGTACAAAGTTGAATGTATGAATATACATATAATATTCACAAAAAAAGTTTGGACTATAGCAATTAAGTCGATGTGCAAATGGCAAAACAAAAGCCTCACTAAAAATATTGCTATGAAATTTTTATTTAGTATAATACCCCTTAGCACTTTATATAAAAGCGAGATCGCTGAACTTGAAAGTTAGAAATTGGCAGCTCGTTAAACTTGAGTAAAATTTAGTGAATTTATAGACAACTTTGAGGATAGCCTTATTTTTTTAGTTTTTGACATACGTGTATGATAAATATTTTTCCTGAAACTGCTCTTTGAAACGAATAAATTCAGCCATTAAACTTCAATATCGGTTATGAATTGCCTTTTTTTATGCAGGTTTGAACATGAAAACAAAATTGATGAAGAAATAAAATTTCAAGAAAAAATTCGCGTAATTTCTGATTCGAAAAATTTAATACTTTGTTTTTGGGGGTTTTTGGGCACCTACTATTAGGAAAAAATCGCCAGCTAAAATCGCTGACATGGTCACGCAGCCGATTTCTAAAAAACCTTTGGAATGACCCATATATATTTTCGTAGATGTTTTAGCAACACAGCCAACACACCGGAGATGATTTTGATAGACTGTTAGCTCCACCATCCTCATTTTTTGATTTTGGTAAGAGTGTTTTTGGCGTTTCTTCTTGGACTTTTTTAACATTATCCATTTCATCTTCGCCAGGATTATTGTCTGCAATTACATATAAACTTATTATATGACGTAAATAAAATTGACATCAAATTTTTTCGATCCTCCAGGCAGATATTCAATTTTTTAAATGGAAAAGCTTTCAACTTTTTTTGAAAAGCAGTTTTGTTGTGGCTTAAGTTAGAAGCCAAATTATAAGTATCCTCCAAATTGGAAACAATAAAACAACCTAAATTCAAAAATTAATCAATTAAATCTAAGAAACTGATATATTGAAAAGCTGATTATAGATGGTTATTAATTACACAAATAAAAAATGAGTATAATGAAAAAGCGATGACAATAAAAATAGTTTCTATTGAATCTTACGTAACACCTTAAAAATAATATATAATGTAGAATTGCATAAGCCGTAAAATAATTAAACAAAGCTTATCTTACACATTTATATTCAAAACTGATGTCCCAAATTTAAAAATAATCAACAATATTATTGATTTGCTCCAAAATTCATAGGGTAGGTATACCAAATTCCAAATACTAACCTTGAATTTCATTGTTAAGATCACAATTCAATTCCTTTTTCGATTCACTTTCTCTTTCTTCAGTCTGTTTACTGCTCATTATTTATTTTGACACAAAATTACAAAAAATAAGGCACAGTTGGATGAAGCAACAATGAAAAACTACACATTTTCTTCCTAACGTAGTATACATATCAATACATGTATAAATTGTTCTATTGATAACTTCTGCACTCCATTATTGTACACGTTTTAAATTATTCATTAATTATTCGAAAATTTTAATTTTCGGTGTACCTGTGGTATAAAAATATAGAAAAACACCTATAAGCACCACCACCTGCCACCTGGCACTTCGCAGCTGTCAACGTCTGACCGCTTGACGTCTGCTGTTTGTGAGCTGTCAAGAGTGCTCTTCAATTCCTTAATTTAAGTTATATATCTCAGTTTTATGCGATCACTTTTAATATTTTTACAAATTTTATTTCCTAATTCATTTTAAGAAATTTCAAAAACTTAAAAATAAATTATTTTTATAACTCACATAACTTGAATATTTTTATAACCTAACTTTCTCGAATACTTATCTCTATAACTTAGGAGTGCAATTTAATTACACAATATAATTTGCTTTTTTAGAAATCGCTGCAATTTCCGTTAAGAAATGAGAATTGCTGCAAGATTTCTAAATTTCCAATTAAAAAAAAGAATGGTACAAAATTAAAAAAAGGGGGATTCACAATTAATAATAATAAAGACTTTTATATTAACAAAATTTGTTTTTTTGTTTTGTTTCTTCAATCGCTCGTATATGTAGGTATTATGCCGTGTGTAAAAAAAATATATATAATATATTCGGATATACAAATTAAAAAATTGTATTTTTTAATCCACAAGAACTTGAGATTCCAATTCTAATGTTACAGGTCCAGAATTTTGAATATCGACTTCCATCATTGCACCGAATTTGCCGCCTGAAAAAATTATATTTCAGACTAAAGAATTTAAATTTAAAAAGATTTAGTAGAACCCTAAAAAATTTACCTTTAATTTTTTCTGGATTGTAATCTTCAGCAAGTTGAGCAAGTAATTTATTATAGAAAAGTTCTGCTTCATGGGCACACATAGCATTATGAAAATCCAATCTATTTCCTTTCATAACATGATAAAGAGTAAACTGACTAATGCAAAGTATTTCATACTGTTTATCCATTACACTTGCAGCCCATTTTTTTCCATTCTCTCCATCAAAAATTTTCGTGTTTAAAATCTTTCTTACTCTGCAATCATTATTAAAATAGATTTAAATAATATAGTACAAAATACCAGTTCCTACTGAAGAAAAGTCACGAATCTTCAGAAAAAAATTAGGATTTCTAACGACTCTAACGAGAAATGTTACGTTTCTCGCCGCGAAACGACAGGAAAAGTCAGAACTCGTGAGAAAATATTCAGAAATAGTCAAAACTTGAGTACAAAGGATAATCCCTTTATTTATCGTCCTATTGTACGAAGAGTAAATAGACTGTAGAGTGACACAAAACCTAATCCCCTTTTGTATTTCTCAAATTGTTTTTATCATTTATTTATAATATCACTTTTTACTTATATTTCATTATTAATATTATTATACAATATGATTCGGGAGGTGAATTTGAAAATTTTGTCCGTTTTGACGTATCTTATTCTGTTTATGAAATAATCCTAATCATAAAGTGAATTTACATATTGTCAGGAATAGTCAGGAATCGTCAGAATATTCAGAAATCGTCAGAACTACTGACGACTTGTTACTTTCCCTGACTTTTTTTTAGTAGGGGTCGACATAAGAATAAATAATTTTTCATTACATGTATTCCATATCGTGTAGAGTGTCATCTCTTTTGATTCCTATCAGGACACATAGACCTTTTCCAATGCTGCTAATCACTTCTCCATCAACTATAAAGCAAACAAGACTTTATATTAGTAATCACAAATTAGTATCCAAAATTAATTAAAATTCAAAACATAACAATTAATATTCAACATAAAAAACATGAGTCTCCAATAAAAAATGAGTAAAAGAAATTCCTCAAGTTTTTATGGTAGTTTTATTACAGAAAACTTTTATCATAAAAAATTTATATGTAGGTATACATACATTTTATAATATAAAATATATATAGGGACCTCACGAATTAAATTTATAAATTGATTACGATTTATGAAAAGATAAGTGCCACACATCAGGAATACACTGTTAAAATAAAAATAATAAAAATATTTTATTTTGTTATTTTAAAAATTTTAAAAATTCATTTAAAATATATTTTTTGTACATTATTTTATTACTCTACGTATTATTCAAATTCATAAATATACGTACGATTTTCTTTCAGATTCTTTCCGCGATCTGCATCCGAAGCTTTTCGTTTCTAGCAGAAAGTTTGACTAATTTTGACAGAAAAATTCATGTTTGTGCAAATAGCTTGTAAATCAATTATAAATAAAGTTAACAGCATTTTTGCTTAAAATTTTATGATGATCATTTATCAGAAATTCTCGGAACGAATCGGATGCAGATCTCGGAAAGGTTCGGAAAGAAATTGAAACGATTGGATAGCTTCGGAAAGAACTTTCTATTATCCGAAATTTCTACGAGGGAAAGTTTCTGAAAAATGAAAAAATGAAAAGAAGTAAAATAAGTATTAATCAATAACTTTAATTACCTGAGACGCTAGCTTTTGTGACGCGTTGAATAATGGCTTTCATTTTGAAAATCGTGCAAATTCGTAAAAACAATCACTTTCACGAGTTTCACTAAGTTTCACTAGCCGACTAGCGTTTAATTAACAAATTACATATATTCATATATAAAAGGCATGACCACTTGACCCCACCTGGGATCGAAGAGAAATTCATCTCTCTGATTGGTTGTCGCTTGTGACGAAGCGCGACAAGTTTTCATTGTTCAATCAGAACTCTCCAAATTTCGATTTCCGTAAAACTTCCGTCGTGTGAAGTTTGCACGATGGTGTTTGACTTTTCAAAGATTGTTTACAAGCAGTTTGCGAAGCGAATAATAAGTTTGTGTTGGTCCCAGTGATATTGTGAATTACGTGAATTGTGTCAGAATTATTGAAAATGCCAACACTCTCTTTCTCCAATGTGTTCCCGAACGAAAAGCGACAAAATTAGACGAACTAATGACCCACTTGTTGCGTTTAGGTTATGTCGTTATAAACAAAGCTACGATGCTTCTGAAAGTACGCTTCGTCTCGTAAAAGCGTTTTTCTAATCAAAAAGGAATGGAGGCTCCTGGTTTAAGCCTTTTCCAAGGTTCAGAAAGCATACAAATAGGTGCAAATAGTAACCACGTTCAGGAAGAAGATGAGGAGCAGGAAGAGCTCAAACGACGTAACGAAGAGGTAAGCGGGAAGAATTCAATTAATTATGCTCGTTCGCGCTAAATAATCAGAAGATTATATCATAAACATTATTATTCGTCAATAATCTTTTCTTTCCTTGACAATTGTCTGCTGAAATTCTCACCTAAAGCTGTATCTTAAAGTCACTATTGAACAGGTTTAATACGGCGAATCTGAAAAGTTTTGGTGAAAATTTTCTTTTTATAGCACGAAAAATAGAACTCACTTGAGATAAAAGTACTGAGAAAAAGACAAAAATCAGTATACATTCAAGTAATTCTAGTTTGTCTGGATTCTTTTTGATCGGAAATTTAGTTCTGCTTTGATTTTTTTTTTTATTTTCATTTGGAATGAAATCTTTACGCAGTTTTTGAGGGAATTTTCAATTGCATGTATATGTTTGCTTATGTCTTTTGTGAAACATTGTTTTAAAAACTTGATGGATATTAGAGACTGAGTCCTTTCAAGTTTTGTGCGTGTTTGAGAAAGGTTGTTATTGTATAAGAGTATAAGGGACATTTATTATTGTTACAGAAGTATATTAGGGAAATCTCAGGGTATTGATTGAACCTAGAACCCGCGAATTTCATTTTATGAGAGAAAAGTTAGGGATTTTTATCAGGAAAAAGAATTTTCCCTTTGATAGTGAACAATACTTACGGATTAAAATTTAAAAAGAAATAATTGCTGACACTTTATTTTAAAATTTGAAATTGTATATTTGTTAATGTTTAAATTGAAATTGTTTAATTTTATACGGGTGAATTTGACATTTTTCGGTTTTGAACTTTTTACATTTAAAGTAAACGCTTTTAAATTGAAATTGTGCAACTTTAAAGACATAGCTTAAACATTTTTCAGTTGTGAATGCTTGTAATCTGGTATTAAAGGTCCTATAGTCTATAATTATATACATTTTAGCGTTTCAATTTGGGGCTGTTTATGTACTACCTCACGCTATTTTTACCCCCCTCCCCTCCCTGTCTAAATGTTACGATTTTCCAATCGAACATATTTTTATGATAATAAATTAAAAATTTGTGAACTTGAAGTTGTGGAATTTGAATCATAATTTTTTAAAATCATATATGTATATTAATAGCGAGCGCACTTTTTTCGTAAAGGGTTTATCATACCCCAAAAATTATCCGATTTTCTTCGAAGATCTTAAGATGTAGATGTGCATTAAAATAACATTTCCTATGATATATTGTTATTTTTTGTTAACAGTTGTTAAATATAAGAAAAATAAGGAAATATTTTTTAGACCATTATGCTGTAAGCTTTTTTTTTAATGTCAGTCTGATTTTCTTTGAGGATGTGGCTTAAATTGAAGCTTTTGTTATGTAGGTGTTTTATAAAGCAAAACTTTAATCTTTTAACCTTCATTTACTCTGTAATAATATTTGTATAGCAATGATTGATATCTCTCTCATCACCCACATCAAAGTATCCCTTATGCATATTCTGCCCTTTCCCTTTAATACTTTCTTTTTTTAATTTTAAAATTATGACGAAGAATTATTTTTAAACGAAAAGTTTTCATATAAAAGCACGAGATATTACGTATGAAGAATCTTTTTAAAAGTGAAGTTTTATAAAGATAAACATATTCATTATTAAAAAATGCTGAAATGAAAGCTTCTGGCGTGTTCAAGTGCATTAAACAAAAGAAAATGCCATGTTTTAGTGTTTTTTTTTTTAATGGTCAGTGTTGAAAGATGAGAAAAGTGAGGAAATTCTGTTTGATGTTTAACTAATATTCTAGAAGCTTTTGTTGTTGTCATACGATTTTCTTTGTGATCGGCTCAAATTATAGCTACTTGCATGTATATAGAAATTGTAAAATAAAATATTCCACATTGTAGTGTTCTTTTTTTTGTTACCAGTGATAACAAAAAATGATGAATTCTGATTTTCTTTACTAATGTGCTGGAAGTTTTTTTTTATTGTCCGATATTTTTCGTGGATAGATAATAATTGTTATGGTCAGCAAGTTACTTTGCGGCACATTATATTTCCTTGCAGCGTTGCTCTGACAACTATTAAACTGATCTTCTAGATCAATCCCCTTCTCCCTATCCCCATTTAATAAGGCTTTTTCATTTACTCTTCTTTTTTTAATTAAAAATTAAAAGTTTTGTACAAATATTGACTTATTGTAACCAACACATAACAGAAATATTTAAAAAATATATTCAAAAGAATTCTAAAGTAGTTGGGTGAGCCAAGGCTTAAATATTATTAAATACTGTTAGTGAAACTGTCAGGATCAATGCCCTGCCGTAAATAACTTCTAGTTTGATTGAATTCGTTCCAATCTTTTTTCGTTCACTTGGATATGACTCTTTCTTTCCCTGTTACCAGTAATATCGTGTCAAGTCTTGAGTTTAAAGAAGAAGAATGACTTATACTAATCGATATCCAACAGATTTCGGCTCTCCATTTTCCCTGTAAGCCCTTTCCAAATTAAAAAATTGGAAAATTTGAAAATTTTGAGTCTTGGGAATCTTGAGAAGAAGCATGAGGAAAAAGAATTATTTTTCCTGGAGTGGACTCAACACCAGCTGATGGAACAGTACCTTTAGAGTTTAGATTTTAGAATTCAAAAAAAGAAAATTTCCAATTTTAGCCTTTGCTGGGTAAATCTTTTCAAAATGAAAAGATTCAGTTGCCAAGAATAAAAAATAAAACAGCTCATAGTATAATTTGATACTATTTAACTTAATCATTAAATAATAAATATATTATTAAATGACATCTTTGCTGGTTTTTTGAAAGACATCGTTTTTTAATTGACCCAAAGTATGTAAAATTGTAAAGAAGATGTTTTTTGATTTGGCATTAGGGTCTAGAATTTTTTC
>JAUMHM010000031.1:53397287-53420890 GCA_032362435.1 Melikaiella ostensackeni
TGGAAAAATAAATTGCCACTTTTCCAAAATTTTCGTTTTTCTTTTGTAGGCTAAGTATTTATTGAATGACCCTCGTAGTTGTCAGCTAATTGTAACGTTTCAATCCACCTACGGATGAAAATTATCTTTGAAGTTTTCTGTGGTTAATAGGATTCGGTCACTTTCTTATAACAGAATATTGCTTCAAAACTATAATTTTTTCCTTAAATTTCAATTAAAGAGTATATTTTTCCAAAAAAACACATTTCTAGTCACTTTCAATTCAAGGATTCGCGTTTTTAAAGTTTCGGGTTACTAAAATGATTCCAAATTCAAAAAAATTTCGTTATGTTGGAAAATATGAATCTGAGTGAAAAACGAGGTTAAAAGATTACTGAAGATATTTCTTTACTGGAAAATTCCTTTTTTCAATATTCGCATTTTTCAAAATTTTGGGTAAAAAATTATTTCAAGTTGAAAAAAGTTGACTTGTTTTGGAAAATATGAGTTTAGTGATGTGATTTAGGTTATTGTACTCACCGAGCACAACTCAGCAAAATTTTAAGTTTTTGAAAATTTCAGGTGAAAAAAAATCATTGCAAGATAAAAAAAGTTAAATTTATTTGGAAAATATACGAGTACATCTGAATGAAAAGTGCATTTAGCGATAGTTGTTGTGCTCGACAAGCACAACTCAATGTATCTTTCTTTTTTCTCAAAATCCGAAGATAATGATTTTTTTGAGATTTTTTGGGTTGTTTTTTTTCGAAAGCGGTTTGAGATTTTGGATTCGTATTTGCAGCACAAGGTTTTGCGTATTTAGTATGGTAGGGTGGGGTCAAAAGTGCCGCTGGGAAAAATGCCTCATATGGTAATACAAAAACGTAGAATTTGTTAAACGTCTTGACATCTTCCGTCGCTCGGTCGACTGACGTGAACTCCTCATAGCCACTGGCAACCGCTGATAGCTGTTTATGAGATCGTGGCTAATGCTAAGTTGTTTTTTTGACGAGAAAGTATGTTTCTCGTCAGTGTTTTATTTTGGTATTAAAATGTCTTCCTACGTGCCACTGATATAAAGTAAGTATAATTTGATGCGTAGTTATGTATTTTTGTAGCTCAGATAGCTTACTGCTCAAAATATTTTGTGTTGTTTCAGAAATATTGATTGTAAATTATGAGAACGTCGGTGGTCAAAAAGGAATATTCCTGTGTGGCCTGCTGTGAAGTTTATTCTGAAAGCATTCCCGGCGAGCGATAGATCCAGTGTCACGTATGCAAAATCTAGGCTCATGAAAAAAGTGTTATGAACGGACAGTAGAAAATTTCCGGCTGCATTAATTGCGAAAGTGATGAAAGTATAAACGTATGGGGCCTTTTTTTCAAACTTGGGCGAAGTTTAGGTCTACTAGGTAGTATCTTACAGAAAAAAAATTCCGATTGGATAAAAATTGACCGAGTTAGGGGAGGGGGAATTTCTGAATTTTGCGCTGGCAGTCCCTATTTCGAATGTACTAAACTGCTTTTGTATCGCATAAATAGAATATTATCCTGTACGTTTTTGATAGACTTTTTGTACAATCGATAGAATGGTTATAACCATTTTTTTTTTAAATTGATAATTTGATCACTTTTTCAATATCAAAAATATTTTTGATTTTTTTTCAGTTCGACCCATTGTTTTTTTTGGTCTCAAAATAAAGATCAATTTTTTTTTAGGAATTTTTAATTAATATTTAGAGGTATACACTAAAATTCCAATATAGGACCGACTTTGATTTTTGCCTAAAATGGCCTCAGACATGAAGCCGACTGACTCGAATGTCAACAATCACGGCCGAATGAACCATTTCTATGTGAGTTTCGTTCGCAGTAAAAAATATTTATTGAATTTCTTTGATTATTTGTTTGTTTTGAAGGATAAACGCTGCCTCTCGTTTTCCTGTGATATTTTTATAACACATAACGTAGACACTGAAAGCGAATGAAGCGAAGTGCGGACCGTGCGAACTGACGAAATTATGTGCCCAGCTTTAGTAGTGCGGTGCTGGACGAGTTTGCTGGCATTAGAGTGCCGCGCTCTCTGTACACCTTCGTCCCCTGGTCCTGGAACGAAATTCTGGGAATAACATACTGCAGACTGACTTATTAGAGACTTTCAGTGTATTACAAATTTAACACGGGAAAAAGATACCTTTTCCTCATTTCTCTTTTTAACCACCTCAACAATATCGTACATTGATGTCCATTCGCAATCTGTTTTAGGACACGTTGAAAATGATTTTCTAAAAAAGTACATTCAAAAAACTTCAGATTTGAAGCTGTAATTTAATGCTGAATCTCGCCATTTTGACACCAACGGTTCTGGTTTTAACCACAAAAAAAAATAATGAAAAATTCCATTTTGCGGTCAAACTATGTAAGATACAAAAAAAAATCAACATATAAAAAATTTCCTGCTTATCATTTTTTGATAAGATGCGTACTTTTCGTTTTAATCGTGAAAAATAAATCCAAAATAAAAAATTTCAATTTTTGGTAAAACGACACAAGACACAATAAAATCTTTCAGAACAAAATTATTCACTTAAAAAAGGTCTACAAATTTGTTGTTGACCATTTTCTGATAAGACGCGTAGTTCTCGTTTTAATCTGAAAAACAACATTAAAAATTAAAAGTTTTAATTTTTGGAAGAACGGCACAAGATACAATAGAATATTTTATGACAAAACTAGTCACCTAAATTGGATCTACAAATTCGCCATTAGAAATAACAAAAAATTTATGGACAAATGACAGGATATAATAAAATTTTTCACGGCAACATTTTTTGTCTAAAACAGAAGTCCCAGGCCTAGATACAGAAATTAATACAACATAAATTTAATATAATAGAGTTCAACATAGTATAGAAAATTTCGCGTTTTGGACATACTTTATTTCAGTGCGAAGGGCGAGACACGGGATGAGAATGTATTTTTTAAAGCCGAATGAGCTTTAACAAAAGAGAATTTATAATCACCAAATTACAGTAGTCAACGGTTTAACCATTAATTTCAAAAGTTCGATGCACAAATATGGAGGAAGTATAAAAACCGAGCGCGTAGCGCGAGAGAAATATATTATCGAGCGCGAAGGCGGGCAGATTTTTTTATTTGAAATTTACACTAAACGAAAGTCTATTTGGTCACGAGCCGATACCGAAAACATAAAAGGGATAGATTTATCATGAGGACAACAGATATTGTAATAAAAGTCAAGATGCTTGAGTTATTTTCCTTCAGGTGCTTTTTTTGCAAAAAATTTCAAAGAATTAGGTATGTCCACACCAGGGCAAAGAAAGTTCTGTTCTCTCCCGCGATAGGAGTGTTTCAGCTGGTTTCTCACTTACTAATCTTAATACTAAAATGGCAAGAGAGTTTTATAAGTAGTATTAAAGGAATCTTACTCTATGCGAGTTACGTATAGCAAAGTGTATTATGCCACGGAGAATGATTCCATCCAATAAAGCTATTTGAAAGATATTAAGGGGTTAAAAGAGAGGAATGCCTGTGAATGAAGGAATTTTAAATAGAATACATATTTTTATGTTGAAAATGAGATTCTTAAAGGATTAAAAAGATTTTTTTCGTTACATACTGATTTAGAATAAATTTTAAGACGAAATGATAGGAGAGGATATCTTTTTACGTGAAACATGCTTTATCAGGATTTCGATTTCTGGCGGTATTCGTTTGTCTTCTTTAACCTTTCTCCTTTCTTCTTTATCGTCTCTTTTCCTTTCGTCATGATTTGATCCCTCTTATTTGTTCACACTGTAAAAACTAGGTATCCCTTTTTTACGGTATCTTTTTTTGCGCGTCCTGTTTTTGAACAGGATAATTTCATTCCGTTATTTTCAATGTAAAACAAAGAACTCTGGGATCCCGCCAGTAGTCTCGTTTTAGTACCACTCGAGACTGTTTTTTCCTGAGTCTTATTTTAATATCTGAAATGAGCCCTGAAATAATTCCCTGTTTTTACAGTGCAAATTTTCTTCCGTGCTATTTTGACTGTAGGAGGTTATTTGTATTACATTCCCCAAAGTACTCAACATAAATGTTGATACTGATCAATTTTGATTGATACTATGATCTACGGCAATATTCATTATCTTGAATTTTTATTTTTCCTACACAAGAAGAGATTCTTTACACCAACAACAAACGCGACAAAGATTTCGCAAAAAAAATATAAAATCATCGAATTTTTACGAGCACTTTTGGCAGAATACTATTTTCATCAATTTCGATGTGTGCTCTAGAATTTATGTCAATTAAATATCAATCAAGATTACAAGCGTCTTACACAAGCGATACTTTTAGTTATATCGTATATGGCTTTACAAATTCACGTATTATTTAATAACAATAGAATTGAAGACAAATCATTATACACAGGATAATTACTGGAGGTCTAAACATAATGTTCTCAAAACAGTAAGTTTAAATTTGAACATTTTCTGTGATAATTTTACAAAATTGTATTTTCTTGCACAAGCGACAGAAAATCTGGGAACAGGTATTTTGTTTCCTAAAACTTAATTCAGGTTGGTATTATTAATGTGTGATAAATATTAATGAATTTCTCAATTTTATTTAAAATGATACTCTTATTAAGAACATTTCGTTTTTTTTAAAATTCTAGTGGAATACAATTAGAAATCATAGAAACTACATACGGAGGACATATTGCATGGTCGACATATTGCATATTTAATGTCTTTTTATTATCTTGACGGTCATTGTTGCTAAATTATAATTTGTGTCCGATGTTAAGTTTATTATGCTTAAAAATATTCTGCAAATAAAGAGTTATTTTCTTTGAAACAAATATAACACGTCAAGGACATAAGGGTTAAAGTTATCACGGATATGCCCATAAACAAAATGAGAAGAAAAAACGTCAGTCCATAAAAGGCCCTTTTTCTTATTTTTTTCTATTTAGTTATTGAGCTATTCCTCTTTACCCCGCTCTAGAAGCAGACTTTTTTCATAATCTATCTGTTCTTTGCTTTCCATATTACAGTTCGTCTTTTTCATTAGTTATTATAGTAGTTTTTAATTTTTCATTAAACTCAATCCGATTTACAATACTCTTACCCATCATTTTTACTTTTTCAATTGTCTAGATCACTCGCTTCAAGATTGATGGCATACTGATGTTATTTTTAAATCGCTAATAATTTCAGAATACGAGTGGTACACGTTAAAAATGTATTGAGTAAGCGTTACTCGACAAGTTGCGTATAACGGGGACCTAGAGGCATTTGGGGGAACTTTCAAATGCAGTTGAGTAAAACGATTTCTATTCTGCTGTGCAAAACAAGAAAACCCGTAACTTACATTTGGGATTTGGCACCTGATTCGCAATTTTTTCTAATATATTAATAAGAAAAACAATTGTGATGCAGGTGCCAAATCCCAAACGTAAGTTACGGGTTTTCTTGTTCTGCACGGCAGTATTGAAGAAAATAAAAAAAATTCAGCACTCTAACCACTGCCCTACGGCGCCTGATAATTGTCTTTTCTCATCTTTGGGTATTATTGCAAAGGTTAAAAGGAGACTTTAAAACGTTTTATTCAATAAACACCCAAAATTGTTTTAAACTCTACCAAAGTAATGTCCAACTTTCCATAAATGCCTCTATTTCCCAGCTTTACGCAAATTTTACGGAATCTTTGCTCAATCAATTTTTACCTTGTATAAACATGTATATATTACATTGAATGAGACGAACTTTCGCTGCTAAATCGAATTAGCGGTATGCAAAAAAAGTCGAAACTTCGAGTCGAAAGGACTCCGCACAAAATGTATGGAAAAAGCCTTTCGGTGAAATTGTCTCATTATGACTTTTGATAAACATCACCCGAAGTCTCAGAAAACTGAACTTGACCGAATTTTGACCGAAAGGCCTTTTCCATACATTTTGTGCGGGGTCCTTTTCGAGAACTCGGACAGTTTTGAGCTACCCGAAAGTTCTTAACTTTCATGTTCGAAGAAGTAACATTATATATTAATAAAACTTTTATGAAATTCGATACTAAGGGGGTTTTCGGGTTGCTGGAAAAGCTCATAGTTAGGTCATTCGAACCCATTCCAAATTTCGCCATTTTCTCTCCTCTAAACTATAATTCTTTTTTTTTAATGTGGTGCTGTCTATTTTTTAATAAACAAATCTCTAAAATTTTCCAATTTTGGATTCGACAATAGCGGCGCATTCATATTAGATCAAGAGCTGGTGTCGTTTTTCGCCAAGTGAGAGTACAAGTCCTAGTTAGTGGAGAATATATCTGGAAAACGACCCTTCCTTAGAAAGCCGTAAACGTTACACGCCCTGCCTGCTGCGCTTAGACACCTGATGCAGGTGGAAAATTGAAATTTTCAAGTGATAGTATAAAAGTCAATTTTCATCTAGAATCATGTATTAATGTCCCAAGTTTATTATTATTCAATTGCCAAACCAATAGCCCTCGCGTAAAACATTGTCAGACTCCGCTGCTAACACCTTGAAATAGTATATTGTGATACAAATGGGGAAACAGGAACCTTGCAAGAGTAGGATGTTTTCCGCGCGAGCCGCAGTCGATAATTCGTCTGGCTTTCTGATTCGCTGATTCGAATTTCGCGGCATTATTCAGCCAATCAGAATGCCAAGCGAATTTTTCAAACAATGAAAATTATATGGTGATTATGACAGATGGCGCTTCGTTTAAATGAATTTTAGGTTATTTGCTTTTTCGGAACAATGAAAATTATGTCACACAGAATTCCGAAAAAATAATAATGTTGAATAGTCTTTCGGCATTATAAGAATTATTCCAAATTGAAATTCGGTATAATAAAAATTATGTCAAATCGTAGTTCGGAAATATAAAAGTTATGACAAATGCTAATTTGAAGAAATAAAAACTAGAACAAAAAGTAATTCAGAAACATAAAAATTAGTTAAATTGGCAATTAGGATCAATAAAAATCATAGCAAACTGCTATTCGGTCAAATGATTTCAATTAAAATAAATATTAGAGAAAATAGAATTGGGGGAATATTCATGCGCTTCCTGACGCGGTCTTTCCTCGGTTTCTCACTCGGACCCATACTTTCGATGATGTTCAAACATAATTTTCAAGGTATTAGCACAGGAATTTTGGTCTATTGTCTTACTGATGCTACGTGTGAATACTATTCTTTATTGTTGTAAAAACGCCAGACCTTATACCCTCACTTGAACATATACATTTTTTCATTAATAATTATCGAGTCTGTCAATGTGTTAGATGGGGGCGGTTGGCCTGGCGATGGAATAATGATAAACGTGGGCCATGAATACTTGATCCTAGATGAAAATTGACTCCTATACTATCACTTGAAAATTTTAATTTTTGACCTGCATCAGGTGTCTAAAGGCAGCGGGCAGGGCGTCTGGCTTTATGGCTTTCTAAAGAAGGATCGTTTCCCAGATACATTGGCCACTAACTAGGACTTCTCCCACTTGGCGAACAACGTCACCAACTCTTTGATTATATGGTATGACCTATCTGTGAGCATCTACGGACCTTGATGTTTACTGTAAAAGGATTTATTTTGTGATTAAAAAAAATCCTTCAAACGTAAATTTAATTAAGGGGGAAATTCCATTTGTTTCAAGAAATATCTTTTTGACACTAGAGGATATATTTCTCTGCGTGAATGTGGAATATTTCTACCTGAATAATTTGTGAAAAATAAAAACGCGTTCTTGTCTCCATCTCCTTCAACATAATGAGTGACAGAATATCTAATAAATTTACATGATAGGATGCCAGGTAGAACTTGATTATTTCATTCACTAGGGGGCTTGAACTTGAAAACAAGTTTTCGCAAGATCGAGTCGACTGACCTCGAGAGAAAAAAGTTTCATATTTATTACGTGCGTACCAAAAATTAAACCTGTAATGTTGTCTAGTCGGTGCATTGGCAATAATTGGCATGCTATGGTAATCTCACAACTAGGTAATTACGTATGGTTGTCAGTCTGACTGTAAATGGGTGTGTATGAATCGTGGCTCATAGCCTGTGTACGACAATGAGGCGTACTTCGTATCGATACGTGGATACGTTGATCACACACTGAGGAAAATTTTACCTTTTCTTTCCCTCTTTTACGTTGATCGTGGTATAATCGAGTTAACGTAATTAGCCTGTTCGGTGGGTCGAGTGTAGGTGTGCTCTTTTCCTATTCAGCAAGTCAATTGATCTATTTTAATGGCGTTGAATGACTTCTGATGTGAGTCTATTCCAAAAATCCTCTTACGTTTTGCCATTATTAAGCTTGTTTTGTGATTAGCGAGTAAACCTATACTGAGACACAACGACGTCACCGGAAACCATTTCGAACCATATATTGCTAATTCTATGATACACGGAAAATTAAACAAAAATTGCAGATTAATTTAAAAGATAAATATTTACTATTTAATGTTCTTGAATGTTAATCTTATTGCTCATATTTTTCGGATTCTCTCTTGAGGTCTTGAATATTATTAGGGTGATTCATTTTACACTAAGTTTCGAAATGTGAATAAATCGGTGATATTTGACGACAAAATGATCTTCAAAAAAAATTCAAAATCGGTCAATATTTAGAACTCGCGCATCGTGTCTGAAATTTTCCATGTAATTTGCATGGGGAATCCTCAGTATCATATTTAAATTATTTAATTTTATAATAATCAAACAGTGGAACGAAAAAATAAAATTTTACTTTGCATACACTTTAATTTACAAAAAAACAGAACAACCGAGAAATAAGAAAGTATTCCAAAAGGAAAAAGTTTTAATTACAAAAAGAAATATTTTGAAGACGTGGAATCTTTCCATTTGCAGATAATTATGAGGCGGATCTTCGAGAACTTGGAAGTTAATTTATTTTTGAATAATTCAAATGATGTGGAAATTTCTGGGCTTTGAAAATAATTCAAAATTGAAGTGATCGTGTTTGGTCAAAATTGATTAGTTTTATTGGAATTAATTTTTGAAGGTTTTCTTTATCTTTGAATATATACTTATCAAATGAGAGTTTAATTAGTTCTATTTTTATCCTCCCGGTGATACTGAATGGAAGTATATGCATTTAGGTGCAAATCGGTTTTCATCCAAAATTTAACGATTCGCTGCTTGAAAAATTCTATGGTTTTGCATAGTCTTTTTTCAATAGTTCAAGGATAGTCTGCGACAAAAAAAAGGTAAAGCTATGTACGTCGCTTAGTTTTTGTTATTTAAAATTTATAAGAAAAGCTGCCAAGGTACTCGCAATAATCAAAGGTCATCTTACACGTCGATATGCATTGTACATAACCTCAAATTCGCTCCTTTCAGTTAACTTTGGAGTAGGTGCCAAATCATTTTTAAATTTCCCTTGTATATGCTTTTCCCCAATTGGTCCACTGGTTTTACATCGATAATACACTTTCTATAATTTAAGTTTAGAATTTTTGAGACTCTTTCTAAACCTTTAAAATCTTTCAGAAATTTAAAATATCTCCATAGAATGCAAAATTATCGGCGGAACTTCCGAAAACGCCACCACAAAATTATGACTTGTCAGTGATGTTTTGGCCAAATCATTATAAAATTGTTTATTCATAACACATGCATGATTTCGATCCTTTTTAACGCCTATGATGCGGGGCTAAAGTTCTACTTTACACTCCCTAGGGAGTCAAAAGTGACGTCAGAGGTGAATAATGAAAATTATCAAGTGATCAGTTGATCGTGCCGGCAGATTGTTTGACAGATAGGACCAACTCGAAGCGATAAGTTACCATAAGTTACCGATAAATTACCATAATTTACCATAAATTGCCGGAAATTTGGATACTCTGAATTTCCGTGAATTTAAATACTTATATTTCGATTAATTTCCAAATTTCGAACACTTTGAAAATTTCAAAAAAAGAAAATTAAATTTTTGATTATTTATAAATTTATCATAAAATTGAAAATTTCTGAAATCTTATAAAGCGCGAGGAGACAGAGATGAGTACTGAAAAAATACACAAGTCTTAAAAAGTTCGCTTTCTCTTTGCGCATTCGATATTTTTTATAACAAATGCATGATTTTGAACGTTTTTTATAACACAGGCATTATTTCTGCTCATACGGAGGAATTTCTGGAAATTTATTTTTATTTGAATATGAGTTTAGGAAATTGCAGAAATTTTTGTAATTTATGGTAAATTTATGAATTACCAAAAATTTTGAATTTTTTGTTCATATTATTCATATTATTATATTAACATACACATATATATATATATATATATATATATATATATAATTATTATTTCATATTATTAATTCATAAGTTTACCATAAATTGCAAAAAATTTTGAAATTCTCAAAAGTTTTGATAATGTATAAATTTAACATAAATTTCCAACATTTCCTAAATTCATATTAAAATAAAAATAAAGTTTTCAAAATTCTTTCGTACGAGAAATTTCCGGCTCGCGCTTACGCACTTGCCTACGACTCGTAATAAAAACATACACTCGTGAAGAAGTCCCACTTCTCCCCCTTGGTGCATAATACACTATTTTTTCTATTTCAAACTTGAGAAAACACTGTTTTTCTTAATGTCTCGAAAAATTGTGGTTTAGGAAAAAATGTTTTGGAGAAAAGTTGTAGGTTTTCAAAAAAAACATACCTTTTTTGTATTGTACATTTGTTTTCAATCTCAATATATTTCGCAAAAAAATGAAGAAACAATGTACAAATTTTTAGAATTTTTGTTCATGGAAATAGGGGAGAGCACCAGTGTTTGGCACTGGCACCTGTTGCTGACAACCTTCTTTAATTTGCGAATATTTTACGTACTCTGTTCGAATTACTCTCATTTTAGCAAAATATGATGAATATTTGAATTTTCCTATTGTCTGAAGCAAATTAGAGGGGTGTGTCAACTACTGGCGCCAGTGCCAACCGCTGGTGCTCTTACCCTATATAAATCTATTTCAATATCTCAAAAATACATTAAATGACATGCGTTTATCGTGAAGGTTATGCTTGTATGATAAAAAAAGAAACACCAAAAACTGTCCAAAACACCTTAGAACTGGAAAAACATTCCGAGCACTATACTGTCGTCCCAAATTCAAAAGTCGCATCTGCATTTTGAATGAGTGACTTGTCACTTTGAAGAACTTTAAAAAAGAATCATATACAAATTCCTTGTGGTTTATGTTTATGAATGTGTGTTTTATACATAATACTGAAAAATGTTTGTTCATAAATCTAAACGGCAAGGAACCTTACTAGAAAAAAAAAGTCAGGAAAAGTGACTTCCTGTCGTTTTCCATTTAGGATTTTTTTTCTAAAGTTTATTTAAACGACAGGTGACTCATGCAAAATGCAGTTTCAACTTTTGAATTCGGGACGACAGTATAAGCAAAGATTCGTGGTCATTTTATTACTTAACCTACCCTTCCCCTTTGTAAATCCACCAATAACGGTATACGAATTTTCTAAATATCCGAGTTTTCACAATTAAGAAATTCAAAAACATCCTGGCTATTTAACGACCGCCAAATAAAAAGCGGCATGGGAAGAAATTGGTAATAATTTTGCCTACAACCTCCCCCTGTTCCAGCTCCCCCAATTTAATTTGCAACATCTATCATTTGCAGCATATTTTAAATATGAATGAAAATATGTTGAATTATTTTAAACATTTTCTTCAAGTAATCTATAGTGGTCAGAGAGGCAGAGTGCGTTTTAAGTTTTAAGGTTATTCTTCATTGTTTCTCACGTTTTTAGTAATTATACCATATCCATACAAAGTAAAACGTATTTTTTATACGTCTTTTTAGTTTTCTTTAAATAAATAAAGATTTTTTTATGTGTACTCATAAAGGAGTTTCTTTATAGAAACCCCTTCCACAGCATTTCAAAGATTTAATCGTAGGTAATCCATGAAGAAAACTGAAATTCGTAAATTTCGTTTCTTTCATTTTTGTTTAACCCTGTTCGGCTTAGAGGAAAATGTACAATACAAAAAAGATGTATTTTTTAAAAACCTACAACTTTTCTCCATGACGTTTTTCTCGAACCAACATTTTTTCAGATATTCCAGAAAAACAGTTTTCAAAAAAGTTAAAAATTGTAATAATAAAGCTTCTATTGATTTAGCCAAAGAAGAATTTTACCATTTTTTCTTAAAGTATAAAACGAAACTCCGAGAGCAGTGGCAAGTCAACATTTTTTTCCATTAAATGAATGTTTGTAGTCGCATCAACTGCCAGGGTGATTAGCAACTGAACTATAGCATTGATTGTAAACTGTAGGGTATCTGTGGGGTAGTATAACAAGGGACAGAAACGAAGCTTTCTGCAAGCGCATCCAGCCTCGTTTCCTGCTTTTGGAATCGAACCCGTGCCAGCGTTGCTAACAAAGCTGCAGTACTGGAACATAAAACAATCACGATATCATTTGAGCCACGATGACTCCGTAAGTCAACATTCTGAAGTTGCGTTTTCGTAAAATTCAAATTCGTTTTAAGTTATGGTTGAAAATTCGGCTTTAGGGTTCAGTGAAATTAAATCCAGATTATCAAGACATATAATTTGATGGAATTCCTTTATGATACTGTTTTCTTGAATATTTGTTTACCTTAGATAGGTATAACTCGAAAAAATCGGCCCGCCGCGTGGGCACATTCTCATCGCGCGCTTGGCTCGCGGCTCGCTTCACTCGCAAGTTTGAGCGCGCTGAGGGCGCGCGTCTATCGGATCTCGCGCTTCGCGCTCGAAAATGTATTCACCTCGCGCTACGCGCTCGGATACTTTCAGTTCTCGCACTTTGTGCTCGGCTTTATTCACAGTGTGATGCATATACGGAAGCTTACTTGCAAATATTACAAAACTGTCTAATCCTCTACTTTTGAAGAGTTTGTCAAAATTTTTTTATTTTATACTGAAACGAAAATTAATTTACTTAAAACTCTATCGGCTTTAAGGAACACATTCTCGTTACAATACTCGTGCTCTATTTTTTTTATATGTATTCATATAATTTTCTAATGAATTATATAATCAAAAAAATTTGAATTTTCGATTTGCCAATAGCATTTTTACTGTTTAATATAAAAGCGGTGAGTTCTATCAGAAAAAGATTTACGGTGAGCAAAATTTTTCTCTTCAACATTTTTTCCGTATCTCGCATATTTTGTCCGGAAAATTGAATTTTTAATTTTTTCAAAGGTATTTTTGATGGATAATAACAGAAGTGTTAGTCAAAAATGTCTGTTTAACAATTTCGTCCTTTATTTTTAGGCCTTAAAAAAGTCTGCTGAAGCTTAAACCAATCTGATTAGTTTTTCAAAAGTTATCGTGTCTACAGGATTCTACAGGTAGACAGACAGATAGACAGACAGATAGACAGACACATGAACAGACAGACACCTTCATAAAAACCCATTTTAAATTCTATGTCTTAAATTCAAAGTTTATTTCGTTTCTGCTAATACAATTCGAAAATATATAGGATTTTATGTCAGAAAGAAAAAAATGTAACTTACTAATTATATATTTTAATATATTCGTCGATCCGAAGCTTGCATGGTGTATATATAAGTTTAATATGTAAAAAATGCAACGTCACTATTTTGCTACTAATTTTGATCTCTGAAGTGAGTCCGACGTAATTAAAAAATAATGACCTTTACAATATAAACATACTGTAAGAAGTTTTTTCAACAATTTTGAAACGTCCTTTGACCACAAATGACTGACTTCGTGTCTCACGCGAATCTCATTGACATTAAACACGAACCAGTGCCTGTTCAATGTTCACGCCTAATGCCTATTGCATGGTTGCATCTTTATTCCTCAGAAACGTACCTAGAGCTACGAAAAATCTTTATTCCTCGACTTAAGTCTTCAGTAGATATATCCAACGTGTCTTTGTCTGGAAGAACTTTTTATGAAACGCCGCCTAAAATTCGTAAAGCAGTGTTCTTCTGATCTTAACACAATGAATCATATCGAGAAGCTCGTCGGAAGAAAGAAGGTATATATAGAGTTCAATGTAAACATGAATAATGAGGATAATCGATGGGCCGTAGGAAGCAAAGAATCATGGTGGGACCAGATAGGTGTGCCAGGAAATGTAGGATGACGCCGCAAGGCCTTTGCAATTTTTTGCGGAGAAACTATTTGCGCTATTCGGCTAATTGGTCCACGAACTCACAGTGCTTCTCTAGCATTACTTACATTTTTACTTCATCTAAATTCGTTACACTGCAAACGTCCCCGTACCATCTTTAACCGTACTTCCGCGCACGCCTCGTTCACTTATCTAGTGCCTTTTCGATGCCATCCTATCATGAAACTTCAAAATTGGAATCGAGACGACGATCTCAGATATTTTTCTTACGAATAATTTTCTCTAATCATGCGATGCTTTCGGTCGTTAGAAAGCATTTTCAATTGTAGAAAAGCAAAAGTTTATCACATCAGTCTTAAATTTGTTCTTTATTATTATCAGTTTGACGTTGGAATGTGGATAACTGAAGGGTTAGAATGGCAGAAGTACGTAAGTACCAAGAAAAAAACATGGTCAGGACAGCAAGAAAGCCTGCTCCAAAATTGAATTCTTATTTTTAGAAAAATTGTAAAATACTTTCGAGACTTTTGAAAGGCGTTACAAATTATAGAGTTTATAATCGGATTAACTTGAACAATCTCTAATTCAAATTAAAACTTGAAATCATTCAAAAATTAAGCAAAATACGCGTTTTTTTTGCTCTTGACTTTAATTTTGTCAAAAACCTAAAGTGATAGAAAGATTTCGCTTTCAAATTCGGATTCAGCAACTAAAAATTAATGAGATTTGATACCTACGTTTCGTCCATGTTGCACGTCTTAAATGCCGACTGGTGTATATATTCTATGCTTAATAGTATATTAATATGAATAAATGATAATAAATGAAAATAAAATCGCGGTAGGGCTTGAGCATTCCTCTTACAACCTTGACGGCTATGTTGGCGGTAGCATTATTACTGACAGGATTTTCCATGCCAGGTAGGCAGGGAACGGAGAGGAAAGGGACTAAGAGGGACACCAAGACCCATACAAAAATGGAGAGTTCACGAAATATATTGAGACAATAGTCGATTCCAGAGGATCGTCGGAGTGCCCCTGGAGCCACTGGTAGGGGCTATAGCATGCGGGACAATGGTGATGGTGAGGTGCGTGATGGTCAGGCAGATCTCACCGATCAACAATGTGGCCAGCAGGAAAATCTGTGAAAAGCGGCCAACAGTGGAACATCAACTGTGCCTGCTGAGGATGCTTTGGTTAGTGTTAGCGATTTGTAGCCAACCACCCCAACAAGAATACTATGGGAGGGTATTAACTGGAACACAACAATTATAGAAGAATTAAAGGGTCTTTACTATGAAAACTCGAAGTTTGAATCTAAACGCGAAAAAGGATACAGTTTTGGGATGAAGTTCGCAGCAAAGTATCCTCTGGAGGCAGATGGCCTGATTCAACCAGAGCCAGAAGCAATTCAGCAGCCAAGAAGGTGACTGAAATGGATATACCATATAAACAGAGATGTGATGCGCGTTTTCTTTTAACAGAGAAAAATGGGCAAAGTGTGAGAAGAGAATATTATCACCTTTTATTTCTTAAGTACCTGCATCTACCCACAAGAATAACGGAACAGAATCTAGCAAATAAAAACACTCAATGTCTGTTGACAAATTGCTTTCGAGTATTGGAATAGCTACTATCAAAATAGATGAAGAACAACAGCCTCCTATTGATAAGCTTCCTGTGGAAGGTGTGGATAACGAAGAGCTGATTGATTCCCGTTGATGTAAACAGCAAAATTCCAGAAAAACTGCTGCACCTTTGGAGGACTTTCGGTGGAGCTTTACTAGAGTTCAGAGATGTAGAACCAACACAAAGGCCTTCTCGGACAAAGATGTAGTTCACGAGAGATCTGCGTGCAGTAATAGGGCACCTCAACAACAAGATTTTATCTATGAATTTTAACGTAGAACAATCTGCGTTACAGGTGCAAACTCTTGTGTATTGTGCAACCGTGGCAGTGTCAGGACGTTGGACCGTAGAACTAGGCCTACAAATGCAGTCTTTATCTCAGTAAGGGAACGAGATCCAACATGGAAAATCAGGTTAGATATGGATGTCAACCAGGAAGAACCAGAAAGCTGATACCCCATATTACTAAAACCTAAAACCTACTAAAACATTCACGCTTGGAACATCAAGACATTGACACTAGGAGTATTGTATGAGTTTATAGACTCCCAATGGCAGAAACTTGATATTCTTACTGCTAGACTGCATCGGTACGCTAAGAGTAGTGCAAAAAGGCAGCAAAATCGAACCTTTCAGGTAGATGAAAGAAGGTTCTATCGTAAACTAAGTGGAGAGCAAAATATCCAGCAAGACTCCAAAATTTCTATATTGGAAGACATGGCTGACTACAGATCGGGTGTTTAAGGAAAAACAAACAGAAGCAACTTAGGCGCTGCGTGGTTCCAACTAGAGAAAAAAAGGGCGAGCAATAATCCTGTAATGGAGCCTACGAACATTACAGATTCAGACGTGTCAGCGGTTTTGGAAAAGGCAAGTAACCGACGAGTGTGCATCCGGCGTTGGCAAGGTGTTTTCAAAATATCATCGAACAACCAGATTTGATGCCAGGCTTTATGCTCAAAGTTACCACGTATATGTTGCCTAAAAAACTAGCGGCGCTCAAAAGCCATCTGGATTTCAAACAATAGCCTGTCTCCCAACGATTCATAAGTGCCACAGCTGTAATTGCAGGTGAGATTTACTCTCATTGCGACGGGAGTGACATTCTAACAGAACAACGAAAAGGATGTTGCAAAAACTTGTGGGGTAGTAAAGATCTAGTCAACATTGTCGTTTTGGCCGTGATGCAAGCTTTAAAACATCAAAAAAACTGGCATATGGCATGCATTGACTAAAAGCAACCGTTTCCTTCGGTACCACATGACTATTTGCTTGAGGTTTGAAAAGTTTACAAGATCTGCCTACGTATCGTCGATTTCTTAGGTCGTGCATTATGATTCAAAATATATGATAACGGCGATTGTCATCAAGTGACCCATCTTCTGTACATGAATGACCTAAAGCTATACGCTGTTTAAGTCAGGAACTGCATAAAGTGATCCGTGTCATAAAGCAATTTTCGAATGACATCCGCATGGAGTTTGGACTAGATGAATGCAGAACAGTGCATCTAATCAGCGGAAATTCAGAGACCGCGGAATTGGCGAACCAGAATGAGGATCTTATCGATGCAATGGCTAAAAGTGGTCATATAAATATCTGTGTTTTCTTGAGTGTAAAAACATTCATCATATGAGAGTTAAGAAAAGCCTAATACTATAATAACTATACAGAGTGTTTCAGGTCAACTTTTTCTGACTTATATAGCTGTATAAAAAATCATAAAAGAAAATGAAAATTTTCTTTTAAAAAATTGTTCGAAGTTTTATCTTTTGAGTTATAAAACAATTGAGCCGAGCCAATCACGAGCGCGGTATATAGTAAGCAATCGTGCGTGCGTGAGCAGGGATCCAACTGCTTTTAAGTGATCAGCGTTTCTGCCTTTGGTATCTCCACCAAGGCGCTCGCTTGCATGTTACACATGACATGGTATGACTGGAGGAGAGAGAGCGTGAGTGCACTCGAACTTCGAGAACAAATACCGCTCTTCACGATGACAGACAGAAAGGAGAAATTTGATTAATTATAAAAAGCAACGAAAAAGCCTTTGCACAAAAAGTTGAACTGAAGTAATACCGAGGGACACAAACTGGGCACTTGTACTAGTACACTTAGAAAAATGTTGAGAGTTACCAAATTATAATACAGGGTTGCGCTACGAATATTCATAAGGGTCAACCCTATAAGGGTTGCTTTTGTTAAAACAAAAAGTCACGACTCAAATAAAACTACTGTGAAATAATGGTTAGGGATTCTGTTTGAGGAAATATCGAGAAATTTCCGCAGTAAAGAAAGAGGTGCGCATGACGTATTTTTTGAACAACTCAATGACCGCGGGGATGATTTTCATATATCCCCAGGAAGCTACTCCGTAGTAAAACCGATCTGCATCCACTTCGCGGGGTGTTTGAAATTTTTATGCATCCCCCGCTTAGAAAGATCGCAAAATTTCTGCATTAATCAAAGTGGTTGGCACCAGGGCTTTCTTGAACAATTTAATGACCCAGGGGATGAAACTCTACTTTTCTCAGTAAACTACCCTCGTAGTGACACCGATCTGAATCTAATTTGCGGGGTGCTAGAAAGTTCTGCGCAGAAAGATCGAAGAACTTCTGCAGTGATCAATGTGGTTCGTCCCTAGGATTCTTTCAATAAGTTAATGACCCAGGGGATGATGTTCTAGGAAACCAGCCTCGTAGTGGCACCAATCTGAATTTCCTTTGAAGGTTGCTAAAAATTTTTATTCATCCCCTGCTTAGGAAGATCGAAGAATGTACGCATTAATCAAAGTGTTTGGCGCCACGGATTTTTTGAGCAATTTAATGACACAGGAAATGATGTTCTTATATCCCCAGGAAACTACCCCTTGGGTCATTGAGTTGCTCGAAAAATCCATGGTGCCAACCACTTTGATTAATGCGGAAATTCTTCAATATTTCTGATTAGTGGATGAATGAAAATTTCTAACACTCCGCAAATTAAATTCAAATCGGTATCACTACGAGGGTGGTTTCCTGGGGATGAGAGGACATCATTTCCTGGGTCATTGTGTTGTTGGAAAATCCGTGGTGCCAACCAGTTTGATTAGTGCAGAAATTCTTTGACTTTTCTAAACAGAGATTAAATAAAAATTTCTAACATCCCACAAAGTGAATGCAGATCTGTGTCAAAACAAAAGTAGTTTCCTAGGGATACTAGGACATCATCCCCTGGGTCACTAAGTTGTTCAAAAAATCCGTGGTACCAGCCGCTTTGATTAATGAGGAAATCTTTCGATCTATTTATCAGAGGAAGAATAAAAATCAATAACACCTTACAAAGTGAATTCAGATCGCTGTCACTGCGAGGGTGGTTTCCTGGGGATAGTCCAACATCATCCCCTGCGTCAGTAAGTTATTCGAAAAATTCGTGGTGCTAACCACTTTGATTAATGCTGCAATTCTTTGGTCTTTCTATATAGTGGATGAATAAAGCTTTACAACACCCCGCAAAGTGAAGATAGATCGGTTTCACTAGAAGGCTAGTTTTTTGCGGATAGTGGAACATCATTCCGTTGGTCATTAAGTTGTTCAAAAAAGCCGAGGTGCCAACCATTTTGGTTAGTGCAGAAAGTTTTCGATCTTTCCAAGCAGGGGATGAATGAAAATTTCTAACACCTCGCAAAGTAAATTCAGATCGGCGTCGCAATATCTGGACAACTAGCCGCTGGACAAGTAGTTGCCAGGAGAACTAGTCGCTAGGACATCTAACCGCCAGGACAGGGTGTCCCAGAAATAAGTGTCCGGACGTATATGGCTATATAAAAATAAATAAATAAACCGAAATTTCCTTTGGCAAGAATTTATTGAAGTCTTAGTTCTTGAATTATGAAATGATTAAGCTGGACCAATCAGGAGTGCCGCATATCACTGCACCGTGTCGAACGTACAGTGGGCTCTCAGAGTGGGGATACCGAGTGGAGAGGCAGCGGTCACTAACACAGCGTTGGCTTCCTCTCACGCACGTAAGACTTTCTATGCGGCGCTCCTGATTGGTGAGCCTGATCATTTCATAACTCAAAAACTAAAACTTCAATACATTTTTGCCAAAGGAATTTCGGTTCATTTATTTTTTTTTTTTATACAACCATATAAGTCCGGACACTTAGTTTTGGGACACCCTGTATACTGAAGAGATTGTCCTTCTTTATTTAGTGCTTTAACAAGTTATTTCATGAGACCCAACTTGATGTGAAGAGATGGAAGAAGGACTTTTGATGGTTCCACTAACGGGTCATTAATGACGTTTCTCCATCCTCGTTCCAGTGACATTCTTTTCAGCCAAATTTTTTTCTTATAATGATTACCACGATCTCGGCTGTCCCACAGGCACAAGAAACGAGGATACTTCGTATTTCCTGGTTGTTGTCTCAGAAGCATCGTAAAAACTTTAAAATCTCCACAAATTTGCCATTTATGTTGTTCGTACTTAATTTTTTCCAAGACGATTTTCATATTACTGTAATTATCATTGAGTTTTTTGATTGAGCTATTGGTATCGATGCATACTCGTTTGTGTTGTGCAATAAGACGGCTTTCAGGCTTCATTTAGAAGAGTCTATGAACAACTTCCACTCTCCATCTTTGTAAACTCCTGGTTTCAATTCGTTCATAAGTCCATTAACATTCGTGCAATAGACTAAAGACAGTTCTTGATCAAAATAAAAGTATTTCTGAAAACTCCGTTCTCTGTTTCGATAAACACTAGACTTTATCCCTTTTGCTAAATTTCTTATTTCTTTCAAAGCTGAAGCAAGGTGTTAGCGCCATCTTTAGGTAATCCCAAATCTCGAATTAAGTCATGCAGTTCCTTTTAGGACCACCTCTCTAAATGTCTCGTTTTTATGTCATATGTACTGTACTCGTCATCAGATGTTTCAAATTCAATGTTGAATCTTCACTGCTGCTTGTAAAATAGTGTGTCTCATGTTCCAGAATTGCCTTCTTTTTTTAGTGTTTGCATGAGAAGTGCCAGCGTCTAGTGACATGTCTGCAGATTTTTTCATTTGTGGTCCTATCACCGAAGAGACTGTGTTATAAGTTATTGATTTTTTTGTTAGAAACTCCCCATTTTTTTGCATCGTTCATGCAGAAGTAACAATCCCTTTCATTTTGCGGTTTTTCCCAAATCGCTGGTACAATAAACTTCAAGCTGGCATTGTTTTCACCTTCTTCGCATTTGTACAACATTAAATTGCAAGTGAAGCATATTATATGAGGAGCCCAGCTTTCGTTTCGTTCTGGAAACTTAATGTTGAAGTATTTTGCATACATGTCCTGAATTTTTCCAGTAATGTTCTGCCGATATTTTGGGATTTTATATTTCGTACAAATGTAACAAAATTGATTCTGATTTTTTTCACAACTATGCGTTTTTTTCAAGTTTTTCGTTTTGGAAGTCATGGTTATTTCAATCCCCGCAAGTTAAGGATCCTGGCCCGATCGCAGGTGAGTCCACTGTACTGGGGGTGATAACCCTCAAACCTCCTCGGGGCTAAGTATGAGGGCCTTCCGGCTTTGACGAAGACAATTTTAACTCATTGCCAGACACACTACAGCTTCATTCTCACACCCTAACGTCCCTCTGCACAGCAGCGCAGTAATTGTTATCATTATTTTTGGAAATCCTTGGGTCAGTTTTGAGATAATAGTCGTGAAAATAAGCCATCTAAATTTCATTAATTTATCTGCAATCGTCTTCAAGTTGTCGTGTTCACAAAAAAGTGTGACGTCAACACACACACATACACACACGTCCGGTCAATTGCTTAGAACATTGTATCCGATATTTATCAATTGAGGAACGTTCAATTAAACGAATTTAAAATTTTTCGAAATTGTTCCCATTACAAAGCTTCCCCTATGAGGAAGCAAAATTCTCAATTTTTGAAATGCATCAATATTTCAGGCATAAAATTCATTCGTGCTAATGAAATGAATCTATTACACTATATAAAAACATTGTGTGACCTATGAAAAATAAACAATAAATAAAAGTAAGCAATAAGGAATAAGAAACAATAAATAATATTTAAAAAGCGCTGGCGAAATCGCCTTTTCCATCCCCTCAGACTCCTTTTATAATCGAAAATACTTTTATCAAAGCTGTCTTTCATCTCGATCTTAGAAGAGATATCAGCCCTAATCTTGTCAAAGAGTAATTTCTTGATAACAAAGTAATCCTCTATGAGGGAGCACAGTGTTCACGAAATGATCACAATGGAGAACGATGTATGGAGAACAATTGTTTATAAGAATGAGAGTGATGCCTAAAACGAAAGATTTTGGATACTAATGGACCCGCGTGAAGAGATGTTTTTAGTGGATCAGTAGAATGGCTTCGCAAATCTCTTCACCTAGGGAGATTGATCAGCGACCCGTGTCGGAGTGCTAATGCGAGTCGAGTGTGTTGTTTGAATGAACGACACGCGACTTCTAGATCAATCTAAAACCTATCTCTTCTCCTACACATTCCATACTTACGTATACCTTACCTATACCTATACATATACTCCAATCTTCAAAGGTAGTCTCACATGTGGATATGCATTGTACATGATCTTAAATTCACTCCTTTCTATTGACTTTGGCGTAGGTGCCAAATGATTTTTAAATTTCCCGTGTAAATCTCGCTATGCTTTGTCCTGATTGTTCTACTGATTGAGCATCGATTAATACTTGAAATGAAAGTGGCAACACAGTACAGTATCATATTTTCGCCCTTGGGTGATTCAAATTTCTTAAACTTCTATTTGTTTCTTGGCGAGTACGCTAAAATGTAAAATAATAAGTAACAGATAACCACAGTACACAGTAATATTAATTTTAAGTGTGTGCTTTGCAGAAATTGATGTGTGTGTGTGTGTGTGTGTGTATTCACAGTTTTTTAATCAGAAATTCTATGGGAGTTTCTATGGGTTCGGTTCCTTTGGAATCGAATCGGAGGGCCTATGGCAGGGCCACCGGACGCATCCTCAGGTTGCGGATGGAGGGTCTCGGTGCCGAGGGTTTCTGCTGAATACGGTTATAAAAGTTAATAAGCAGTCGCGGACAATTTTCCAGGAATGGTTCCGAAGAAAACCCCCAAGCTTACGCGTGAACAACGGTGCCGAAAGTTGAAAGGCACGGGTGATGTGTCTCTAAGGGTTTCTCTGGGATACCATGCGCCCTCCTAGATTATCAGCCATACCCTTGCATGCGGGGCTCTGCAAGGGTGGACGAACCCTTTTCCTAGCTTCTTGGGGGAACAACTATGATAGAACCAAACCCAGTTGTGAATACGGTTCAAAATAATCGAATGCGCAGAGCACCCGACAGTGGGTCGCCAAAGTGGGTCTTGAGTGGACGGATCGACTCAAGGATGACTTGCTGGATTGTTACGATGCCAGCATTATACCTGCTCGCAGGGGTTACATGGCGCGCCTGCAGACCCTGTGGTGCCAGAAACACCCAGAGGTTTCGCAACAGAGGTTACGAAACGGCGCGGAAAACCTTTTGAAAACAGGATATATACGCGGAATGCTGCCCCAATCGCTGCAAGAACAAGCCGCAGACGAAGAAGTGGAAGAGACATTAAGACCAACCGCGGAATTCAGGCATCCACCGAGAGATGATGGCGATTACAGGACGAGGAGAAACATCAACATTTAGGTTTTTCCTAAGCCCCAAGATCTGGCTGAAATGGATGACGTTCTTTGTGAGGGTCTCTCGGAGGAGTCCGACCTCTGTCTCATCACTTGTTCAGTTTATGATGCGGCGAGAGCTGTGGTCGATTC
>JAUMHM010000031.1:53434985-53454853 GCA_032362435.1 Melikaiella ostensackeni
AGTCTTGTTTCAAAGCGAAGGAACAAGTGTTGCGCAATTCTCAGAAAAAAAAGGTCATGGAAATTTTGAGATTTATTATAAATTACCAAGAAGTCTTGAAAATTTACGGAAAGTTTGGGAAACTAATGGAAACTTTGGAAAATCTATGTAAATTTACGGAAACTTTCAAAAATTGATGGAAACTCAGGGACTTTCAAGAGTTTTTAAAATGTGCAGAACTTTGCGCAAATATATGGAGAGTTATGGAAATTTTTGGAAATGTTTACAGAGTATTGCGAAAATTTATGAAAACTTTCCAACATTGTAGAAGTACTCTTGTCACATGTGCATTGAACGGTCTTTTCTCATCTTCGAGACCAAACTGCAGGAGACTGGTGCCCTCCTCAGTATACAAGACAAACCAATCATAACTCCTTTGGTTATAACTGTATAAAAATTTAAAATATCAATGAATTATATAAATGATATAATAATAATAAGAATAATAATTAAAATACAGTACCGTCCAGGAGTATGAGGACACCTAAAAAACTAGCAATTAAAAGCATCCACCTACTCATCGCATTATTTCGTAACCAAATGAGATAGAATAATTTATAAAAGGGCGTTGGATAACTTATTTAATTTCGCCTCAAATGAGCCTGTTTGAAATATTATTGGCGAATAGAGACAGAGAGACTAAGAATGCTGGCAAAATCTAGGAAAATTATGGTAAAGGATTGTCATAAAAAATGTAGAGGCGTGCTCAAGACGAAAATCGCTTGTTTTTGTCTCATGCACGCATCTACACTTTTTATGATAATTCGAGAACCATTTAACATTTTTGCAGTTTCTTGGATCTATTTTGAAGAAGAGATTTTATGGTTTATTATGCGTGAGTTTCAATCTTTTGTCATAATTTTCCTAGATTTTGCCGGAAGTTGAAGTTGAATCATGAAAATTGGCAGAAATCCGAAATCAGATCGGTTTTTTTCACTCACTAACTCAGTCTATTCATAAAAAAAAAATTCAAACGGGGCTTATTTGACGCAGAGTTGAATAAACTTTTTGATCCTTTTCTATAAATTATTCTACCTCATTTTGTTCTGAACATATCATGCAAGAAGTGAGGGAATGTTTTACATAGTTAGTTTTGTAGGTGTCCTCATACTCCTGGAATGTACTGTAAACTTTATATACATATCTTGTACATGTGCGACACACAGATCCAGTTACGCTGTGATTGTCAACATAATTTTCAAACGACTTCCTAATGTGGGTTTCTAATTTATTCTTGATAACAAACATATCTTTTGCTTTTTTTAAACGAAACAAACAGAATTTATTATGATTGTTATCATATGTAGGAGCATGATCTTTCGAAATCTTTGAATGTGATACTAAATTGATCGCGGTTTGATAGTTAGAATAAAAGAATAAGGTTTTAGTGAGAACATCAGATTTAAAAATAATTGAAAAACGGCTATGTCGATAATAACAATACTCTTTTTTTCATTCTCATGCCATTTTTTTCTATCTTTTGCGCACACTATGCAAATTTATCATTAAAAATACGAAACCGACTCAACTGACACTGAGAAAGTCAATGATTCTATCCACGAAGACGTTTCCAGATAAGCTTTTCTGGAATTCGAAAGTACATACACAGGAAAACACTTCCTACATAGAATGAAGGTGCATTTGCTTATTTAAATTGCTAATTGTCAATCGAATCTTCACTTCCTCATATTTCGCATGTTTCAAATTCAAATCACTCCTATTTTCATAATACAGTCTGAAAAAAGCTCTTCTTGGTCAATTTTTAATATAGGAATTTTAAAAAAATCTGATTCCAGATTATCGGTTTTGATGCTATAAGAAAGTGAATATTTTGAAGTTATTCGGTGTTTCTTTGTCTACTGGCGGATGTTTTTTCGCTTTGCAGCTGAAAATATTTACCAGCCCATTGAACTAATTAGATAAGAACGACACACCCCTCACTGTTCATACAAAATACTCTTATTCGGTGTAAGAAACAGTTGCGAAATGACAAATAATTAGAACGCAATTTACCAAGTTATGAATCATATTTTTTATCTACACGGAATGTTCGCACCTAAATTAATTTCCAACCTATGAATTCGAACATTTTTTAGTGTAACATTTCAGATGCATTACAATTTGAATACCGGCAACTCCATCGCTGATTTACAAAATACAAATATTCATCTCAACGATTTTTTTCAAACCTACACAACTTGTTACGCATATGAAAAAAATAGATTACAGATATTTTGCTCGGAAATTTTTTTTTCAAAGAGTTATCGCGTTTTGAATTTTAATATTTTCTCTAAAGAAATATGAAAGGTTTCCATTATAAGTTGTACTGTTCGGCTTGGTTTGCATTTAATTAATTGAAACTATACACTTTTATATGAAATTGAACGGGGAATCAATAAAGTCTTCATGCTTTTTAAATATTTTTCGGATTGTTGTTTTTAAATTTTCCTACGTCGAGTTTCTGAAAATTGACCGATTAGATTTTCACCATGTATTTTTCATTAATTCTCTAAAGAGTCCTCTTCTAAAAAAATGTAATAGTGGGCGTTTGCGTTATTTATAAAATTAATTTTCTTAGACCGAATCCATTTCAAATCAGACAGGTAGGTACACTTTAAGACGTAGAATCTTTTGGTGACAAAATATTTGTTTTTAGAAGAAATTAGGTGAGGCTTATTTTTCCGATTTGAGATAGCAGACTTTTCTGCGAAGTTATGAGTATTTGAATTACAAAGTTTATTTTCCAAAAAAACATCAGTTCTTTCTTTAAACCTCTACAACTTTTGACCTGATTGAGATATTTATATTTTATTTCCAGATTCTGATGAGGTATATCTTCCTGCTTTAAAATTCTTCGGAAAATTTTAAAAAGGTTTAAAAGTAAGAAAATGTAGTCGATTTTTTGAAAATATAAAGAACCTACTTCAAAAAAAAACTCATATTTTCTGCTATCATTTTGTAAAATTTATACTTCTATGAGGAAGAAATCCTGTGATTTTTATGCTGACCAAAACATTATCGCGTGTACAAGAATTTTTATTCGAAAAAATGAATTTTTCGAATTTATCTCGCAAACGATGCAAAATATTATAAAAGAGTAAGAGGTATTTTTTGTAGAACTTCTCAAAGGGGTAAAACTTTTTTATTAACATTTTTCGCATCTATCATTGTTCGTTAGAAAAGTGTGAAAATTAAACTTTTTGAAGAAAAAATTCTCCTGTGCACAAATGGTTTGGCCCGCATAAAACGATTTTGTTAATTTTTGACCTTTTTAATATTTTCCGACGGATTTCAAAGAAGGAAGATACACATCATCAGAATCTGTAAAAAAAATTTTAATACAGAAAAAGTTATAGAGGTTTAACGAACGATTTTGGGGTTTTTTTTTTAGCAAACTTCAAAGTTCAAATAAATGGTTAAAATACTCATTTTTCGAATATATTCAAATATTTTTACCTGTTGTGTACATATTTTGAAAGATTTTCGAAACTCTTATTACAAATCTCAAATACATTCCCTTATCTCTTAGTTTTTATATTTTAATGCTCATTAAGCTTCTTGAAAAAATATTTTGGACGGTTTGAAAAATTTTTCATTCCCAAAATTTCCTTGTCTCAAATGGTTAACTTTTTGGTAATCACCCATGGATAGTAAAATTTCAAATGTGAGTCGAGAAATACAGTATTATTTGAAGTGAAATTTAACTCTCTTTGAGTCATTAATAAGCTTAAAAAATAACTCATTCATGTATAATTTGTGTTATCATTTTTTTTCAACACACATTCATTTTGAAATACTGTTTTTCTTGTTAAACTAAATATTAACCCTTAATTTAAGGAAATAATTTTTCTCCTAAAAAACTTAAATAATTTTGTTCCAATATTTAATTCCTGATTTACGCAAACGCCCATTGTTTTCAACATGGAAGAGGAGTCTTTAGAGCATAAAAAAAATACATGAAAAAATCGAATCAAGCAATTTTAAGAAATTCGATTTTGAAACATTTTTTAAAAATAATTTAAAAGACATCCAGTATAATAGTCCAAGCAGTACACTTGAAATATTAAATTTTTTGATCTAATTGTTACAAAAGCATAACATTTGGTGCGAAGGTTCCTCCTGACATTAAAATACTTTTTAGAAGGGGTGACAACAATTTAAAGAAACTTTTTTTTTTGAAATGCTGTATTTTCTTTAATTATTAGGGTATTTAACTCTCCTTTTTTTATACAAGTGAAGAATTTTGCGCTCCTTCGAAATCAGACGGAAATTTTTTTTTTAATCATCGAAATGGCGGCGATTTTTATGAAAATAAAAAATTCTTATTTTTTCAAAAATACGCGAGATAAACAAAAAGTTTGAAGAGTAAAGTTGTTCCTCTTCAAACAATTCAAAAAAGGTTTCCGTAATACCTTTCAATATTTTCCTCCGTTTTGGAAACATATGCATTTTTTTCAAAAAATTACCATTTTTGCTTTCTGTCTATTTAAATACCTTTGAGGTACCGTTTTTTACGACTTTTCAGTGATAATGTCATTAGAAGTGGGCACCTTAATCTTTTCTTACTTTATTTGTACAAAATATTCACAAATAATTTTTTTTTTTTTTGATAACGAAAAAATTTTTTGCAAAATATCGAAAAGTGGTAAAGGAATTTTTTGCAGATATTTCAAAAAAAACAACTTTTTTGGATCTCGCGTATTTTTAGAAAAAAAGTTATAATTTCTGATTTTCAGAAAAATCACCGCAATTTGGTAAGCTTTCAAAAAATTTCCAATTTTCCAGCGTATTTCGAGAGAGCGTGAAATCTCTCACTAGATTCAAAAAAGAACATGTAAATATCTTAATTGGTTTGAAAAATAAGGCATTTCAAGGAACATTTGCCACCATTTACAAAAATATACATATTGAAGAAGTTTTTGCCACCCTTCTAAAAAGTTTTATAATGTCGAATTTGAAATTTAATTTGTCACATCAAATTTCATACCTTTTTAACAATTCGAGCAAAATTTAAGTGTATCGCTTGGACTATAAGCAGGAAGAACTAATTGAAAGTGTTTAGGACCACGAAATTCGGATTTCCGGTTTGATTTTACATAAAAATGTACTGATTCAATTAATCTAATGAAAGCGAAGCCTAACGGTATAACTTATTAAGAAAATACACTCATCTCGCGTAACTGTGCCGCCCTCGTATCGAGAAGCCGGCACAAACACTGGCGGCACAGTTACGGGAGATAAGTAGTGTATTTCATTTTTCTTTGCAGAAAATACTAAAAATCGAAAAAAAATTAAAATGCGATAACTTTTCGAAAAAAAATTTTTCAAACAAAATGTCTAAGATCTATTTTTTTCTATGTGTAACGAGTTGCGTAAGTTCGAAAAAATTGGTGAGATGAATGTTTGTTTTTTGTGGATCTGGCATGGAGTTCCTTGTACCCAAATTAAAAAAGCTCTCGAATTTTGGAAGCTTTCCAAATAACAAAACTATTAACATTTGAAACGATTTAAAATTATGCCTTCTATAATTAAGGAGTCAGCGTCTATAAAAAAAAAAATTTGTCTAAATTTCTGGAAAAACGAAAACTGGAATTATTCCAGTTTTCGTTTCTCCAGAAATTTAGGCAAATTTTGTATCTCAGAAACTACTTTGAGAAATTTTAAGAACGTTAATGTGCTCGAAAACAATTAAAGTTATTTCCAAGTACAATAACGTTTTACAAATTTTATAAATTAGTTTCTGAGATGCAAAATTTGCCGAAATTTCTCAAAAAACATAAAATAGACTTATGCGTTTATCGCCGCTTACTTCTCAATTTTGCGACAAGAGCACTGAAACAAGAACATTAGTATCAATTAAAATTTCAAGTTTAGAATTCTGTGAAAACCTAAGTTTGGAAATTAGCATATTTCCTTCTAACTGGCTGGTTCTATTTGAGACTTCCATAATGAGTCTGGACTCCGGCCGGAACTCCTATCACATGACATAATAAGTGGAACTTTCCAACGTGTATAAACGATCTGTCCGCTGTGAATGAAAGCGTCTCCGATTATTTCGACATTTGTAACGGCAGATAAAATGAAGCACGTGTCTACGCGTGGGCGTTCGCGGTTCAACGTGAAAAGCGATATTAAATTTATTTCTTAAAGATCGAAACGAAATCTGCTTTCATTACGAACATATTTTGTTTACTAAAAAAAGAACACCCAAAACGTTCACAAATCAAAAATAAACTTTGAGACTAGCCGCTTTTCCGGCTCATTGGAGACGAATGTAAAATAAATGTATAACAAAAAAGAAAAAAGAGGGAGAAAAAGAAAGAATCAACCAAAACCAACCTCTCACTCTTTCCTTTCTCTGTCTTTTTTATACTATTGGGGACCAACATGTTTCGAAGTCAATTTAGAATTCCTCATCAGGGACAATTTATAGGAAAACTACAGTTATAAATAATAAAACATATATTAAATAAATTCAAATATTAATTGAAAATAAGAATAAAACATTTCTTTTCAAATGTTGTTTGGTCAATCTTTCCATTTTATTATTAAAATCAAAAATCTTCAAGATCGAAATGAATTATAGTTTCTTATATTGTTCTAAAATGGAAAACATCAAAAAGTTCTGTGTATCTGTGCATGGCAACCTTTTTAACCAAATTGAAGATAGATTTCTTAAATTGATTGATATTCTCATTGAATATTTCTTTTTTTTCTTTTTTTCTTAAAGTCAAAACATATTTTCTTGTTAATATGAAATATCTTTTTCGAAAAAACCCACGAATTTCGCATTTCATGAATAAATCCCTCTGCAATGCATTCAATCTCAGTTTTTACTTATTGAATAAATTCTTCAATACTTTTCACCGGTCTTCCAATAACATCCATCATAAAGTCACATTACCTTCAATTTTTATCAATTTCATTGAAAACCATAATACCAAGAACAGGAAAATCAGAATTAAATAAAATATTTTTTCTTATCTTCCTGCGTAGAAAATACAAAAATTGTAATCCTATGTTTTGTAAACAATTCACGGAGTCTCACGGTCAAAGTAAACAATGCCCGAGACTCGAACTAACTCGAGGTTCTAGTGTATTTCATATTAATAAGAAAAAATGTTTCGACTTGAATAAAAAAAGAGAACAAAAAAACCTTCAATGAAAATACTAATAAATTTAAGGAATCCATCTTTGATTTAGTTGAAAAGGTTGCCATGCACAGATACACAGAACTTTCTGGTGTTTTCCATTTTAGAATAATATAAGAAAGTGAATTTCATTTCGATCTTGAAGATTTTTGATTTTGATGAGAAAATGGAAAGATTGCTCAAATAAACATGTTGATCCCCAGTAGTATGTAAAAGACGGAGAAAAGGAAGAGTGAGTGGTTGGTTTTGGTTGACTCCTTCTTTTTCTCCCCCTTTTTTCTCTTTGTCGTACATTTATTGTACATTTGTCTCTGATGAGCCAGAAAAGCGAGTAGTCTCGAAGTCTATTTTTGATTTCTGAACTTTTTGGGTGTTATATTTTAGTACACAAAAAATTTTCATAATGAAAGTAAATTTCATTTCGATGTTTGAAAAATTTTGAAAGGGAGACATGAAGCAAAGATTTGGTTCAATCTGCAGGGTTGCCTATGAAGAGTATTAAAATTTCCTTGAATTAAGGTATGAATGATTAACTCAACTTACGAAAAGATATCTATTTTTATTTAAATATTGTATGCAAATTTGAGTAAGTTAGCAATTTTTAGAAATGTGTTATTGTGTTGGATTATTGCCTTTTTCTTTTTTAAAAAATGGAATAATCTGAATAAATTGATTCTAAATCAACCCACAATATTTAATTTAATTTTTTTATTAGGATCGCAATGAAATCTACTTTCATATAAACTTTTTCAAGTACCAAAAACAGAACATAAAAAGCCTCACAAATCAAAAATAGACTTCCTGCTACCTCCTCTCCGACTCATTACAGACAAATTTTTAACAAAAGTAAAAAAGAGGGAGAAAAAGGAAAAAGTCAGGCAAAACCAATCTCTCACTTATTCCTTATTCCTTCTACGTCTTTTTTATACTACTAGAGATGTACAAAATATGTGTATATTTTTGTTATGTATCACTGAGTAATTTTTAATAATTAGTTTCAAACATTTTTAAAACAATAATTAATCATTTTGAATTGAAAGCGTTTGAAATAAAAAAAAAACATATTCAACAATTTGGAGTTGAAAGCGTTTCAAAACGAACAATTTTAGATTAGAAAAAATTTTGAAGAGGGACAATATTCCGAATAGAATAAAAAGGAGCTGAACTGTAATTAAACTTGTAATGAAAACTTATGAAAGGGAAAAATTGAACTTTCATCGTTCAACATGAGAATTCAGAACTCTAAAATTGTAAATATTCAAAATCAAAGAATTTATTCAATTACTGAGGTATGAATTCCAAATACTTCAATTTTTATCTATTTTGATTTTAAGCAACACAATTTTCAAATTATTTATTTCAAATCGTTTAATTTTTAACACTCCATCTAGAATTATTATTCATTCTTGAAATTCTGGAGACATTTTATTTAAAATTGTTCAATTACAAATCCTTGAAACTGAAAATTGTACAACTATCAAGTCTTTCAATTTGATATGCTCCGATTTTGAACAATTTAAAAAACCAGAGAATTTAGTACGTTTAAAATCAAAACTGAACAATTTATAATATCTATATCTAAAATTATTTAATTTGAAACTGACTATCTAGGCTTTTAATATGAAATTTTGCAATTTTGAAAGATTTAATAGTGAAAATGTCCTGACATTTTCAATATTTTTATTTGATACTATTTTCAATCAAAACCTACTGAATGCCTATTTTGACGAGTAAGGGATCGTTCACATATTACGTAACGCATTTTTCTTTTGTTTAAATAAAGAAGAGAATAAAATTGCCGTGAAATTAGAAAGGACACAACAATATAAACAATAGAAAAACGTGTTACGTAATATATGAACGACCCCTAAAGAATAAAATTTTTTTTTAACCTGAAGGTATTTAAAAAAAAACCTAAGCTTTCCTTTCGGTAAAAAAGAAGAAAAAATTAACCCTAATTCGAAAAAAGTCCAACTTTTTTACCTCAACCCTCCCCCCCCCCTCCCCCGGTAAATATGTGTTTCAACGACAAAATTTTTTCTTCAGAAACTATCATCCAATATCACCCACTTCAAACTTAGACACTATCTCAAAATAAAACAATTAAAATTGTCAAATTTTAAACTAGTATCTGAGATGAAGAATGTAAGGGGAAATAAAGAAAGAAATTGAGAAATTGGAAAAACGGGGAAAGCCATGCAGAAGAATACAAAAGGAAGGTGAAAGAGTGTGATGATTTATGTGATATAAAAAAAAGAGGAAGAGAATAAAAGGTTTGAGTACGAGGCAGAAAAGGCTAAGAGAGGAAAAAAGGGAAAAGTTAATCAGGAGATCGAAATATTAGAATGGAAAACATATTTTATCTAGTTGTTAGGAAGAGTGGAAAAGGAAATAAAGGAAGGTGGAAAAAAGGGAAGGGAAAACGACGAAGAAGATACCACAAGGGAAGAAATAGCGAGGAACGGTCATTGAAAGTGGGAAAGATATTGATAAAATCCCGTATGAAGTTTGAAAATATGGAAGAAAGGAATTGAAGGACTGGGCGTGGGTAATGTGCAACAGACTATAATGGTTCGAATAGTGAAAGAAGGAAAAAGGGGAAGGGGTGAAAGATTTTAGGGGGTGACGTTGATGCCGATATTATATAAGATATATGTGACAATAGTATTAGAGTGGGCGTGAAAATTTGAAAAGAAACTGATGGAGGGAAAGGAAGACGAGTTAGCGAGATAGTGTTGCAGAGAAGTGGAAGAAAGAGGAAAGAGTTTTATAGGGATAGAAGGATAGATAGATGAAGAAGGATAGGGAAATCAAGAGACAATAAATGGTATAAGGTGATAAAAAGAGAAGGATCGTCAGAGTATCTGAAAAGAGGCTGGAGGGACAGGAGATGGAGAAAAATAGCTAGATGGAGACTAGAAAATGGAGTAAAAGAAGCAATGTTTTAGAAGAAGAATAAGAAGAGAAAATGCAGAGTATGTGAATGGGTAGAGAAGACGTGGGAGCATGTATGGGATTGATGTATAAGAGGAATGGACGAGAGAGGAGGATGGCAAGAGAATGTTAAAAACATTTCAGGGGTGCAGGGGCTGGGAGTTGAATGGATGAAGGAGGTAGAAAAAGTTAAAGGAGTTGAAGAAGAAGAATGTGAGAGTGTGGGGAAGAGAGAACGTTAAGCATGAGTGTGAAGGAAAAGAGGAGAAAAAGGAAACGGAGGTCACATAGAAGCTTAAGGGTGACTGAAATTATTCAGTAAGTTTAAGTTCAATTAAATAGAATAATCTGAATAGATTGGTTCTAAATCAACTTACCATATGTAATTATTTCAACTTGAAACGTCCTGTCAGTTAAGCAGACAATTGACTCACCAAATTCACACAATAGATGACTTATTAACACAGCTGGTCCAAGACTATCATTCTTACATACACATTCTATTTAAACTTTCAAGATACACTGTAAAAAAGTGGTTGAAAATTACCACATTAATCACGGTAAATAACAGCATAAAAATACCAGTGATTAACGTGGTAGTTTTACCAAAAACGTGTAAAGTCAGTATTTGAAAATTTATTAAATAATAGATTTTAATTTGTTCATATTTTTAATGATAGAAAATAAAAATGCAGGGACGTGAATGCTTTATAATTTACATTGATAAAATATATTTTCAGAAGTATTATACTCTGCATACTAATTTCTCCTCTTTCTTGTTTCAGGTAAGCAATTATAGTTATTTCGCAAACATCTGAGTAAGTAGAGATTTTAAATCTGAACCAAAATATATAATTATTATCATTATATATGGGGTTTAATTTATAGTGTCGTATTGTGTTTTGGCAGTGAAAAATTATTAAATTGTAGTTAATTAATTTGAGGATAATTTGTTAAATATTATTTTATTGCATTAGACTGTACTGTTCTTTTCACTATTTTCATCCTTCAGTGGTACACTTTAATCATACCATTTTAATAGTAGCATCTACCCAATTCCATAGTTCAAAATTAGATTTTCAAAAAAATTTAAAGTAATATTTTACTTTTATTATAATGTGTTGCAACATAAAAATGATTTCTAAAAATACAATCTTAATAAATATACAAAAAGTGTATGAAACTTTATTAATTAATATTTTATTAAAACTTATTTATATAATTGAATTCCAATGTGAAAATAGGACGAAAGTAAGAATTATTAGGATAATTAAGTCGTTGTGCTTATTTAACGAAAATACATATTATTTTCAAACCAAGGGCGCGAAAAAATAACTCAAATAAGAATTTTATTTTGGTAATTACTTGTCTAATCAATTGTATTATAAACAATAATAATAATAAAATTATAATTTTCATATTTTAAGCCTCGAGAAGCAGATTTAATTGTTATTTTGACTTTTAAAATATCGAAAATGGTTTATATCAAATGATTGTCATTAAATACAAAAAATTATAATTATTATAATTATAAATATAAATAAGAGCGTACTTATTTATCAGGCGAATCATTATTTTTATGCTTATAATAATTAATGTGAATAGAAGAAAACATTTCATGTAAGTCTGAAATACTTTTTTTCCATTCAATTAAAAATCGGATAATTCCATTTTTTCGATTTTCATCCTTAAACATTTTCAAGTTCGGTTTTGTTAGTCTATAAGAATAAATGCCTAGACTAAGTGTCGCGGTTTCAGATTACGAAATAGTACAATAACACGAGTTATAAAAAATTGGAATGAATGAATCACATTCTGATATTGAATTACAAAAGACGATATTACTGTTGACTCTTCTTTATTTGTTTATGCCCTCTCCCTTTCACGAGTTTAAGAGTCTTTACAGATCCATCACATACTTTTTCATCTACAATTCTTATATAATATCTTACCAACTATTTTTACAATATCGCCTTAACCATTACTCTCAATCCTATACGCTTACGACCTTGCCCTAGACTTTCGTTTCCTCTTACCACTATCAACCTAAATATTGTAGCTCAATTCCACAACACTGCTTCCTTATTCTCCTTTTTTAGGTCTCATGTTTTGGCTTTACCCAAAAATCTGTCCGATCTCTTCCATCTGCTCTCCTTTCCATATTTCAGTATTTCGTTCTCTACGCAATCCTTATCTGTTGCTTTGTTCCTTTTCAGCCTTACGATCTCCACATTCACCTTCTTCATACTAATTTCATTTCCGCTGTCCTTGCCCCCGCCACCGTCTTTTTTCTTTAACCCTTTACCCTATTTTCCGCGCCTCCTAGCAATCTCTTCAAATACTTAGTCCACTCGTCCATCCCGATTTCCTCATTTATGCCCCTTCCTTCCACCTCTTTCCCTGTTCATCATTTCCCATTCCCTCCCTTCCTTTACCGCTTTCTCGACCTCTTCCCTGTACCTTTCCTTCTTCATCTGTCTTTCTTTACTTAACCTTCTCTCATGATCTCTGTTTCTTTAGTTCCTCTTCCCTCCATTCTCTTACACTTTCCTTCATCCTGTCTTTAATTTCCCTGCACTCGTCGTCCCACCAACCTCTCCAGCCCCCCATCTCCTTTCGGTCTCACCTCCTCCTTTACCTTATCTATCACTCTTTTCAGTTTTGCTAGCAGCAAGTCTACTCCTTCCTCTTCTGTACTCCCTTTCTCCTCATTTTCCATGTTTCCTCTATTCTCTCAACTTATCTTCACCCCAACTGCCCATTTTCAGTTTCCTTTCTCCTATTTCTTTCTTCTTTCTCCTACGGCATTTGGTCCTCCACATCTCAATGACGCTATCACCGGAAAATGCTTGGAGCCTACCCCATTGTCCACTTCCATCAGCCTCCTTATTCTTTCTTCTGCCAGAATGTAATCCATTACGGTGTTCCCTTTACCTGTGAACGTAATTTCCACTTCTTCATTCCCCTTGGTATTGCCCTTACAAATCAACCATCCTGCCTCTCCCAACAAGTCTAGGTCTACTATAGAAGCCTCCTGCCCTCTCGATCCGTTTCCTTATGTTTCCAGTTTCTTAGGAAGACCCCCTTTTCTTCGTCCCACACCTCTGCCCCTTGTTCTCGGCTCATGCATTCAGCCCCCCCCCCTCTACCAGCACCAAGACCTCCTTTTATTCCTGTGTCCATTTCCTCCTCATCTTCCATCCTCGCTCTTCTCCTCCTCTCCTCTCCTCCTGTACACGCATACAATCGCCACAACCACTTTTCCTATTTTATTCTTCTCACCAATGTTCCGTCCTTTTCTTCCGTATTCTTTTTCGTTTCTTCCTCTACCACCATTTCCTTTCTTATCCCTGACACCATGCCATCCAATGAAGGCCGTTGTCCGCCTAAGACTTCTTGAAATTTTGAGAAAATTCCAAAAATAATTTAGAATTTGAAAAGAATTTAAAAAATTTTTAACAAAATAAAGATTTTCAGTAAGTTTTTTTCCAAAATTAGGTGAAGTCCAGTAAAATAAGAAAAGTTCTTTTCAATTTTGAATTTTCTATATTCTTTTTCGTCTTATCTGAAATCTTCAAAAATCTTTTTAAATTATCTCAAGAATCTTAGGAAAATTTTATATATATAACAAACAAAAAAATGTTAAGAGTGTCAAAAAGTCGCAAATTATTGATGAAAGCTGTTGCCCACCTAAGACTTCCTGAAGTTCCGAAAAAATTTAAAAAATGATTAAAAATTTAGAAAGAATTAAAAAAAATTTTAAACAAAATAAAGATTTTCAAGTAAGTTTTTCCTCAAATTTGGTAAAATCCATTCAAGAAAAAATTCATTACAATTTTTAATTTTTTAGATTCCTTTTTGATTTACCTGTAATCTTCAAAAATCTTTTTGAATTATCTCAAGAATCTTAGGAAAATTTTATATATGAAACCAAAAAAATGTTAAAAGTGTTGAAAAGTCGCGAATTATTAACGAAGGCCGTTGCCTACCTAAGACTTTCTGAAGTTTCGAAAAAATTTGTAATATAATTTCAAATTTGAATAGAATTTAAAAAAATTAAAACAAAATAAAGATTCTTGAAGTAATTTTTTCTGAAATCTGGTAAAATCCAGTAAAATAAAAATAAAAAATTCATTACAATTTTTAATTTTTTAGATTCCTTTTTGACTTACCTGTAATCTTCAAAAATCTTTTTGAATTTTTTCAGGAATCTCATGAAAATTTTATATATAAAACCAAAAAAAGTATTAAACGTGTTAAAAATTCGCGAATTATTAATTGAGGCCGTTGCCCACATAAGACTTTCTGAAGTTTTGAAAAAATTTCGAAAATAATTTTAAATTTGAAAAGATTTGAAAAAAATTTTAACTAAATGAAGACTTTTGAAGTCAGTTTTTTCTAAAATTTGGTGAAATCGTGTAAAATAAAAAAAAAAATTCAATGCTTGAGCTACCTATTCCTTCAATGATTAAAAAATAATAAACAAATAAAAAACCAATTGATAATAAGACTTATTTCCTTGAATAGCAAGCAAATGCCGTTCAACCTCATTTTCATGGGGTGTAGAATTCCTAAAATATAATCATATCTCGAATTCGAGTGTTCCAAAGCTTTGAACAAATGAAATAATAGTTATGCGAAATTTTTATTGTGTATTAAAAATTATTTTCCCCTTTAAAGCAAAAAACTCCACGCGCGCCTGGTGCGCGATTAGTAATGCTAGTAAGATTAAATATTGCAATAAGCATCAATGAATAATGAGGCATCGGAAAAAGTGTCTTCTGAACTCATGTTTTGAAATTATAGGTTTTTACAGACTGGCATGCTAAGCAGAAATTACGATATACACGTGTTTCTTTGACAAAGGATAATTATTCTTTGACGTACTGAAACTGTTGCAACAAAGCGCATATCAAGGGGCGCGTAAGTTAATTTCGCGTTGGAGTTGCCACGTGCGTTTTAAAGCATCTGAGAGAGTCATTCAACTCAAATGCAGTAGCAAACCCGTTACTCAAGACGGAAATTCGTCATAGCAATTTTTTCATTTAAACATTCACAATTCAAAATCAAAAATTAATATTGATTGGGAAATGTTTAAAAAGAATTTAGACTATTATAGCAATTTTGAAACGAATGAACTAGTTTAATCAATTATTATATCTAACAGATATACATAAAGTAAATAATATCTACTTTTGTTAATTTTCTCTAAAAATAAACATGAATTTGACTGATTACTGATTTTGTTGAATGAAATATAATAGAATATCGGTTGTTAGATTTATTCTCGGAAAGAGGAAAAATAATTTTTTTGGTCACGCGCTATTTTAAAGATATAACAAAATAAATTACACTTAAAAATCGACGGAAAAAATGTTTTACGAATAAAAAATCATTTAATAATAGCAATTTTAATTTTTGTATCTTATTGTTCGGAGTTAAATTCTCAATATAAATATTTGAGAGTGACCTCTGAGAACAAAAATGAATTTTTGATCTTTCCCGGTTAACAAACATTTTTCCAGGTCATTAAAATCCAAAATAAAAACTTTCAAACCTGAACACTTTTTCAAAGTAAGTATTCAAATACTCAAATACTTAACTACAAAATCCAAACATCAGAACTCCTTTGATTTTAAAATTCCTTAAAATAAAAATTTTTAAATTTTAAATTTATAAATTTATAAAACTTTTTATACAGTGATATTAAAAATTAGAAACCCTTTAATGTATGTCTTTATTTTACGAAACAGTTTCGGAAGATCTATGCTGTTAGGTACATGTATTGTAAAATGATGATAAATTTCGGAAAATCATTATAAATGAAGCAAAATTGAGTTACCAATTTCGTAAATTCAAGATGCAGTTACGTAAAAGTATCGGAAATTTCATAAAATTTTCTGATACATATTCCAACGTAATAACTTCGTAAATTTCAGAATATTTCTAACAGTGTCATCCTATTGAAAGTATTGCATAGTACATAGTTCATGAAGAAAAGATGTTGTTGGACACATGCTTACCGAGAGGGTGGGTCTAAAATAGAGGTAAAAAAATTTTACTTTTTTGAATTAAGGGTTCTTTTTATAATTTTATTTTTTTTGCTGCTTAGGTTTTTTTCTTTGAATTACTTCAAGTCCTCCACACATCCCTATCCTTGCATACATCTTTTGCTTTCTTTTTATCCATATATCTTTTCATGCAAGCTCTTGTGTTTCTACGACTCTTTATATCTCTTCGATTAAAAGTCTCATTTACACATTCAAACCATTCTTTCTTTGGTACACTGCCGATAATCTTTCTACCTTCGTTTATAAGTCTGGATATCTCTGCTTCAATTTTACCGTCAGCAGTAAATAAACTTCCAAGATACACGAAATCATCAGCGTGTTTTATTCTCTCTTCATTTAAGGCAATGTCGCATACTTTTTCCTCACCCTTTCTTTCAAACACAATAATTGTTGCTTTATTCACGTCAATCTCAAGACCCATACTCTTCATACTGGTATCCAGTCTGCTCATCACTCTCTGCAAATTGACGACTGATTCTGCCGTAACAGTCTTATCACCTGCAAACGTCAGTCCACGTACTTTCTTTGTCCCGAGATCACCTCTTTCATCGTCTAAGAGATCCATTCTTAGACATTTGCCATTATAATGAAAATCCAAGAGGGCATAACGCAGCCTTGCCTAATGCCCTGCTTAATATCTAGCAAGCGCTCAAATGTCCATTCACTCTTACACTCTCTTTACTACCAGTATATATTGCTTTTATTGCTTTTAGAAGGCAACCATTCAGTTCACACTTTTCCAGGACTTCGCAAAGTTTACTTCTATCTATATTATTCTAAGCTTTCTCCAGACCAGCAAACGTAAGAAAACTTTCTGGTTTACTCTCAAACTTTTTTCTATGAACTGTCCCAAGCTAAATATCTGATCCTCACATGATCTTTCTATCATAATTCCACATTGGACTTCCCAGATTCTTTCTTTAGTTATTCCCATGACTTTACCAATAAGTATTTTGGTTAATATTTTGTCCACGGTACTTATTAAGCTAATATACTTTATCAACCTTTCCCTTGCAGAGTGAAACGATAATCACCTTTCTCCAATCATTTGGAACATCATCGTTCTCAGCACATATATTCATAAATTCGCTCAGCCACATAAACAAATATCCGCCACCCCTCTTAAGCATTTCAACGGTAACACCAACCATACCAGCAGCCCTATCATTGTTTAGTTTCTTAATTTTCGATATAATGTCGCAGATATCGATTCTTCTTTCGCCACCTACAACAGGATTGTCTAACGTATCCTTTTCTGCGTCACAGTTGTTATGCTCAATTAGTTTGACCTCCATATAATTTCTTGAAGAAATCACTCATACAGGCTTTAACTTTGTCCGTATTCCATACTATTTCATCATCATCATTCTTAATTCCGACTATCTCAGTGCTAATACTTTCTTTCCCAATCTTGTACACTCATCTCCCGTAACTGTGCCGCCTGTTTTTGTACCGGCTTCTTAGTCGTTCACGCTTGAATGCTTCTGTGTGTCCCCCTTAGCGTCCCTTGACGCCCAATACTCAAGGTCTTCTTCACTCGGACAGCCAGCGCCGTATTAGAAGTTATTTACATTGCGACTTTCTAGGCATATACTTTTGTACGTGTGTCGGGTTCAGAGAATATACATGCGGTCCTGAGTGTTTATTCACTCGTCGTTCTAAATCCGGTTGAAACTATATTTCAATAGCCCCCGTTACTGTAATGTGACGGGGGCTATTGTAATTATCAAAATGCTGTTTTCACTATAATTACGATAGGGCTCTCCATTCCCTTTTTATTGACCGCAAGCATCATTAATGACCTGGAAAATGTTTGATGTCCGGGAAATGACCAAAAATTGGTTTTTGTTTTTAGAGGCCACCTTAAAATATTTTAGATTTATATCGAGATGAAAACACGCGAAAAGCGAGAAGAAACATGGGAGCTTCAATGTGGCCAATGAGAATGAATGAATGGATGAATGAATGAATGAATAATGAATGAATGAATGAACGAACGGATTTGAATATTATTATCATTTTCTTAAAAAGTTGTAGTCACGAGATCTCGCACACATTGTTGTCGAAAACCTGGACTGATCGACTGATTGCGACACTGCGTGAATATATGACTTTTATTGGCTGTTTTCAGTTATTGCTTTGCTGTTACTATTATAACATACATTTTATCAAATTAAAAAGAATACAGTATTAAACTAATTGTAAGTTAAGTTTTTCACTGAAAATTATGAATTTTATGGATTATTGTAAATCACAATTTCCAAGTGAGGAATTTTAATTATAAACATTTATTTCAAAAAGAGAAAATTTAAAGGCGTTGTCTAACCAGGACAACAGCGCTGTGTTACGGAAAATTCCATAACGGTAGACAGTTTGAAATTCAAATTGTAAATGATTTTTTAATAATAAAAGCAACAATTCTGTTCTTAACTTTTCGACCACATGTTTTAAAAATGACAACGATTCTATTCATAAACCGTTCACCATATTACATGAGGTTATATGTATTTATATCTAATAATAAAGATCAGGAATTTTTTTTATCAATTTAGTAAATCAAAATTTTGCGACCAAACTATAATTATTTGTAAACTTTTTCACACTTTCAAAGAGATAAGAAAAATAAAATTATGGATTATGAATTATGGAATTTTGGAAAATTATGGAATTATCAATTACGGATACTGTAGGTAAAAGCGTAATTTGTTTTACCTTTGGAGTAACAGCTGATACAGCCAGCAGAAGCAGAAATTCAAATTTTCCGCCAATCAGAGACAACTTCCCCTAAACTCATCCAACCTCTTTCTGCTTTAAGATTATCAACACGAAATTCTTAATAATATGTTACTTCTTCGCTTTATATCAATGAATTTTTGTTCTAAGGTAAATAATATTAATGATTTTTCAACTTTTTATAAATGTCTACTTCATTTTACTTTTTATAACGTTTTATTTAACGTTTATTTTACGTTTTGTTTTGTATTTTGCCTGTACAGTGCGTCATCAAGGTACATTAATGCTTAAACAATATATTTCGAATAAAATTTATCAATATCACGTATTAAATAAAATGATTTTTGTAGTTTTTGAAAGGGGCCCGTCTTAGGAAACCAGGTTCCTTAGACGGTTCATTTGACATATTTTTTTCAACATCAAAATTTATTGCCTTTTGAACATTTTCTGTACTTGTATGTATGTTTGCATGTGTTTGAAAAAATGATTTTTTAAAAACAATAGTTGCTGATAACTTAATTTCTATCGACCTACGCCAAAAATCCTTTTATAACTTATAACTTGAATGCAAAAAGAACCCCGTGGCCAAGTATCACGTGAATATTCTTGGGTGACCTGTTCGGAAGTATACCCGAAGTTCATATATTTTTTCATTTGGATATGTTTTAACTTTTTAATTTTTTTTGCAAACGATTCTTTTTAAATATATTTTTCACAACTAAACCACTATTGGCACTTTGATATCGTTGCACCTGTCCTTTATTGTTTAAATAAGTCTGAGGTAGTATTTTTATTCGTGAAACTTTGTATTTGGAGAAGTGAAGAGGTATCGTGAACGTAATTTCTAATTTTATCAGGTGTATGATAAAATCGGGACTCGAAGTCTTTTTTAAGATTTTTGCAGAGTATCTTGCATTGAGTCACAGCTAGTCGCCGCACG
>JAUMHM010000031.1:53473923-53501850 GCA_032362435.1 Melikaiella ostensackeni
CAAGCGCCTGTTGGTCTTTTGATCTATCGTCGGCTTTACCCTTCGATTTGAATCGGCCAAAGCTCTCGCCGCATCATGAACTGAACAAGTGATGGTCCAGAGGTCGGTCTCCTTCGAGAGATCCTCATGAAGGTCGTCATCCATTTCAGCCAGATCTTGGAGCTTAGAAGGAACCTGTATGTTGATGTTTCTCCTCGTCCTGAAATCGCCATCATTTCTCGGGGATGCCTTATTTCCGCAGCTGGCTTTAATGTCGCTGCCACATCTTCATCTGCGGCTTGTTCTTGCAGTGGCTGGGGAAACATTCCGCGTATATATCCTGTTCACAACAGGTTGTCGACTCAATTTCGCAACCTCTGTTGCGAAAAGTGCGAGAGCTCTGGGTGTTTCTGGCACCACAGAGTGTGCAGGCGCGCCATGTAACCCCTGCGAGCAGGGACAAAGCTGGGATTGAAGCTATCCAGGATCTCGGAGTCGACCCGACCACTCAAGACATCGACCGTCTCGCCGATCCGTCATCGTGTTTTCATCCCAATTTCGGATGAAGAACTCACTTTGAAAGTAGTTGGCAACGCAAGATCGCCTTCTTGAAAAGTACATTTGAAAATTCTGTCTGTTATTTCCACGCGCGCATTTATCTATATTTTTCAGTGTTCTCAATAATTTGTTATGTGTAGTGGGCATTTCCTCTAGTCAAATGCAATTTGCGATAAGTATTTTACTTTACTTGTAATATTTTATCTTATGCAAAACATAAGGTTTTCAAATGCCTCAGACTTAAAAGAGAACAGTTTCTCAAATTATGCCGGAAAGTTTCGAAAATGTATGGAAACTCACGGACTTTCGAGAATTTTTAAATCTGCGGAATCTTGCGCGAATATATGAAGAGTAAGAGAAACTTTTGGAAATTTACGCAGAGTTTTGGGAAAATTTATCAAAATTTTTCGAAATTGTAGAAGGCTTTGCAGATTTATAGGAGTTCTAAAAATTAACTTTTTAAAGTGAGAACTTAGTGGCGTTTATGAGCTTGTCAAGTTTTCACCCACAGTTGAGTATTCTTGTCACATTTTGTAGCATTGAATGGTCTTTTACCATCGATGAATGGAGGTTAGGTGTTTGGAATGCTAGAGGTGTAAATGATTTTAAGAAAGAAAAATTGCGGGATACAATGCGCGTAAGGAAACTAGATATTTTGTGTGAACCGAAAACAAAGAAGAAGGGAAAGAATAATTCTACTTGGAGATATGAATGGCTGAGTTGGTGTGCGACGTGAAGATACTGCGCCATTACGGAGAGCCAAAAACGAACGGTATAGTAGAGGCTGTATAGATAATACTACGGGATAGCATCTTCAAGAGTGCATCTGAAGCGTGCGGTCCTGCGGCTGTAGGAAGAAAGGCTGGAGGTGCTTGGTGATATGATAAAATCCGCGAGGCTGTCAACGACAAAAAGCAAACGTACTTGAGAATTTTAAATAGTGAAGGTCTGAGCAATGAAGAGAGCACTAAATTAGAAAATAATTATAGAAATAAAAACAGAGGAGGCAAGATACTAGTAAAAAATAGCAAGGATAAAATCAAAGCGGAAGGAGATAAAAAAATTCAAAACGACTTTCAAGGAAATAAGAAATTATTATGGAAATGGGTTAAGGAGATTAGGAAAGGAAGTTCCAGCACTGAAGTAGTCGGAATCAAGAATGCTGATGGTGAAATGGTATCGGATTCGGAAAAAGTGAAAAACTGTATGAGAAACTTCTTCAAGCAATTGTATGGAGGTCTAGCTGTGGAGCATAACAACCTTTCCATTGAAGAAAATACGTTAGGCAATCCCGCTGTAGGTAACGGAAGAAGAATCAATATCGACGACATTATATCCGTGATTAAGAAACTAAGGAATGGTGAGGCTGCTGGTATGGACGGCATCACCGCTGAAATGCTTAAGAGCGGTGGCGGATATTTTTTTGTGTGGCTGAGCGAATTTATGAATGTGGGTGCTATAAATGGTGAAGTTCCAAATAATTGGAAAAAGGCGATTATCGTCCTAATCTACAAGGCAAAAGGGTGATAAGGACGACTGTGCTAATTATAGAGCGATTAGCCTACTAAGTGCCGTGGGCAAAATATTTACCGAAATATTGCTGACGGAAAGATTGATCTAGAGATATCCAGAGGAATAAACGAGGGTAGAAAGATTATCGGCAGTGAACAAGCTATGACTGGTAGTAAAAATGTAACGAATAAAGCTAACATTGCAATATACAACTTTGTGCTTGCACCCACAATGCTGTCTGCTAGCGAGACCTGGACGTATCAATAAAATGATAGGAGCAAAGTTAACGCGGTTGGCATACAGATCCTGCGGAATATGTGTGGTAAAACGCTAATAGACAAAGGCAGTAATGAGTGGGTTCTCAAAGAATGTGGTGTAGAAGAAACATTGTTTGACAAGAGTGAGAGAAATTTCCCGAGATGGTTTGGTCATGTTGAGAGAATGAGTGAAGAGCGTTTAACAAATCAAGTTTATTTGGGTGCGTACCCAGAGGTAGAGCGAAGAAAGAATGGTTGGAGAGTGTGAATGGGACCCTGAAGAGGAGGGATATTCGGAGTCGTGGAAATACAAGAACGTGCATGAAATGATGCATGGATATAACGGGAGCAGAAGAGGTATGTAAGGATAGGAATGTATGAAGAGCAATTGTTTATAAGAAGAAGAGTGATGCCTGAAACGAGAGATTTCGGATATTAATGGGCCCGGGTGAAGAGATTTTCTCAGTGGAATGTTATAATTATTCCCGTTATTATAATGACTTTGCGAAGCTCTTCACCTGGGATGATTGCTAGAGAGATTGATCGAGCGACTAGTGTCGGAGCGACGTTGTGAGATTGATCTAAAATCTATTCCTTCTCCTCCTAAACATCCCGTACCCAAATTTACCATACAAATTTCTTATTCCCCAGTAGTGAAACGAGACCAGAACCGAACGAGTTACGCTTCCCCGAAAGGGATTTGGCTTAATGGTATAATAATAATAAAAAATACTTTGAATGAAAAGTATTTTCCTGAGAATAGTGAAAATGATAAACAGAAGTTTGATTTGAATCAGTATAAATCCAGTACTATAAAAGTTAATTTTACAAAAACAAAACGATTGTTATTTAATTTTATATTACAATTTTAAAAGAATTTTGGTAAGATCGAAAAAATTCCATGACAATTCCAGGTTTTCAAGGTGATTAGACATCCTGCTTTGTTAAAAAGCTGTAAAAATTCGGAGATACAGTTAAGAACCTCCAAAACTAAACAAAAAATTGGTCTACACGAAAACAACAAAACTATGAAAATAAGAATTTTTTAAAACACATTTTGCTAACGCACAAGTTGAAGGCAATTATCAATCAACACCAAGTTAATTATAATTGTTTAGGGTCCTAATACACTACTTTTTCACATAGTTCCAACTTCGATTTCAATAACTTTGTTGTAAATAAGTAAATAAGAATAAGTATATAAGTATAAGTATATGAGTATAAGTAACTAAGTTTTACTAAAATTCACCGAAAGACATTTCCTCATGTATTTTGTGCGGGTCCTTTGAATAAAGTTTTAATTATTACCTTCAGTGGACCATCAATAGGACCACTTGCAATTTCTTCTCTTTTTCTGCGCTCTTCATCTAATCGCTGTTGTCTTTTCACCGCATCCACATTTTTAATTCCCCTTGTTTCTTGCTCTGCTTGCCTTTTTTCAGCAGCTGCGACCAACTGTTGTCGTCTTACTTCCTGTTTAGATAGAAAGAAGATACAAAGAGAAAAATGAGGTGTTTTAACATTTTTATTGGTAATTAAGTGAGATTTCAAATGAAATTTTTCTGTGCATCTACAATTCTACAGAATAACTAGCGTTTTTCGCGAAAGCGAATTATATGAAAATTCTAGATTTAGTGAAAAGAATTAGTATATAAAATGATCCACTCTAAAAATTAAATTTAACTAAAATATATTATTCTACTTTAAATCTAATACATTTCTGTGTGAAAATAATTACTAATTTAATTAAAATCCTTAGCACACAAATATGAGTTATTATTAAAAGATTACAAATTTACTGCATGAAATTGAATTTTAATTTTAAAGTTCAAATGGAATTCTGAATTTATTGAAATATAAATGCTCTGAAATTGATTCTAGATTTGGAAATCTTTGAAAGAAATTGAAAATATTGTCACTTCATCATGAATTTAATAATAATGAAATTTCAAATGAAACTTTTCACTCAAGTATCACCATCTTGGCACATTCTCTAAAAAAATTCAACATAACAATTGAAATTTGTAAGAAATTAAAACCCTTATTTTTTCGACTTCTTCCAGACTATTTATTTATTATATTGCAAATTGATAACGACGTTTCGGAATCGGACCGATTCCCTCATCAAGTTGTCTGTTGTGAAGAAGATGTACGTGGATATTAGTTATTAATCAGTTATATAAAGCTTAAAATTTGTCAATTAATAGTAAAATTAAAATTGAAATTATAGTGGTGGCGGAGTGTGCACCCTCCGCCTCTATTTTTAGAAATGTGATCATAACAAAATATATAGGAAATTCAGTATAGGCCTATAATGATTTTCCAAAAACGTATTTCTTATAATTTTGTCGCATTCTAGAAAAATCATTATAAAAAAATCAGTGTAGAAATAAATAATGTTAAAATATTGAATTGATGCAAAAAATAGAGAATCTAAAAACGAATGATTTATTTATTTATATATTTGACGTATGCTTTCAAATTATTTCAAAAGATTTCACAGGATTCCACAGATTTCAAGGAATATTACAGGATTTCAAAAAACTTCAAAGATTGTAAATACATCAACGGATTTCAAGGAATTTCAAGGAGTTCCAGAAAATGTCCACAGATTTCAAGCGATTTCGTCGTATTTCATGAAAATTTCATGGGATTTCAAATGATTCCAAAGATTTCGAAACATTTCAAGGAATTTTAGATGATTTCAAAGATTTCAAAATATTTCTGAAGATTTTAAGGGATTTCTATAGAACTAAATTCTAGAGAATAAAGTTTCAAGAGATTCCTACGGATTCCAAAGATTTCAAGGGGTTTTAAGATATTTCAAGGAATTTCACAAGATTTGAAGGATTTTATTAAATGTCCAAGAATTTCAAGGGATTTCAAAGATTTCTAGGGATTTCTAGGTTTTTAAAGAGAACTTTAATTTGATGATTTCAACAGATTTCTAGTTAAGTTTAAGGAATAGTTTTTTATTTTTATTTTCAAGAAATTTTAAATGATTTCTACAGATTTATATCTATTTCAAAGATTTCAAAGGAATTTCTACAGATTTTAATAGATTTCAATTTGATATATAATAATTGTACAATCTGAAGATATTCGCGTACATATGGTATACTTCGAAATTGATCTCCTTCAACTTTTTAAGTAGAAATTGAATAATTTATGAAGTTTTTATCTGATTTTAATAAATTTTTAACGTTGTCAATTAAAAATTCTTTAATCATCAGGGCTCCCATTTTAAAATGATTTTACAATTTTCAAAGTTTCAATTTCAAATTCATAAGTTCCAAGCACTATCAATTATAAATTATGAAATTTCGAAATTTAAATGTTATATTTTGAAATACTGTCTAATTATTATTTTAAGACCTTGAAATTAAAATTATTCCACTTGGAATGCTTCTCACTTGAAATTGGTTCAATTTCAATTGTACGAATATTCTATTTAAAATTGTTCAATTTTTAATTTTATACGCTTTGAATTAAATTTAGAATTGTTAAATAAATGATCTCTTATAATTAATTTTATAAAATCGCAAAAAATGGTACGAAATTCATTATAGGAAAATTATTACAGGCATAAAGGCAAGGGGGTGAGCTCAAGAAGGAGGTACGGAAAGTGTGAAAGAAATGGGAAGAGTGGGACGAATTATGGAAAGGTGAAAAAGAGAAAGGTTGGAAAAACTGGAAAGCATAGAAAATCGACAGAGAGAAAAGGAAGAAAATAGGAAAAGGGAGATGAAAGTAAGAGAAGAGAGAGAGAGAGAGTAAGCAAATTAGAAGCAAGGGCTGGGCAGAGAATGACTGAGGTAATTGCCAGCAAGGAAGCAGAAGAAGGTGAGATGAGAGCGCATGTAGAGAATGAGATCACTTGATGAATGAGAAAGAGCACTTTAGTGTCCATTTTAGGTCCTGATGATTTGATGATTGATTCTTGTGCAGAATGTTCTCCTGATTCCGAATATAGCGGGTGCACATGGCAAATTCCCGATCGTTTTGTTGTTATTTGACATTTTCCGTGTTTAAATAAAAAATTTCATATCTCTGAAAGTTATAAAAGTTTTGAAAATATTTTTTCATGATCATTTAAAGAAGTGTGATATACGTGATAGGCGCTGATAACATTTACGTCAAAGGAATTTGGGGAGAAAAAAAGGGAAACTAGTGGCTTTGTTCGTGGACTTCAAAGCAGCGTTCGACTCAGTGAACAGAAGGGTGCTGTGGCAAGCTATGAAAGAGAGGGAGTAGATGAAGGGCTGATTGTAAGAATTAAAGAAATTTTTGTGGACACTAGGTTCAGAGTGTGGATGAAAAATGAGAAACGAGAGGAATTCTGGACAGGAAGCGGGCTCAAGCAAGGTTGCCCGCAGAGTCCGCTATTGTTTAGTATCATGTTGTCGGACTTAGAGGAAATGTTAAGAGAGAAAGGAAAAGGGGGTAGGATTCTGGGTAGGAGTGAGCTTTACTCTTTAGCATATGCAGATGATGTTGCACTATTGCCCCAGGACGAAAGAGGGATGAACTTGATGATGAGAGGGTTTGAAGAATACATGAGAGAAAAAGATTTGACGGTGAAGGTAAGTAACACCAAGATAATGTGCTTCCGGAACAGAAGAGAGTGGAAAGTCTTCACGAAAGATTCTTGAGGTGAGTCATGGGGGTGAGCCTGAGCTGCCCAGGATATATGTTGAGGGAAGAACCAGGAAGAAAGAAATTGGTAGTTAGGGATCTTAAGACAGCTTGGAAGTTTGAAGAGAAGCTGAAGAGGGGAGAGGAGAGCAAAATAGCACAAGCATGCCTAAGTGAGTTTCGGAAGAAAGGGAGGAGAGACAATACAGAAGGTTCAAGGTGGGAGGGTGAGAGACAGCAAATGAGGAAAGAATGTGATATTCAAAAAGGGATTATAGACTGGCAGGAGATAGAATTAGAGATGGTGGTGAGGCAGGAAGAGGAAAGATGGAGAAAAATTATGGAATCAAAGTACAATAAAGGGTGTAAGATGGTTAAGTTGGTGGGGGAACCAGAATACCTGAAGAAGTTAAAAAAGGAGAGTAAGTAGAATAGGATGGTGCGATTCAGAATGGGGGAGGGAGTGACAGCATGTCGATACTGGATGGAGAAATAGGAGAAATTATGTAGAGTATGCGGTTATGAAGTGGAGTTCAAGTCTTGGGCTCATATGTTAGAAGTGTGAACTGGAGAGGAAGAGGAAGGCAGAAGTGTGAATGATTATGTGAGAGGAATTCTGGATAGAAACAGTCAGGAAGTGGGATGGATAAAGAGTCTAGAGGAACTGAGGGAAAATAACGGGTGGGAAACAAGATAAAGCCAAGATTTTGTCTAGAGAAAAAAATAAATTAAAGAAGTAAAGTAAAACGTCCAGAAAACTATGAAATTAGAAGATGGTAAGAAGAAACAGAAGCCCTGGAAGCTCGCTCGTGTGAATATAATATGTAAATAGTAGCAAATAGCCGAGAAATTAGAATCTAAGCTATATTAAGGCATTTATGTAACTGACTGTAAAGAGAACGGAGGCCCTCAAACCCGTAAAAGGGAGAGATTAAATACATACATATATATATCCATACATCTATGCATACATACATTAGAGGCCTACACTGATTTCCCTATACTTTTTCGTAATGGAAGTTAAGACGTAATAAATGAACGAAAATCAAAGAAATAAACAATACTTGTCTGAAATAACTTTTAAGTAATTCATTTAGAATAACGATTTCTGAACTTTTCTGGAAGAATAATTACTAATTTAATTAAAATCATTTGCACGCAAATATGTGTTATTATTCAAATATTACAAATTTACCGTATGAAATTAAATTTTAATTTTAAAGTGCAGATGAAATTCTGAATTTATAGAATTATAAATGCTCTGAAATTAATAAATTTCAAATGAAACTTTTCACTTGGACTTGAAGTGTCACCATCTTGGCACATTGTCTAGAAAATTGTTAATTAAAACGTAATAATAAGCTTCGCGATCAAAATTCAAAAAGAATGTAAACAATACTTGTCTAAAAAAAACTTTTAAATAATGCATTCAAAGTAACGTCTTATGAACTTTTCTGGTTGTTCATTTCTTACGCGAGCATTTTTATTATTAAATAATGAGAAAGTATAAAATATTGATTGTTTTTGTACATGATGAAAGGTCACATGACGTTAGCTCCAAAACAAAACATAAAATCCATTCTTGGGAGTGTACCATTATTCATTGATCTACTTTAACTTTACCGAAAATAAAAAAATAATAAAAGGAGATTTTTCTACTGAAGGAAGCGAGAATTTTAATATAACTGAAAGAAATAAGGATACTTAATTGTGCTCAAGCGCGAGTTGACACACCAAATTAAATTGTATAACCTCAAAAAACATACAATTACCGGATCAGGTGTGAGGTCCTCGTACGTGGCAGATGGTTTACAACAGGATGCAAAGATCCCCATTTTTTAAGTATAAGAGATGCAAAAATTAATTATTAGCGCTCAAAAAAATGTTTTGATTAAATGAATTAAATGTCAAATTGACGTGATGTGACAGATCACGAATCCAGCTTATTTTTCGACTGTTATTTCGACTACTGAACTCAAGACAAAGTGTCCTTCAATTTGCTTATCATTAATCTGGATTGAATAAGAGATGATGAATTCTTATTTAATTCACAATTTCAATTTTCAAATTCATTTGTCTATTTTTGAAAATATTTAAAGGGATTAATAAAAGATTGAATTCGTAGAGAAATAAATATAGAAAGAAACTTGACCAGCCAGGTTCATCACTTTGACCAACCTAAAAATATATTAGTCATTTTTTTTCATGATATAATTTCAGATCTTTCTTTCAATAAGAGAAATAGATGATGAATAATATTCACAGGAATAATTACTGAATTTTTTTTCAACTATTATTACTATTTGAGAAAACTGGCAGAATGGTATACTGATTTTTGTACTGGTGTCACTGAGATCGGCCATTTTTCTTTTCATTTGGCAAGTGAAGTGCGATCTGTGATCAAAATGTTTTCGCGGCTGGCTCTTCGCAATGGTAATTGTTGAAATTATTATCATTAATAATGAAATCCTAATATGGAAGAGTTTTTATTCAACTGCGATTATAATTTTTTCATCTTTTTATTCATACTTGTCAAGTTATGATCCTGCCATTCTAGTGCGCATTCTCATTACATAATGGCAAAAAGTTATCACATTTTACTAATAATCAATTATTTAATGAAAAAAAATCTACTTTAGAGTCTGTCCAATATTAATGGTATAGATCCCTCTGGTTTAAAAGTCATATTTTGATCCAGTTGTGATTTTTTCTTATCAATGAGGTTAACATAACCTTCAAACTGACCTGCCCCTGATTTTTGAGAATTGTTTCCAAACAGTTTTTATTATATTAAAGTTATTAAAACCCCTTGAAAATTGTATTTTTTTCAACTATTTTCAAAATTTTTAATTGAAGTTTGTTACTACATCCAAGAACGTCCTTTCACACATTTTTTAAGTTGGAATATCAATGCCTTAGTGGAAAGTAATTTCTGTGAATTTTTATGAAAACTTTTAGGAATTACTACAAAATTTTTGCGAATTACTACGAAAACTTTTACGAATCATATGAAAACATCTAAGAATTTCTATGAAAATTTATTACGAATTTTTAATGCATTTCGGATCATTATTAGTTTGTTTGTGGAAAGCGGTAATAAAATTCTTATACTTTCGTACTTCTTCGTAGTATGGCGTAGATTAAATGCATTTTTTTTGTAGAATAACATAGTTTTTGTAATTTGTTGTAGTATATATTATTCAGGGCTGCAACAAAGTCACTTTTAGTCACTTTTTTTCTGAAATCACTTTTTAGTCACTTTTTTAAGATAAAGTCACTATGATCACTTTTTTAAGTGGAAAGATCTATTTAGTCACTTTTCTTTCAATTAATCAAAGAGAAACCCCAATGATTAACCACTATTGAATTCAGGTATACCTATTTTTGAATTTTCTTGAATTCCTTTGAATTACCTTGAATTTTTTAATTCACCCTGAATTATTTTTAATTCTTGTATTCGTGTAAATTAAATCGAATTCTTCTAAATTTACTCCAATCTTACTGAAATCAATGGAATATTTTGAATTTGTTGATTATTTAAAATTCATTTGGAATTCACTCTGAATTCTTATTAATTTATCATGAATTATTTTGAATTCTTTGGAATTCCTAGGTATCCCATTAAATTCTTTTGAATTCCCTTGAACTTTTCTCAATTCACTCCAAACTAAATGAATTCAATTAATTTTAAAAATTTGTTTAAAAGTTGTTTTCAGTCCACTTGAATTTTTTAGAACTTCACCTTGAATTTTTATGAATTTCATCGAATTCCTTTCATTTTCCTTAAATGCCTCTAAATTCGCTATTTCTACTCACTTCCATTTATCTGAATTCGATGGAATCTTTTTGGATTTTGAAAAATTTGTTCTACTCACTTGAATTATTTTAAATTCGCCCTGAATTATTTTGTAATAACCTTGAATTCGTATGAATTTCATCGAATCCTCTGAAAATCAATCAATATCTTGGATTTTTCGCATTATTTCTCATTTTTTAAAAATTTATTTGGAATTCACCCTGAATTGTCATTCATTAATCCTGAATTCATTATGTACCTGAAGTTCTGAACGTTCAAATGAACGAAATATTTTTTCCCAATATTTTATCTACAAATATTGTTCCAACTAAAATTTAAAATAATGTATTATAAGTTTCTTTTGTAATATATTATTTGCAAATTAACAAATTAATATTTTAGCACTGTTTCTAGTTTACAAAGCCATTAGTAAAAATTTCTTTCATTTGAACGTTCAAAACTTTAAGCACATGAATTTTATAAATTCTTTGAATTCTTTGGAATGTTTTGAATTCTACTTGAATTCTTTTGAATTTACTTGAATTGTTCTGAATTTCCTCAATTTTACTTGAAATGGATTTTTCAAATAGTTTTTAAATATATATATATAGTTCTTAAATAGTTTGTGAATTCACCCTTAAGTGAATTCAGTGAATTTTTAAAATATTTTTGAATGGTTTTCAATTCACTTGAATTTTTATCAATTTCATCAAATTCTTTTTGAATTCCCTTGAACTTTCCTCAATTTGCTTCGAATTTAATGAATTCAATGAATTTTTAAAATATTTTTAAACTGTTTTCATTTCACTTGAATTTTTATCAATGTCATCGAATTCTTTACACTTCTCTCAAACTCCTATAAATTCACTCAGGTTTTATTTTTTTATTCATTGGTTTTTTTTCTGGATTTTTTTTCAATTCACTTCAATTCTATTGAATGCGCCCGGAATTCTTTTCACTCTCAATTCAATGGACTTTTTTGATTTTTAAAATAGTTTTTGAGAATTCACCCTTAAGTCTTGTAAACTTACCTTGAATTGTTAGGCATTTCATCAAATTCTTTTTGAATTGCGTTGAATTTTTCTCAGTTCACTCCGAATTTAATGATTTCAATGAATTTTTGAAGTATTTTTGAATTAATTTTAATTCACTTGAATTTTTATCAATTTCATCGAATTTCTCGTATTTCCCTTAAATTCCTCTAAATTCACTCATATTTTATTTTTTATTCATTATTTTTTTTTCATGAAATTTTATTTTTAATTCACTTAAATTCTGTTGAATTTGCCCTGAATTCTGTTCACTCTCAATTCATTCAATTCACTGGAAATTTTTTCATTTTTTAAAAGTTCAGTTCATTAAAATTCCTATAAATTTCATTAAAGTCTGTTGAATTCCCTTGAATTCTTCTGAATTCATTCCAATTTTACTGAAACTAGTGGAATATTTTGCATTTTTAATTTTTTTTCAATTCATTTGAATTCGTTTGGAATTCAACCTAAATTCTTTTTAATTCCCTTGATTTTTTTTAAATTCGCTCCAAATTTAAGGAATTCATTGAATTTCCAACAAAAAAAATGAATCCTGAATTTTTATCAATTTCATCGAATTCTTCTCATTTCCCTTAAATTCCTCTTAATTCACTCTAATTTTATTTGATTCAATGTTTTTTTTTATTTTCTGAATTTTTTTTAAATTCGCTTAAAATCTGTTGAATTCACCGTGAATTCTGTTGTCTCTTTATTTTTTCATAAACGTGCTTATAAACGTAATTATTCATAAACGTTTGTAGAAATTCGTAATTCTCTACAAAAATCTTCAAAACATTATTATTACGTTTTGTTGTTTTAGATTTTCTTAATTTTTCTTAGAAAATTTTTATTCTTTATACAAAAAGTTTTCTATGCGGAATTATTACAATTCTATACGGAATTATTACAAAATCTACAATTTTCTACAATCAATCTCTGAAAACGACGTTTTCGTAAAACGTTGTAATTTGTCATAAAAATGTTTACACCAAGGTGAGAGGCCTGTAATCTTTATTTAAATAAATAAAAAATATTTTTTAAAAATAAACTATTTAAAAGGCGAAAATACTTTATAAATATTAAATTTTTATATTATTTTAGCACAAATCTTGCCTGCTATGGCCCAAAGGGCACAGACCACGACCACCACGACATTTGAACGCCCAAAACGACTTATGGACCCGTCCCCTACCCGTCTTGGAATCGTTCCCGAAGAATGGTTTACATTTTTCTACCCGAAAACGGGAGTCACAGGTGATTAATCGTTAATTATTGTTTCCAAGATACCAATTAAAAATCATTCACACTTTTTTTTAATATGCTCGTCCCTTATTGCTATGAGTTTTTATTGAGAATTTTATTAACAATTAATGACCTAAATTGTGTTGAGTACCTACAGAAAATTTTATAAATTAGTGTTATTAAAAATTTGTTGAGTAAGGGAAAGAAATATATCAAGTATGAAAAATATACATTTTTGTGTTTCTGAAGGGTATTAAATGGTTTTTCTACTTTTATAAAATAGATATATTATAAACATCAATAAATAAATACATTAATTTATTAATAAAATGAAATAAAGTATTATCGCAGTATTACGCATAGCTTTAATACTTTTTTTGGGGTAATAAAATACATGATATAATTTGTAGTAATATGAAGACTTTCGTGTTACGATAATTTATTGATGTTTTAATTCATTGAAAACTCTGTTATAATTGTAGGACAAGAATTGTTAAAAAAATTTTCAAATACATATCAGAGATTTTTGTCAGTAAGGTAAGTAATATTCCCTGAAAGTTTCATAATTCAAAAGCAAAATTCTATGCCTGTATTTGAACCTTTATTATTTTAATGTTAAAAATTAAACTTTCAATTAGGAGTATTAGGAGCGAGCTTTTTACAGTTTGAGATCATTAATACTCAATGTATTTCATTGTTGGTTGTTTTAATATATATTTGATAAAATTAGACATCAGATATACCATTCAATGCTTCAGAAATACAAAAATTTATATTCTACACTTGACGTATTTATTACTTTCCCTTAATTAACAAATTTTTAATTAACTCTAACTTATGAAATTTTCTGAAGGCATTTAAGATGATTTACTGTTAATATTAATTAATAAAATTCATTATATTACACGTATTCCTGAAAATTACGTAAATTAAGAAACAGTCATTTCACAACTGATTTCACACTTTGTACTATTTTAAACATATAATTAATACTCTAGAAATAGTCTATACTAGCAACAATAATGATTTTTTAAAGTTAATTGTACTAAAACTTCATAAATTTTAAAAATAATTCTCCCTTTTGATTATATATTACTTTTAAAATATATTATTTCCTTTCTCAAATATTAACTCAATTCTTTTTCAGGACCTTACATGTTTGGTCTCGGAGTCTCGACCTACCTCCTTTCCAAAGAAATCTACGTTCTCGAACACGAGTATTACTCCGGATGCTCTCTCTTCTTAGTCCTGTGTGGAGGTTATTTCAAATTTAAGCCTCAGATCAGCGCGTACCTCGACAAAGCAGTTACCGAATTTGAGAACCAATGGAACTCAGGAAGAGTTCAAGAGATCGAAGCAAATGAAGAGCTCATCGAGAACCTGAAGAAAGAGCAATGGAGAACCGAAGCTCAGAAGTGGATTTTGGAGGCAAAGAAGGAGAACATCAAAATGCAATTAGAAGCTGCCTACCGAGAACGTGTCGCGCGTGTGTACAGTGAGGTAAATTTATTTGTTAATTTAAAATTACAGGGTGTTCAGCGTTTGGAGAAAGCGAGAATTGTACGAGAAATTTATTGGTACGGGAAATGTACGGGATTTTATTTTTGAAGCGGGATGGAAACTTTCTTTTTTTGAATCGCCGTATTTCAGAGTGTCCGTAGGTCAGGGAAAAGTCAGGGAGTTTTTATAAGAGGAACTATAAACAACCGTCAAGAATAATGTATTGTTATTAAAATTTTTAAGAAATTCGAATTCTGTTTTTTAAATATTATTGGTCGGGGAAAAATCAGGGAATAGCTAGAGAATTTTGCAAATGAGGTTTGGATCCACCCTGTTTCACCAAACCTCCACCTTTAAAATGTTCTAAGCAATTCCATTTTGCTCCTAGCACGTCGAAAATTTTGTATTCTCCAGGAAAGTTACTATTCGAAATGCAAGGATCATGAAAAAATAAGTTTCAAAGAAGCTGTAGCCATTTATAAGCCATCATTAAAAAATTCGATCTTTTACCTGAAGCCAAACTTCAGAATTTTCTAAAAAGATTCCCCATTGCCAAAGAAATTCTTTTTTAAATGGAAAAGTAAATTCCGAAAAGACTAGCTATTTATAGATAACTAGGTGAAAATTCGAATTTTCACTTGCCAACGAACTTTAAAAGTTTTAAAAAAATTCTCGTTGTTCATAGGACACCAGAAATATTGTTTTCTCCAAAAATAAAGCTGTCGGGAAACCAGAGAAATTCTGATCTAAATAAAAAATCAATTCCGAAGAGACTGTAGCTACTTATAGTCATTCGTCGGAAAATTTGAATTTTCACCCAACCCCAACATTAAAGTTTTCTAAAGAATTCCCTGTTACTCCTAGGATGCCATTAATATTTTTTGTCTCCAAGAAATTGATTATCTGGAAGCCAAGGAAATTATGTTCGAATTGAAAAAGTAAATTTCGAAAAGACTGTGGCTATTTATAAACAACTATAGGAAAATTCGAACTTTCACCCAACCCCAACTTCAGAATTTTCTAAACAAAATCCCTGTTGCTCCTAGTACGCCGGAAATTTTGTATTCTCCAGAAAAATTTCTGTTTGATATCCAAGGAAACTTTGTTCTAAATGAAAAAATAAGATCTGAAAAGACTGTAGCTATTTATAGACAACTATCGGAAGTTTCGAACTTTCACCCAATCCCAACTTGAAAATTTTCTAAAAAAATTCCCTTTTGCTCCTAGGACACCAATAATATTGTTTTTTCCCACAAATTAACTATATGGAAGCCAAAGAAATTCTGTTTGAAATGATAAAGATAATTTCGAAGGGACTATAGCTATTTATAGATTACCATAAAAAAATCGAATTCGAGGAATTTTTTTGATATGTCAAAGAATTTTGTAGAATTACTTCAAATTTCAAGAGATTTGTCAAATTTCAAATGATTTCGAATAGTTTTTACGGTATTTACAAAATTTCAAAGGATTTCAAGGAATTTTCTAAAAGAATTATAATTTTGAGATAGAACTGGGAATTTAAGTAAAGAATTACAAGTTTCATTTTAGGTTCACTTTAGAACAGGAAATTTCGTTAAGAATTATAATTTTTGCTTTAGGGCAAGGTGTTACCGTAAAGAAATATGATTTAACTTGGAACAGGGAATTTTTGAACAGAATTTTAATTCGGATTTAGAAAAAGGGATTGAAAAAAATCCCTGTACCAAGTCAGAATTCGTAACAATTTGAAACTTCCCTTTTCCAAATTTTGGAAAAGGGGAGTTTTATATTTCTGAATTATAATAGAAAAATTTGGTAAATAAATATAATTCTGGCTTGGAACAGGGAATTCCGTAGAGAATCATAATTTTGTCTTGGGACAGGTAATTTTTAACATGGAAAAGGAAATCTTGGAAAATAATTTTAATTCTCATTTATAAAATGGGAATTTACAAAAACAATCTCTGTTTCAAGTCAGAATTCGTCAGATTTTAAAAATATCTTGTTCCAAATCAGAATTTGTTTCCATTTAAATATTCGTTTTTTGCAAATAAAAAATTTTCAGAATTTGAAACTTCCTTCTTCCAAATGTTAGAGAACAGGAGTTACCGTATTTATGAATTATGATAGAAAATGTTATAAATAAATATAATTCTGACTTGAAACAGGGAATTTTTTAAAATAAATGTCATTGAGACTTAGAACAGGGAATTTCCGTAAAGAATTATAATTTAGATTTTCAGACGGAATTTTTGTAAATTTTCACTTTCGAACAAGGAATTTCCATAAAGAATTATAATTTAGACTTAAGATCTAGAAATTTTCGTAAAGAGTTATTATTTGACTTGGAACAGAGAATTTTTGACATAGAACGGGAGTTTTGGAAAATAATTTTAATGCTGATTTAGAAAAAAGGAATTTAAAAAAATGCCTGTTTAAATTCAGAATTATAATTTTTTTCCAGAATTTCCTGTTCCAAATCAGAAAACTTTGAAATCTTTTAAAATGCTTAGAAATCTCTTGAAATATTTTAAAATTGTTTCAAATCATTAAAATCTTTTGAACTCTTTTAAATTGACCGGGAGAAAATCGGAAAGTGACCGGGAATTTAAAATCATCCGTCGGGTAGACACCCTGAAAATTTATGCTACTATTATTGAAACTATTTTGAATTTCTCAGATGAGCCTGAGGCCTCGTTCATTGGACACCCTGAATCAACTTCGTAGGATAATTTTGTTTCAATTGAAAGTCATACCTAAATTCTTGAAATTGTATTTTTTATCCAGGTGAAGAAGCGACTTGACTATCAACTTCAGCTGGTGAACGTGGAACGCAGAATTGCACAGAAGCACATGGCGCAGTGGATAATTAACAACGTATTGAAAGCCGTCACTCCGGATTTGGAGAAATCTACATTGCAACAGTGCATTAAAGACCTCCAGGCTCTCGCTCCCAAGGCTTGAGGGTTTTATTGATATTTAGAAGATTTAGACTATTGAGACACGACTTCAATCTAGGTGTTTTCTAATTTATTCGGATCATTGGAAAATCTGTATGTACAACATTTTACTTTTGGTCTGTCCGAAAATTGGCTGCAATTAACGGTGTGAGTCGTTCCCACTGTTTCCAATAAAGTTCTGTTATTCGAAAGGGTCTTAATTTTTCCTTTGGCATTGGTTACTAAAGAGCGCGGGATTCAAATTTCCTAGTAATTGTATTTTAGAAGTAAATATATTAAATTTTATGGGAAGTAATCCAGATTACAAGAATGTTTTGCAGTATCATTGATATTTTGGTATAAAAATAGGAAGCGCGTGAATATTCACCTAATGTTATTTTCCCTAATGTTTATTTCACCGAAATTCATACGACTGAAAAACAATTTTGCTATAATTTTGATTTATGCTAATTGTCAGTATGCCTAATTTTTATTCTTCCGAATTACTAATTTCCATAATTTTTATATTTCCGAATTACTATTTGACATAATTTTTATTATTTCGAATTACTGTTTGACATATTTTTTTATTTTTCCGAATTATCGTTTGTCATGATTTTTATTCTTCTGAATTACTACTTGACATCATTTTTATATTTTTCTGAATTACTATATTTGACATAATTTTTATTTTTGCGAATTATCATTTGACATTTTTATTTTACCGAATAACAGGTTGCCCTCATTTTTATTCTTTCGAAAGGTATGGAGGTAGCAGGCTTTAAGGGAGGTTGACCAGGCTATAATGTTTTTTCGTAAGGGGAGAATTGAAAGAAATTTACTCATTGGAGCACCGTGAAAAACAATTTATTTTCGTATGTTCATATCAAAATCGTAGCGAAAGCGGCCAGTTTTTTCAGTTATACGTCGTGAAATATTTTCGTAATATTTAAGTCATAAATTAAATAGGTACACGTATAAAAGCTCATCTAGATTATTCAGTTCGCTGGTTCGATTCTTTAAACTTTTAAAGCTTCGGTTCTGTATATATTTATATAATATATATTTTCTCTCTTATAGTTTCTATATCCAAGTCGAAGATACAATATCAGTATCTAACTTACGATAATTCTAATTACATTTCGTGGAATGATAAGATATCGTCAATAAAATCTTCGCCTTATTTTATTTACATTAGAGGTTTTTAAGATTCAGGGAAGAATTGCTTTTGCACTCTTATCACATTCTTCAAAAGGTCTCTGCCTCTGGAAATAAGTTTACAACTCGAGGACTCTCATTTATCTTCTTCCTTCGAGCAGCAAGATCGGCAGTGCTTTTTGTGTCAGAAACCTCTGACCTTAATTTGCTCTCATATTTTCCCTATACGGTGAACTGACCATGATCGGAATAATTTCTTTGCAGACTTGCTCTTGAATTCACGACCGTGAGCTATTTGAACTTCGAGCGATGCTCCGTTGTTCAAAGCCAACCAGGTGTGAACTTCATTTGTGGCTGCAGTTGCTCCTGAGGGAAAATTTCTTTAAATTAGAAATTTCATCAAATTGAAAGAATTATGTCGGGACTGTTAAAGAGTTTGCAAAAACAGAAAAAGTTCAGAAATTCTGGAGTAGATTCTCACAAAAAAAAACTCACCTAGCAATTCATGAAGAGTAATTTTCCGACTCGCAAGTAATTCTTTGCTAGCACTCCTAATTTCAAAAACAAGCATCGCTTGCCTTGGAATACTGTCTCCGTCAATTTGGAAATCGATACTAAATTGTGGATTAGGCATCGCTGGTAATAATCGAGACTTCGCTATTGTCTTCCCATTATTGATCGAAGACAAGATCTTATCAGGACTTGTACACCTGTATTTATTAAAAATTATTAAAGTTTCATAATTGATGGAAAAGATGTTGAAATCCAAGCTTTTTTACGTCCGGGAAAGAATGATGAAATTGAGGATTGAGAAAAAATATAAAAACTTTTCTTATTTCAATTCTCTGTGACTCTTCCAGACTTTATTTAGTTATCAATTTAAACAATGATGCAAAGTTTCCGTAACCGACCGTTACTCTCATCAGTCATGTTTTATATAAAGGAATATATAAAACACTAAAAGTTATATCTTATATACTAACAGTTATAAAATATTCGGAATCAATTTAAAAGATGAGAAAATTGGCTTACCAAAACACAAAGAGTTAAAAATTAAGTAGCAAGGACGTTGGAACTAGTTCTAAAATTACTGCTATTTAATTTTTAACTCTATCTTTTACAACATCTAATTCTAATTCTCCAACACTGAATGTAGATTTAATAATTTTACCATTTGTCGATTCTTCTATTACATGTTCTACTATGAAACATGAAAAAATGCGTTTTCAACATTCTGATGAGCCAATTTTCTAAACTTTTTTAATAGTTCATATGCTTCTTTATATAGAAACCCTGATGAGAGTAATGGTCCGTTACCAAAACGTTGCATCATTGCTTAAATTAATAACTGAAGAAGAGTTGTAGAGAATTGAAAATAAAAATATTTTTATATTTTTTTCTCTAGCCTCAATTTCATATTAAATTTTTGTTCAAATTAATTTAGAATGTTTTCAAATTAGTAGCTAACATTTGAGATCTAATAATTAGGTTCATACTTACGTTTGGAACTTGACTCGAACATAGAGTTGTGCTATATGAGCCACATGAAGACCTTGAGCTTGAAGAACTTTTCCTTCGACTCCAGAATACTTCTCTCTCGTACCGTTCAAAATTTTTAAATCTGAAAGAAGTATCCGTTTAGAGAAATACCCGATAGCTCATAAATAACTCAATTAAATTGACAGGCCTCGTACTGAAGTAAAGGCTCTTTTTTAAAGTGAAATTTAGTAAAAAGTATTGATATTTCCAATATTTTTTCGTTCTTTGCTGATAAGATAATAAATTACTGATAATATATTTACATACTCAAAAAAAGTTCTGGTAAAAATGTGTTTGAACCGTAAATTCTGATTGTTTCAACCAGAATTCTGGTAAAAACAACCAGAATTCTGGTAAAAACAACCAGAATTTCCGGTTAAAGCACATTTTTACCAGAAAATTCTGTTTAAGAGAACCAAAATTCTAGTTAAACTAATTAGACTTCTGGTTAAAACAACTAGAATTTCTTGTAAGTTCATATTTAACTCGACATTCCGGTTATTCTTTTTTGAATGAACACAAACAATGTTAGTTTGATCTGTTCGATCAGTGAAACAAGTTCCAATAATAGAAGTGTGCCCATTTAAAAATTAAATTTTGTTTCTTAAAGTTTATATGTACACTCGATTAACCCCTATTCAAAGTTGGAAGTTTCGAGACTACCTCAAATTTGTATTTAAATGAAAAAAGTACAATCTATATTTTTCCTTAAAAAACTATCTTAGGATACGGTCAAAGCATTTAAAGAAAAAAGTTCGTTTCTTTTTAGTTCATTTTTAAAACTAAAAGTTTTAACTTCAGTATGAATTAGGAGTGAAGAAAAAAGCATTTTTCTCTAAAAATATGATCTTTATAAATTACACTATAAAGGAAAAAAGTTCTGCTTTTTTTGCGGCCCAACTTTTTTTATCTCAAACATTTTTTGTAGACAGTATTTCAATTAGTCTTTGTAAAGAAGAAAGCATTCTTCCAATTTTCCTCTAAAATTATGAACTTCAGAAGCTACCTTATAAAGGAAAAAAGATTTGTTTTTTATGCGACCAACTTTTTTCTTTTGTTACTTTCAATCCTGTCTGTAGACAATATTTAACCTAATTATGAAGAAGAAAGCTTTTCTTCATATTCTCTTGAAACTTTTCGCTATAAAAAGACTTCAGAAAAAAAATGAACTAGAAAAAGAAATCTTTTTCCCCTACTGTAGTCGTTAAATTTTTTCTTGAAAAAAAATTGAAGAATGCCTTTTTTTTCTTAATTTTTTCTTTGCAGGAAAGTCACAGAATACTGTTGATAAGTAGGGTTGAATATTAATAAAAAAACAAGATTACTGGAAATGTCGGCTACAGAGGAGCAAACTTTTTTCCTAATACTTTACCTGGGTTCTAAAGTTTATTCGTTTTAGAGAAAAATTTAAAAAATGCCTCGAAATTTAAAATATTTCAAATTCGTAGTCTAAATCTCTCATATTTGAATGTTTCTAAACTTTGACACTCTGGGCTTCAATGGAACTCAACCCAATCCCTTTAAAATGTTTGAAATTATGTGAAAAAAGTTTAAAAAATTAAGTTTTTTAAAAATTGCTTCTTTCTGGTGTATCCCAATGCTTAGGCATACTTCACAAGAATTGAGGAGCACAAAATTCCCTGCAAAGTGAAAAAATTGAAAGTTAAAGTAGACTGAATTTCCTCAAAATCTAAAAAAATTTCAATGCTCTAGCTCTAATAGAACTGCAGTTATGGGCTGCTGAATGAAACGTCTTTTTATGGAATTAATGTAGAAGTTAAATTTCTTCTGAAATTTCTTGCTTCTGCTTCATTCTACGTGAAAAATATACTCAAAAGAATAAAAAGTGAAGCAGAAGCAAGAAATTTCAAAGGAAACTCAACATCTATATAAGTTTAATAAAAGAAGGTTTTATTCGGGAAGCCATAACATAACTGCAGTTTTATTAGAGCTAGAGCATTGTACTTTTTTTTTAGATTTTTAGGATATTCAGTCTACTCTAAATTTTTTTTGTGATAACTTTTTGTGATAATTTAACGTTCAGTGCTTTGTTTGTGATAACCCTTTTTTGTAATAACTTCCAACTGTGATGCACAGGAACTGAGATATTTTAGAAAAACTAAAATAAAAAATTTTTGTAGTCAAATTTTTTGATGAAAATAAATTTTGACAGCTATATCTCCTAAACTATTGGAGGTTCAATGTTCGATTTTTTTTGGGTTTCAGGGAATATTGTGCTCTGAAATCCTTGAAGAACGTGCCTAAGCATTAGAATGCACCAGAAAGGAGCAATTTTGAAAAATTGAATCTTTCCAACTTTTTTACCTATTTTAAAATATTTTAAAGGAATTTGGTTATCGCGAAATATTCAACATAATATATAGACTCTTTTTAGGAATCAAAATGAAGAGTTTATGACGATCATTTACCAATCAAGTGTTATTTTCGCAAAACTATACCTAATAACCCCCCAAAAAATAAAAAATTGAGTTTCTTCGAAAATGGCACCAACGATTTTTTTCATTTTGGTCCCAAAATGATCGTGAGGTATCACAGTTATGAGAACAGAAAAAAAGCGGGAGGTGGCAAACCTTTTGGGTTGAGTTCCATTGAAGTCCACCGTGTTGATCCATGATATTTTTTCATTAAAAAAAAAGAATTACTTCCTATTTTTCCTTCTTTAAGTTTTAAATATCACACAACTTTAATTGTCTTGCGGAAGTTCAATAAAAATATAAAGAAAAACAACAAAAATTGGAGGTTAATTATTTTGTTCAAAGATATAAATTTAGGAGGTAAGATTTATAGAAAAGGAATTTTTATTTTTTACATGGACACACTAGCATTCCTACCTGTGTTTGAAATAAGAACTAAGGATTTTTTACTGAACATTTTTTTACCGTAATAATTCAAATAAAAAATAAAAATTGCTTTCCTTTTGTTTTTATCTACGACTTGGCCTAATCTTTATGTAAAATAATGAATTAAATAAACATTCCACTGTTTACTACTTGTTTAAAAGTCTGGGCTACTTTTTCTAATTTTTTTAAGGCAGAAAGGCTAATTTTACTACTGTTTTGAAAGTCATAAAGTAGTGCGAGGCCTGATTCAGAAAATTTCTTGTATTTTGAAACTAACCATTTGGTCTCATCCTTAATCGAGGACTAGGTTGTCTTATCCTACCAAGCATATCTGGTTGGGATACAGCATGTGACAAAGCTCCTTGCAAAAGTTCAGTGGCATCTGCTTCACCACCTCCTCTTGGTTCCAAACTTAAGGTAACTCCTTTGCTATCACACTTGTCTTCAATATTAACTTCGGAACGAAACCTTCGAAGTTTCAAGCCCCTCTTCATCTGTACAAAAATAAATCATTCACACCATAATTACATTGTAATTTATTATTAATAACGTGGGTCGAAAAAGAAAAATTGGAAATCAAAAACAGCTTAGCACTGAAAGTTTCATTTTGATTCCCTTATAATCTGTGTAAAATTGGAAATGGATCGACCAATATGTTGAGGTTCCGCGGAGAAAAAATAACTTAAAAACATTCCTGTCAGAGTTTTGCAAAATGCGTTAATATGAATTTTTCTCGCGTACTACATAAATATGCCCACACGGTGGGGCTGAACCAAATTTAATTGCAAGGCCCTTTCATTAAAAACTCCAAAAAATTCTGAAATTTTAATTGCATGGTCCTTGCATATCGGTAGTCTGTAGTTCCACAGACATTCTAAGACCAAAAATAAAAAAGTTCATTGGACCCTTTTTGAAAAAAGGCGTTTTCAAAATATTTTAAACTCAAAAAAATTCTAAAAATTTGATTACAAGGTTTTTCAACTGATTATTATGGTAGCCTGTAATTCCACGGGCATTATAAGACAAGAAACAAAATAATACGTAGGGCCCTTTTTGAAAAAGTCGATTTTTATGTTCCAAATATTAAAAAATTAAATATCAGAAAATCATATTTCTCCCTTATTTTTCGTTAATATTATAAATTACACATTCTGAAACTTGGGTTGTTAACAGGAAGCATTAATGTTCCAGACACTTTAAATATTTGTACTATAAATTGAACAAAATAGTTTCTAAAGGGAATATAGTTAAAGATAATAATAATTATAAATTTCTAAAACCTTAATGTTTTCTGTTAACATCCTAGATGTCAGAATGTATCACTTAAAATATTAACAAAAAATAAGTAAAAATTAGGATTCTTTTATTTTTTATTTTAAATGATTCGAACATAAAAATCGACATTTTCAAAAAGAGCCAGATGGATTTTTTGGGTTTTGGTCTCAAAATGTCCGTGGGATTTATAGACTTCCATAGTTCATCCGAAAATCCCTTATGCATGGATCTTGCAATTGAAGTTGGTTTAGCTCCATCGTGCTTAATTTTCAAAAACCTTGTAAGATTTCAATATTTCCAATTTTTTAGGACAAAATCTCATTTTTATGAACCTCAAGAAAATAAAATAATTTTTAAAAGTTTTGCAAACTATCCTAGAATTTTTTTAAACATATAGAATCTTTCTTGAACTCAAAATTTATCTAGAGAAAAATTGAGAAGATTTTAGCAATTAAAATGGTTCGTCCCTGAATTAAATGAATATTAAAAAATTCGTAATTCTCAGAGTTTTGAAATAACCTCTAATATCAATTTTTTCGTAATCTACATAATATGCCCGGTTTTCAAAAATCTTGTAAGATTTCAATATTTTCAGTTTTTATAAGACAAAATCACATTCAGGGTGTCAACAAATTTTCGCCTAACGAATTCACGGTTATTTGCGGGTTTTACCTGGTTTTTTCCCCGTTGAAAATATCAAATCTCTAACAAAATCAACAAATTACAAAATCTCATTTTTATAAATCCTAATTAACTAAAATATTTTTTAAAAGCTTTTCAAACTACCATAAATTTTGCTTTAGCATGTGGAAACGTTGTCGCACTCAAAACTTACCTGAACAAAGAAAAAGGAGAAGATTTTAGCCATTAAAATGGCCGGATCCTAAATTAATCGCTAAAGTCTTCTCAATCTTTTTTTAGGCAAAGTTTGAGTGCGAGAAAGATTCTACAGGCTCAAAAAATTTTAAGATAGTTTGCAAAGCTTTTAAAAAGTATTTTAGTTTTTTGAAGTTTATAAAAATGAGATTTCGTATTAGAAGAACTGAAAAAATTGAAATCTTACAAGATTTTTGAAAATTGGACATATTATTTAGTATGCGAAAAAATTAATATTATCTATATTTGCAAAACTCAAAATTACGATTTTTTAAATCTTTATTAAATTCAGGGCCTGGCCATTTTAATTGCTAAAATCTTTTTCAATATGTTTTTGGGTTTATAAAAGTGATATTTTGTTCTTGAAAAACTAAAAAAATATATATTTTTGAAAATTGGACACGGTGGGGCTATACCAACTTTAATAACTTTAATTGCAAGGTCCTTGAATATAGGATTTTCCGATGGGATCTGGTAGTCTATAATCCCAAGGACATTTTAAGACCAAAAACAAAGAAATCTATTAAGCTTTTTTTTGAAAATGTTGATTTCTATGTTCAAAATATTTTTAAAAAATAATGAAAGAATCATAATTTTTACTTATTTTTTGTTAATGTTGTAAATGATACATTTTGAAATCTAGGGTGTTAACAGAAAGCATGAAGGTTCCAGAAATTTATAATTAATTGGATTGAATGTTAAGCAAAATAGTTTCTGATGTGATTATCTTTTACTATATTTCCTCTAGAAACTATTTTGTCAATATATTGAACAATTATTAAAAATTTCTGTAACATTAATGCTTTCTGTTAACATCCTAAATAACAGAATTCATAATTTATGATATTTATATTAACAAAATATTAGTGAAAATTATGATTTTTCATTTTTAAATATTTTGAACATAAAAGTCGACTTTTCAAAAAAGTGCCTCATGGATTATTTTGCTTCTGGTCTTAGAATGTTTGTAGTATTAAAGTCTACCGCAATCGGCTAGAAAATCCAATATGCAAGGATCTTTCATGTAAAGTTGATTCAGCCCCATCGTGTGGGGCGTGGGCATATTAAAGTAATATGCGAAATAAATGTAATATTTGCGATTTTCGCAAAACTACGAGTTACGAATTTTGAAAACTCATTTTTGCCCCGCGAAGTCTCAGGATATAGATCGATCTATTTGAAATTATACACAGGTTATAAGGGACCCAAAATGAAAATTTTCAGTGCTAGGCTGTTTTTGATTTGCAATTTTTTTATATTAATTTAAAAAGATTGACCTTCTGCTTCATGACTCTAAAACTATTATACTGAGGCATCTTCTTCCCAAAGCTTTGCTCAGGACTCGGCGTTAAGCTATGATGAGAAGACCTCCGTTCTCGTAATTTTGGATTTGAATCAGCTTCATCGAGAGCATCAGAAAGTTTCTCTGTAATCACTTTAGGGGTCCAGGAGTTCGTTCCTCCACTAACTTCGTTAGAATCCTTACTCGTAGTGCTCGCTTTGTCTATAGGACAAAAATAAATTTCTTCATACTTTAAATTAATCGTTTTTGTTCTCTATTTTCATTTCAAAAGGATGATAAAAGATTGATAGAAATACCAGAGTGATTAGAAGAAGGTGGTTTTAATAAGGTAACAGTTCGAGGTGGAGGTGGTGGAGGAACAACTGGTTCCATGTGAAGCCTCATTTTCGATTTTTCCATCGAGGGCCTTCGAACTATACTTGATATATTTGATATCGTTTCTGGTTCTGCACTTGGTCGAGTGGAAGCTTCACTGATGTTACTTGCAGCATACGTACTTTGTGTCTGTAATTACAAATTATGTTTCATTTATAGAGATTTTTTTGTTTAAACCCATTTTTATGTTTTTGGTTCAATTTAAATTCTGACTAACTTACTTCACATTCTTCAGATAGGACTTTCACTTTTAACTCAACGGATCCCGACTTGGTTCCTCTTAAAGTAAACCAGTGAGACTGATCGCTGTTCGAAAGCCTTCTGATATCTTCGAGAGTCAAAGACACTTTTCCCAAGTAATCTTTCATGCAGAAAGTGTCGTGATCCCACAATATCTGAAAAAATTAGTTATAAAATTTAGGAAACTAAATTCCATTGATTGCCAAAGTAATTCTTTAAAAAGATATCAAAATATTTGGATAAACTTGAAGATCCACAAAAATAATTCATAGTTTTTTCGTACCACATCTAAAGTTTCTCCATTTCTAGGCAAACCCATGATGGAACTTTCATCCCAGGAAGGATTTAATGTCTTCTTTTTTATGCTACTTTTGTACTTTGTTTCGTTGTTTAGTTTCAGCTCGCAATATGGGTCGCTGAATCCATTTAAATCCTTGGCGACTAAATCCTTTGCTCTCAAGAGAGAAACTTCCATTAAACCACTTCCGGTCGAAAGTAAACTAGAAATATCGGAAGAAGCTGGGTCTACGTCTCTGTGAGATAAAAGCAGCCTCTAAAAGTAGAATAAATCAGAAATATTATTTTTTTTATAACACACACATAATAATTCCAAAATTGTTATATAATAAGAATTCATATTACATCCTTTGGATGACTTACTGCTTGCTGCATCCAAGGAAGACTATTTCTCTTAGACTTTGGTTCTTCGTCTATGGATGGAGGAATGACACTGTTTCTTCTACTTGTGAATACTTGTTGAACACTTCTGACAGGGTAGAATAAAACTGATACTGTCAACGTTGACATGCTGGTTGAACCACTTAAAACCAATTCTTTCCTCACGACCCACCTCGTGTCCTGAAAAGTGG
>JAUMHM010000031.1:53506414-53521613 GCA_032362435.1 Melikaiella ostensackeni
CAGTCCAATTGATGTCCCAAAGACGTCTCAGGTCTCAAAGATGTCTTTTGGACATGAGACGTCTTTAAGACATCAATTGGACTGACATGGACGTCCTAAGGATGTCTTTAGGACGTCCTCATGATGACAATGTCTTTTTGCCCAGTGGGTAATCTTAAACCACAAAAATATTTAATAATAATATCTTCTTTCCGCTCGATAAGGCTTTCATCAAGGCTGTGTACTAGTGTATCAGACAGAAATAAAAAATAGTGTCAGAATCTGTGCGAAAAACATTGATTATCATTCCGATCGCATTCTTTTGAATGTTTACCTGCTCTCTGTTTTCGGTAGGAATTTTTTCGTGAAACTGAAAATAGGAAATCATCTGTAGTACCCACAATATTTATAAGGGACGTACATTGATTCAATTGTCAAAATTGTAGGAAGATGCTCAGGTGAAAATATCCATGCGGAATGCTGCATAGAATATCACGTAGAAATTTACGGGGAAATGCACGTGAATTGATCCAAACACATGGAAATCCACGTGGAAATTTTAAACCTTCAACGTGGAATTCCCTGCGGAAATTTAAATGTTATGTTTAGTTGCAAATGTCATTTTTTTAGTACCCCGTATACTATATTAATAAGTATCAATCCACAAGTCTAGAGGTGGTTTCCATATGGAATTCAGCGTAAATATTTTCACGTGAAATTTCACGCGGAAAGTTACAAATTTCCATATGGATTTCCATTTGGTTGGATTTCTACGTGTATTTACACGTGGATATTTTCACCTGGGCGCTGAAGCCTCTCAAAGTTTTTCATAGATTTCTTCCTAAAATTTTGATCTGAATATTTCATTACTCACCAGCAGGGTGTGAGCTTGTCTCTTCTGTAAGACTCGGTTGTGGTAGATCAGGATCCAGTTTTGGTAAAGAGGAATATTCCAGTCTTGCATTAATATTTGGTATATTGGCGCTATTTCTCGAAGGTTTTTTCTGCTGAAGAAGTGTCTCGACCCTGGTTTTAGATAATTAAATTCTTAATTTATTCTTAATCATCTGAGCTAATTAAATTTCTATTATTCTACTATTAAGCCAAATCCCTTTCGTGTCGCTGATCAATCTCTCTAAAAATCACCCCAGGTGCAGAGATACACAAAGCCGTCGTACATCACGGCTCACACAAAAATAAGCAAACAGACTGAATAAGCCCATAAGAAGATTCATAATATTTACCCCAACCACATCCACTAAGCAAAGCTCTCTATGAGAGTCCATGAGTATCCAAAATATTTCGTTTCAGGCGTCACACATTTCTTATAAAAAATTTTTCTTCACACATTCCTATCCCGCCAAAAATCTTTTGCTTCCTTCAAATGCATGCATCCTTCCATCTCTCATTTCTCTTAATTTACTTACATTTGTGAATTTTCCCAGTTGTAAACTCCGAGGGCTAATTCAAATTGAGCCAAGGTGATGGTGCTGACAAGTCTTTTGACTTTTAATTTTATAGTGATCCTCTCATTGTCCAAGGGTCCAACCAGGAAGGAAACATCTTCAGTCCAGGTGGAATTTAGATGGGCTGTGACTCTTCTTTGATCTCCAATCGTCACCACCAACCATCTGACTTCATCATTAAGAGATGCTGAAAATAATTTTAAATCATTTATAGGTAAGTTTTATTGCGGAAGAGATAGAAAAGGATTCACTTGGGTAGGAAAATAGGGCTTGAAAAAGATAAGCAAGATTTTGAATTGCTTAAAGAAGAGAAAAAGATAAACGTGGATTAATGAGGGATAGACTTAGATAGAAATACCAGGATTCAAAAGAATAGGGGTGGTTTTACATTAAATCAAAGGTAGAAAAGGATTGAAGGGATAGGTGGATGATAGAAAAGGATCGAAAGCATAGGTGGAGGATAGGAAAGGCTAAATGTGGATAGGTGGTGGATAGACATGGATAGGAATATTGGATTTCAAAAGGATAGGTGTGATTGTAGATTGAAACTACAATCGAAGAGAGTGGATGATAGAAAAGGATAAACGGGACAGAAGAAGGATAGAAATGGATAAATGCGGATAAGTGGTGGATAGACATGGACATGAAGATTGGGATTCGAAGGGATAGGAGTGATTGTAGATTGAAACAAGGATAGAAAAGGATGAAAGGGATAGGTGGAGGATGAAGATGGATACATTGTTTCTTTCCATTCAATCTTGAAGATAGAGGTGGATGAATGACGGATAGATTTTGATAGAGACACTAGGATTCAAAAGGATAGGAGTGATCTTAGATTAAAACAAAGATAGAAAGGGATCGAAGGGATAGGTGGAAGATAGAAAAGGATAAATGTGGATAAGTGGTGGATAGACATGGACATAAAGATTGGGACTCAAAAGGATAGGAGTGATTGTAGATTGAAACAAAGATAAAAAAGGATCGACGGAATAAGTGAAGATAGATAAGGGTAAATGTGAACAAGTGGTGCATAGACATGGATAGAAAGATTGGGATTCAAGAGGATCGGAGTGATTGTAGATTGAAACAAAGATAGAGTAGGATCGACGGGATAGGTGGAAGATAGAAAAGGGTAAAGATGGACAAGTGTTGGATGAACATGGATAGAAAAATTGGCATTCAAGAGGATAAGAGTGACTGTAAAGAAGGGATGGACGCAGGATATTAAAGATGAATACATTGTTTCTTTCCATTTAAATCTTTAAGACAGAGGTAGATAAATTTTTGATAGACTCGGATAGAGACACTAGTAGTCGAAAGAATAGGGGTAATCTTAGATTAAAACAAAGATAGAAAAGGATAAATGTGGGTAAGTGGTGGATGGAAATGTATAGAAAGATTGGGATTCAAAAAGGTAGGAGTGACTCTAGAGAAGGGATGGATGCAAGATATTAGAGATGGATACATTGTTTCTTTTCATTTCAATCTTGAGGATAGAAAACAATTCAAGTGGATAGAAACTCTACCCATTTACTTTCAGCAGAGTTTCCAAGTAATCTCAATTACTTCAGAATAGAAATATTCAAAAAAATTGAAATTGGTCTTACGGGGACATCCACTTTGGCTCAAGGTAACAGTGAGAACTCCTTGAGGAATGGAATTCATCACAGTATCGAATCCTGGTCCAGGTCTTTCCTGAGCCCTTAGGTCTAGTTCCAGGTGACCTGGATCAACCAACCAACTTGCAAGAGCGTCCGAGACAACCGCGTGAATCCAGGTCTTCACGAGTGGTACCTCCATCATTTGTACTGCCCTCAAAACTCTCACACTGAACCAGACATCAGGTTTTTCGATAAAACTCACACTTAGGTGAGTCGCATGTGGAAAAGGTGCCATGGAGTCAAGGGTCAGGGTCACCAAAATTGTTCCTGATAGGGATAATTTCTCGACTGCTAAATCGACGTCCATGCCAACCCTGCAATTATTTATTTTTCATCAAATTTTTGGGATAAAAAGCTTCCATTTAATAAGGGTTGCAAAACATTTGATGAAATTTTCTATGAACAAAAGAAACGCCTTTCAACTGTGCTGCGATTTGAGCCCAGGATCGTTCATTTGCCGGATGACGAACGAAAGATCCTGGGATTGAATCCCATCGGAGTTGACAGGCGTTCCTTTTTTTACAGGAAATTTTATCTGAGGCTATATAAAATTTCCGACAAATAATTTTAACAACACTGGAGTTCACAAAAAGAAAAAATTCTGAAAGATTTTAAATTTCCGAATTATAAAGTTCTCGATTTTTTGAATACCCGAATAATAAAATTCCCGAATGATACAAATGCCAAATTATAAAATTGCTGACAACGGCAAATTCCAAAAGATAAAATTGTCGACAAGTTTTAAAATTTCCAAATTAGAATATTAACGACTTAAAAATTGCCAACAACAAAAAATTCCTAATTTTAAAATTGCCGACAGTTAATATTTGGTATTTTTATTTTTTTAATGAATCCGAATCCGCAAGCAAAATCTTTTGATCACGACACGTTTTTGAGAAAATTTACGTTTTTGGCAATTTATTTTAAACAATGTAGGGCGCGAACCTGAGGTTCTGAGACTTCTGATAAGGTTCAGCAGCCTACAATTTTGATCCAATTTCAATTTTTTAAAATTAAAGTGCATAAAATTTCCAAGACTTGTGGTTTGCAATTTTCTAATGTGGTTTGGTTTAAATATTATACTTTTCCTCAAAGTATGAAAAAATTATATTTTTTACAAAATAATTGTTTACACTTTAGCAACGGCTTATGTTTGCTATAAATCATCTTCGATCAATGCTCGGAGACTCATGGAACACAAATAATTGGTTTATTCATTTATTTAACTGTTATATGCAAATGTAATACACAAATTGGCGAAAATCGTAATCTACGGTCAAAAAGTATTTATTTTTACTAAAAGTGCTTCAAGTTGTTGTAAGAGTGAATTTGGCTCACGAAAATCTTTGAAAATTATCAAAAATCATTATTATAAACAATTTCGGTGGCAAAATATTTTAATTTGAGGATTTTACAGATTTTGATTTCCCTTAATTATCTTAATTACTATAGATATACCTAGAAATTATATAGGCTTAATTATATTTGTTATAATATAAAAATGGTCATTTTTCATAAACAATTGAAATAAATGAATGCCAAATTTTTTTTTTTTGCGTAAAAAAAAATGAGTTTTTGCACCTACACTGCTTTAAGTTATTGTGAGAGTAATTGTTAGTTACAAAACTGTATAAAAAAGGTCAATAATCATTGTTATAAACAATTTTGGTGGCAAAATGTTTAAATTTTAGATTTTTTTCAGATTTGCATTTCCCTTAACTATCTAAATCGCTACAGATATTCTTCAAAATAATATAGGCTCAATTAAATCTGTTATAATATAACAATTATCATTTTTTATAATAAATTGAAATAAATAAATGCCAAATCTAGAATTTTTCGCGGAGAAAAAAATGAGTTTTTGCACTAAAACTGCTCAAGTTATTGTGAGAGTGACTGTTAGTTACAAAAATGTATGAAAAGTTAACAACAATCATTGCTAGAGACAATTTTGGTGACATGCTTAAATTTGAGGTTTTTTTAGATTTGGATTTCCCTCAATTAATGAATGCAAAATTTTGGCTTTTTCGCGTAAAAAAAATTGTTTTTGCACGTAAACTGCTTAGAGGTGCGTTTACATAGAATGTAGTCACAAAAGTTAATTAAAATTATTAATCATCATTTTTATGAACAGTTAATGATTATTATCTAATTTACAATATTAATGCAATTTGAATTTATATAAAAAGAATCTTGATTGTATCTTTAGAGTTTATTATCAATTTTTTATACGTTTTTGTGACTAGAAGTCACTCTTACAATAACTTAAAGCAGTTTTAGTGCAAAAAACCATTTTTCTCTACGCGAAAAAGCCAAAATTTGGTATTTATTTATTTCAATCATTTAGAAAAAATGAGAATTGTTATATTATAACAAATATAATTAAACCCATATTATTTTTAGAAATATCTGTAGCAATTCAGATAATTAAGGTAAATCCAAATCTAAAAGATCCTCAAATTTAAACATTTTGCCATCGAAATTGTTTATACCAATAATTGTTTTTATTTTTCAAAGATTTCCGTGAGCGAAATTCTTTCTTATAACAATTCAAAGCCGTTTTAACAAAAATAAATTTTTTTTGAGCGTGAATTACGATTTTTGCCATTTTGTTTATTCAATTTGTTTATGACAAGTAAATGACAGAATAAACCAATTATTTTTGTTCCATGAATCTCCGTGCATTGATTTACGACAATTTATAACATAGATAAACCGTTGCTGAAGTGTAACCAATTATTTTGTGAAAAATGTCATTTTTCTATATGTGAGCAAAAATATAATTTTTAAACAAAACCAATTACAAAATCGCAAACCACAGGCTTCTTGCAAATGTAATGCACTTTCATTAAAAAAATAAAATTAAAATGTGATCAAAATTGTAGTTTGTAGAACTTTTTGAACGGAAATAAGGCTAGGTTTACCGAAATTTTTTAAATTTTTTACGTACATTTTGAATGCGAGAAAGTTTCTACAGGCTCAAAAAAAGCTTAGGATAGTTTGCAAATTTTTAAAAATTATTTTAGTTTTTGGTGGTTTATAACAATGATCTTATGTTCTAAAAAATCTTCAAATATTTGAATTTCACGGAATTCTTGAAAATTGGGCATATTATGTACATTACAAGAAAAATAATATCAGCGATTTTTGCAAAACTGAGATTTCAATTTTTTTTAAAACTTTGTTTATTTATATTGATCGATTAATTAAAAATTCTTCAAAGGTGATAAGGGACCTAAAATGTAACTTTTCAATTTTAAGGTCTTTGAGATTTTGTCGACATAAATTTTCAGCTTTTCAAGCCTTGGTTTATTTATTAATTAAGAATATTATTCAACTGCCTATTAAAAAGACTCAGTGTTTTTTTAATGAATTAAAAAAAAATGTTGCTTCAAATACTTCAATAGTGTATGAAATTCTAAATTAATAAAAAGAAATTAATATTCTTACTGCATTCTTATTCCATTTTTATTGCTATAATAAATGACTCGGTGGGAAGCAAGTTTTAAATTTATTAAAAACCATTCCAACTCGATAAAAAAAAACATTTCTTAAACATTAGATTATCAAAACCTAGTAACTACAATTCTTTCTTCATCAATGAGATGAAGTTACTTTCATTGCCTTAACAGTTAAAACTCATATACTATTTCTCATTCTTGCAAATGAGAGTTTAATTATACCTTTAGTGTTGCGAGCTGTAAACGATCGATATCAACTTTATAAAAAGCCCGCTTCGCTTTCTTTTCATTTATTTATCTAAGCCCTCCTTTAAAAGAGAAAAATTACTCGATTATTAATGAAAAAGCCTTCACATTTTTTATAAAATATTTTTGCAATTCAAATATATTTTTAAATCGAATTAACAATAATGAAGTACGATGGTCTGTCTGTTTACACTGAAGCTAATTGTTCTCATTATTATTGTGGATAGTTATTATGGATTTTTAAATATTTTATGTTTTTAATATTAGAAAATGAAAATCCAGGCACATGAGCGCGCATGTCGCGCACGTGCATTTACAGCTGGAAATTATTTTTCCATCTGAAAAATTTCAAACCTGTTTGAAAAATAAGATAACGCATACATAAAAGTTTCACTAACAATATTTTAATAACAAGGGTCTATTAGACATGAGTTATTTCCTACTAACTAGAATGAATCATTTATTAAAATATTGCGAACATTACAAAAATTTTTAGAAGTCTAAATATTTAAAAATTTGTTATTATGAATTTTCAAATAGTTTATGTGCTTAATATTACATAATAAAAATGCAGGGACGTGTACGCGCGCTTTGCGTGCGTGAATTCACAGTTAGCAAAAAATAATTTAAATAAAAATGACTCACCCTTTCCCTTTCTTTCCCGTTCTTAAACGAAAAAATTAAAAATTATTTTTTGAAATCAAAAAATAAAGAAAATGGTCGGAATAAGAAAAAAATGAAATGTCGAAATTTAAGGCGAAAAAAGGAATGCCTTTCAACTCCGCTGGGATTCGAGCCCAGGACCTTTCATTTTCCAGAAGGCTCCTCTACCAACTGAGCTACGGAGGGGTCTAGCCAACCTATTTTACAGAAACCCTTACGGTTTTTAGCTATACATAACGATTATACAATTTTAATCTGAGAATCTCATTTTAGTCATTCTGATCAGTTGTAACAGAAGATTCCGTTTTACTATCTGCAAACAAGAAATCTATCGTACCAACCCATTTGACTAATCAAATCTTAGAAATATTTTTACGTAATTAAGACAAGGTGGTAACTTTTTTAAATCATCAGACATTAAATAACATTTTCTGTGAAAAAAGGAACTCCTTTCAACTCTGCTGGGATTCGAGCCCATGAGCTTTCGTTTGCCGGACGGCTGCCCTACCAACTAGCAAAATTCATCAATCAGTTGGTAGAGCAGTCGTCCCGCAAACATAAGGTTCTGGGCTCAAATACCAGCGGAGATGAAAGGCGTTCCTTTTTTTCACGGAAAATGTTATTTAATACCTTATTCAGAAAAATGTCCATCTTGTCTGAATGATGTAAAAATATTTCTAAGATTTGTTTAGTCAAGGTTAGTAAAATTGATTTCTGGTTTGCGGGTGGAAAAATGGAATCTTCTGTTAGAACTGATCCGAATTGCTAAAATGAGAATCTTAGGTAAAAGTTATTAGAAAATTTGTATTATGAATTTTCAAATAGTTTATGTTTTTAATATTGCAAAGGAACTCGCGCTTTGCGCGCATAAATTTACAGTTAGTAGAAAATAATTTTTATAAAAATGACTCACCCTTTCCCAAAAAGCCTGGTAGTGATGAGCATACGAAATTGATCGCAATCCAATCGCAAATCAGCTTCAATGGACATTTTTGATGTCCCAGGGCGATTTCCAAGCGAGTCATCATCGCCACTATAATCGAGGGTTCTTATTCTGGTGAGGCAGGGTGTTTGCTCACCGAGTGTCAGCTCCCTCAATTCCAAGGGTCCTTGAAATTCAATTTATTTTCACTTTTTTTTTCCTTTGGAAAATTCGATTCGAGAAATATGCAGACTAATTTAATTTCTAATTTATATCCCCTCTTACATAACTTTTGCTTGTATATTCTAGAAGAATCGTGATTGAAACTTTCAATCAATATTTTTTCACATTGTGGATATTAGGTTAAATAACATTGATATTGAAAAAAATAAAATAAACTGATAAATGAGTAATAATAAATATAATAAATAAATAAATAATCCTTTTCTTAAAAATTTGTGGTCACGAGATATCGCGTACATTGTTGTCGAAAACCTGCTCGATTGCAACATTACGTGAATATGACTTTTAGTCGCTGTTTAGGTACAGTTTGTTCTTTGCTGTTATAATTATAACATATATTTTATAAAAATTCAAAAAATCAAATTATTATACTAATTGTGAGTTATGTTTACCACTAAAAATTATGAGTGTTTTGGACTTTTGTAAATCACAATTTCCAAATGAGGTATTTTAATTCTAAAAATTTATTTTCAAAGAGAAAATTTAAATTGTTAATAATTTTTTATTAATAGAAGCAACAATTCTATTTTCAACTTTTTCACGACACGTTTTAAAAATGACAATAGGACTCTGTTCATAACCCCTTCATCATATTAAATGAGGTTATGTGTGCTTATCTAAATAAAGATTACGATTTTTCTCCATCAATTCAGTCAATCAAAATTTCCATATAAGTCATTTTATTTCATGGTGAAATTTATTTCTGAAATTTTCTTAACATTAGTCATAAGAGAGAAAATTTTAATTTTAAATGATTTTTTAATATTTGAAATTAATGCTCTTGTTAAAAAGAGGAAAGAGTGTCGTATATTTTGTAAAATTTCAAAACATTTAAAAAGTTTCCCAAAATTTTCGAAGAAGAATCTGGAAGATTTTAACGCAATTTTTTAAATTTTGACCAATTTTTAAATAATTATAGGAAAAATTCAAATCAATTTAGAAGATATTTAGAAGCTTTGAAAAAAATTCAAAAATAGTTTAAAAAGAGAGAGGGGGGAGAGGGGGGATAAAAGCGCCGCCGCATCTTATTCTACTTACTTTTACTTAATCTTACTTCTTACAATTTTCAGGTACCCTTATGCTTCTATGTGACTTTCGTTTCCTTTTTCTGCTCCTTTCCTTCCTACTCATGCTTTCCATTCTCTCTCCCCCACACTCCCTCATTCACCTTTCTTAACTCCTCGAGCTTTTTCTACCTCCTTCATTCATTCTTCTCCCAGTTCCTCCTACCCTAAAACTTTCCTAACATTCTCTCTTCCCCTGCTCGTTTCAACCTATACAACCATCCCGTATATGCTCCCATGCCTTCTACCCATTCACATACTCTGCATTTTCTCTTCTCATCCTTCTTCCAAAAGATTGCTTCTTTTACTTCATTTCCCAGTCTCTTTCTAGCTATTCTTGTCCATCTCTTTTCCCCCCATCCTGTTTCCAGATAATTTCGCAATCCTTCTCTTTTTATCACTTTATACCATTTATTGTAACTTGATTCCCCAATCCTCCGCCATATATTTGTTACCTTCCTTGCTCTAACTCTTTTCTTCCAATTCCTCATAGTCTATATTTCTTTCTTCTTCTATCCCTCGATCTCTAAAAAACTCTCTTCTTTCTTCTTCTCATCACATTAGCTGTATGGTCCTCTTTTTCCACCCCTTTGTAATACTTTCTCGTTAACTGCCCTCCCTTTCCTTCCATTAGTTTTTTCGCATTTCCAAGCCCTCTTTCCCGCCCTTGTTCTTAATTTATCCCTTTCAGCCTCTTCTGTACCATATAACCCGGAGTTCTCCAGTCTACTCCTAACGTCCATCTAATATATCTCTCATGCAACTTCTCTGTCTCATTCCTCTCTTTCCATCCCCATATCTCTGCCCAGTAGCCTATTACCAGCCATGCCAACGTATCAGAAAATCCCATTCGCCTGCTTCAATCTTTTGGAAACCTTTTTTTTCCTTTTCGGGTATATCTGTTTCATGACTCCCACCGCTTCCTTAAGCCTTTCTTCAATCTCGCTGTCCATTTTTTCTTTCTCTCTCCCCCCTCTCTAAAGCTAACTGCATTCGTTTCATCCGTATTAAGGCTCAGTTTTTTCCTATCCAAGTACTTTTCTAACCCCGTAATTAAATCCACCATTGCTTCTTCATTCTATGCAACATCACCGTATCATCCGTAAATGCCAGTGTATATTTTTTCTCCCCCTAACCTTACTCCTCCCTATCCTTTTCTCTTCATTTCCTCTCCCAAATCTGAAATTTATATATTAAACAGGAGTGGGCTTAGAAGAAACCCTGCCTTACACCTCTAGCCAACAAAAACTACCTCTCATTTGTTCCGACACCTCTAACCTCACTATTTGTCTCTCTAAAGATCTCTGCTACTCTTCTCCTTAAGCTTTATCTTATCTCCTTTTTCCCATAGCTTTATCTATCTCTTTTCTGTCCAATGAGTCAAACGTTGCCTTCATATCCACAAACATTGCTGTCACTCCCCATATAATGTCGGCATCAACGTCACTTCCCTATAATCTTTAACCCCTTTCCGCTTTCTTTTATTCATTATTGGTATCACTATCCCTTCATTCCATATTTCTGGCCAACCTTTCACTCTCCATACCCTGTTGCACATTATCCACGCACACTCCTTCAATTCCTTTCCCCCATACTTCCAAATTTCATTCGGGATTTAATCTAAGCTGCTGCCTTTCCCTCTTTCAATAACCCCATTGCCCTCGCTATTTACTTTTTATCTTTCCCTCCTTTCGTTATTTTCTTTTCCACTCCTCCTAACAATTCCATAAAATATTTTCCTTATTCTAACATTTCAATCTCTTAATTAACTCTTTCCTTTTTTTCCTCCCCCTTTCTCACTGCTTTCCATACTTTCTCCGTGCCAGCCTTTTCTTCTTTCTTCTGTATTCTTATGCACTGCTCTTCCCGTTTCTGTATTCTCTTAATTCCTTTCTAATTTCCTTTTTTCCCCCTTACATTCCACATCCCAGCTACCTCTTTTCCCCTCTTTGCTGACTTCTGTCTCAACTGTATATTCTAATATTCTTTTTACTGTTCCTATCACTATTTCCATCTCCTTGTTCACATTTTCCTCTCCCATTTTCACCATCCTTAGCCTTTCCCCAAATTCTTCTATTCCTTCTGCTGACCAATTACCTTTTCCTACTTTTTTCTCTTTCTTATTTTCTTTGGCTCTTTTCCGTTCATCTCTGTTCCCCATCTTTACTGTCACTATTAGTGGGAGATGATCCGAGTTTACGTACTCCGCTATCTCTAGTCTCCTTATGTTCTCCCTTACCCTATCGTCAAGAAGAACATAGTCTATTACTGTACTTTTTTTCTCCGTCGTATAAGTGTACTTTCCTTCTCTCTCTCCTCATCTTCCTCTATACTGTCGCACAAAACAAGAAAACTCATAACTGAAATCTGGGATTTGGCACCTGAATCACAATTGTTTTCCACTGAAATGTATTAGAAACAATTGCGAATCAGGTACCAAATCCTAAATGTAAGTTACGGGCTTTTTTGTTTTGCTGGGCAGTATATTCACATTTAATATAAACCACTCTAACTCCTCTAATCTATACAGTAACTCCCTCTCCTCTCCATTCACTACTTTGTCTTTGGAATTCCTCCCAGTCCTATCTCCTTCTTCTACCCATTCGTTTTCTCCTCGTTCTCCTGTTCTTGCATTCAAGTGACCTCCTATAATAAGATTCACCCTTTCTTCTTTTCCTTCCATTAACTCCCTTAAATCCGCTGTTTTTCCCACCATATCTCTATTTACTTGTTCTCATGTTCTTGCATTCAAGTCACCTCCTATAATTAGATTCACCCTTCCTTCTTTTCCTTCTATCAAGTCCCTTAACTTCGCTATTTTCCCCACCATATGTCCATTTACATATACCCCTACTATCTTCCACCTGTTCTCTCCTGTCCTCATCCCTTCTTCCATTAATCCTTCCTTTTGTTCGTTTAACCCATTCCCATCTTTTTTCTTTCCTATCAAATAACTTCTTATTCCCATCACCATTCCTCCCATTTTTCTGCCCTTTTTATTTTTTCTTATTGCCTCTTGTACATTCCACCTGTATCTCCTCGGTAGCCTTTCCTTTACTCTCTCCCAGTAGAATATCCTCCATTCTTCCCTTCTTTCATTTTTTATTACTTTTTCTTTCCCACTATCTCTTGTTTTCTTCCCTCTCTTCATCCCAAACCCTCCATATACCTTCTATCTGTATTCTCCCATACTCAACCCATGTTTCTTCTCCCTTATTTCTTTCCTCTTCTGCTATTGTCCTCAACTGATACTGCTTATTCCTTTCTTCGTATGTAAAATCACCTTCTATTTTCTCAGCACATCTACATATATAATGCTCTTTTCTTTGATATCGCTTCCCTGTTATGTTCTCTATTCATTAATTTCACCAGCACCTTGAAAAGATTTCCAAGAAATTGAAATCAAAATATAGACTTTTTAAGATTTCGAATTAAGAGGAGCTTTTTAAGAATTTTGAAATGTTTTGAGAAAATAAAAAAATTTTCTCAAGATTTCTGGGAAAAATTGACATGATTTTTTGTTTTGAAAAATTAATTTTAAGAGAAAGTTGAAAAAGATTTCAAAACATTTCAAACAATCTCGTAGAATGTCGAAAAAAATAAAAATGTAGAAAAGTTCAAAGCAAAATTTGGCAATTTTTCAATATACAAAATTTTCGAAAAAATTCGAGTAGGTTTAAGATACTTAGAAGATTTGAAAAGATTCAATAATAATTTGAAACTTGAGAAGGTTTTAAGCAACTTAAAACAGAATAAGGATTTTTGAAGCCAGTTTGAGTCAGTTTAAGTTATGTTCAAGAATTTTAGAATTTCTGAAGAGATTAAAAATATTTTAAAGCTTAAAAAGATTTCTTAAAATTTTAAAAATATTTTTAAATTTCTTTCAAACTTCTGAAAGGCTTACTCATCTTTTAAAATACCTTGAATTTGAGTGTTCGAAAAGTTTTAACAAATTAATAGTTATTCGAAATTTTTTATTTTGTATTGAAAACTATTTTGCCCCTCAATTTGAAAAACCACACGCGCGCGTAGCACGCGATCGATGATGCTAGTTATAAAATAAATAATAATAAATAAATAAATAATAAATAAAATATATAATAATATTAAGATAAATTATTTTTAAAATATTTTTTGAATTCAGAACTGTTGTTTACGTGGTTTTCAAAAGGTTATTCTCAAAAGTAGGCCTTTGTATACTTTAAATTTATTATTTACAGGAATATTCTCCCCTCTTTTACAACAGTTGATTTTATCACAGAAGCCTCATTAAATGTGATGAATATCACAATGAATATCACAGTAACCCGGTTGTAACGACCGACTTTACATATCTCTGATTTGTTAAATCTCACAGTGTTAACAGTTCAAATTTCTTTACAATTTTTTCCAACGGAATTCCCACATTAGATTGTGGGATCAAACCTCTCGTTAAGAAGTAGAATAATTTGGCGTTCTTTTTCCTCTTTAAATTTACCTATTCCTATTTTTCAATAGAAAATCCTTTTTAATCTCATATAAATTAGACCATCATTCTTCAAACTAACTTTATTCCAAGAAGTGAGAAAATTTCAGATTCTTCTTTATTTGCTTATACTCTCTCTCATTCATGGGTTTAAAAGTCTTTACAGATCCATTGTATATTTTCTTATCTACAATCCTTATATACTACCTTACCAACTATTTTTACAATATCATCTTAACCATTAATCTTAAACCTATACGCTTACGACCTTGCCCAGGGCTTCCGTTTCTTCTTACCACTATCAGCTTAGATATTGTAGCTCAATTCCGCAACACTACTTCCTTATTCTCCTTCTTTAGGAATCATTTTTTGGCTTTTCCCTACCTCGTGCGACTAGCTCTCTCTCTCTCTCTCAACTCTCCCAGATTCTTCATCCATTCCTCACCCTCATGATTCACCACTCTCCCATTCTGAATCTCACAACTCTCTTCCATTTGCTCTCCTTTTTAATCTTTTCCAGGTATTCTGGCTCCCCCTCACTCCTTACCATCCTATACTAGGTGTTGTACCTTCAATCCGAGATTTTTTCTCACCTTTCCTATCCTTGCCTTGCCCTCATATTTTCCTCTATTCCCTGCCACTCTCTACCCCTCTCATGCATACCATATTCAAACAACATTTTGTATCTCTCTTCCTCTCATTTCGAACGTCCCACATTACCCCTCCTTTCTCTGTCCATAATCTCCCGGATACACGCTTGTGCAATTTTGCTTCCTTCCTTCCTTCTTAGTTTCTCTTCAAAATTCTAGGATATTTTCAGTTGCGTGACCACCTTTTTCTCTCGTCCTATTTTCTCTTCTCACAAGCACTCTTCTCACTTTTATGCGCCTTCGATCCCAAAGTTTCCACTCCATAACTTAACACTGACCACACTTTCACGTCGAAAATCAACACTCATCCTCCAGTCGCCCTTGAACCTTCCTGTCCAGAACTCCTCCCCGTTCTTTTATCCTATCTTCACCCTTATTT
>JAUMHM010000031.1:53521713-53534466 GCA_032362435.1 Melikaiella ostensackeni
AGATAATTTTTTTGAACGTCTTTTTAATAATTTATTTGTATATATTATACGGTGAGCGCAGAAAATTGAGCGCAAAGTGCGAATATCATGATGAGAATGTATTCTTTACGGCCGATAGAGCCTTAAGTAAATAAATTTCCTTTCTCATTTAAAATCGAAAACAAATTTATAAATTTATTTTGTTGTTCTTGTTATTTAAAAAATTCCAGGTCATTTCCGGGGTTTTCCAGGTTTCTAGGTCAAATCGTCACACTGCTTAAACTTCCTTCAACTTTAGAGGCTTTCAATGTCCAATCATGTGAACTTTTTCAGTGATGGGAAGTAACTAGTTCCATTGAACTAGTTTTTCAACTAGCTACTTTTTTTGGTAATGGTAGTGGTAACGAAATCACTTTTATAAGTAAGTAACAAATTAGTAAGTAGTTACATTTTTTTCAGTAACAGTAACTATAAGAATCGTTACTTCTTTAGTTACTTTTGAAATGTAGTTCACAAGTCTTTTTTACGACAATAAATCAATTTTATTGCTGTTGCAACTATTTTTTCATTTTTACTATTCAAATTGTGACGGCAGGTATCTATAGAGATTTATAGCCCAATATAGGAGAATTTCGATTTTTCCCCCACCCTGGAATTCAAAATTTTCGAAAATCTATAGAAACACTTTGAGAAAAAAATAATAATTTCAGAGTTAAATATTCATTTTCTTTTGCTTGAAAATTAATTTTTTAAACTGAAAATTTAACTATTCCACTTGAAGATTTTACAGGATAGTTGAAAATTTATCTCTTTTTTGGAAAATCCAACCATCATTCATTGTGAATTCATCTTTTTAGGTTCAAAGTTTTATTATTTGTCTGAAAAATTAATTAGTTCGATCAAACCAACAATTTTGATAGAAAATCATTCTATTCGTCTGAAAATTCACCTTTTCGGGTTACAAACTTAACTATTTTGGTGTAAAATTAAATTTTTTGGTCGGAAATTAACCTTTCTGCTGAAAATTCATACTTGCGGGTTGAAACTTCAACCCTTTTGTGAGAAATTCGCCTTTTTAGCTTGAAATGTCAGTGATCTGATTGATTTCTTTGTCTCTTGACTGTCAATTAAAATCTTTTGTTGAAAATACGATTTTATTGAATTCAACTGTTTTTAATTCAAAACTAAAATCTTCTTTGATCGAAATATCAATTATTACATTTCTCATTGAAAATGTAAGTATTCCATTTTTAGTTGAAAATCTATCTTTTTGGATTGAAAATAAACTTTTTTGTTGAAAATTCAACTGTTTTGTAGAAGATTGGTCTTTTTGGCTTGAAAATGCAACTGCTTGGTTGAAGTCTACTCTGTTCTGGTTGGGGATTCAACTATTTCATTCAAAACTATTTTGTTAAAAATTCATTTTTTTGTTCAAAATTCATTTTTTAACTGAAAATTTAACGATTCCATTTTTGGTTGAAAATTTATCTTTTTTAGTTGAAAATTCAACTATTTGGTTGAAAATTTATGTATTTTGTTGAAAATTGAACTTTCTTTGTAGAGAAGTAATCTTTTTGGTTATAAATTCATCTCTTTGGTTGAAAATTCATTTGTATTGTGGAAAATTCGTCTCTTTCGTTCGATAATGCAAATGTTTGGTTGAGAATCAATCAGTTTAAGTTGATGATTCAACTATTTCGTTAAAAATTTAACGTCTTGGTTCAAAATCCAACACCTCTGTTGAAAATTCGTCTTCTTGGATTGAAAATGGAACTATTTTTGTAAAAAATTCAACTATTTGGCTAAAAATTAACTTTTTTGTTGAAAATATATATTTTCGGGTTGAAAATTAAAATATTTTGTAGAAAATTCGCCTTTTTGGCTTGAAATTTTAACAATCTGGTCGATTTTTTCTCTCTGGGCTCAAAATTCAACTCTTTCGTTGAAAATTTGTTCGTTTTTTTTTTTGGTTAATTTAACTGTTTTTAATTTAAAACTAAAATCTTTTCGGGTTGAAATATCAATTATTACAGTTCTCGTTGAGAATTCATCTGTTTCCGTTGAAAATTAAGTTTTTTAATTGAAAATTTAACTATTCTATTTTTAGTTCAAAATTGATATTGTTTAGTTAAAAATTCAACAATTTTGTTAAAAAGTCATCCTTTTTGGTTGAAGATGCAATTGTTTGGTTAAAAATTAATCTGTTTTGGTTGAAGATACAACTACTTTTTATAAAATTCAACAACTTGTTTGAAAGTTGAACTACTTTGTTTAAAAAATCATTTTTTTCGTTGTAGATTCATTATTTTAGTTGAAAATTGATCTCTTTGATTGAAAATTGATCTATTATGTTAAAAATTCGTCTTTTTCGTTCAAAAATTTATTTTTATAACATAAAATTTAACTATTCCATTTTTGGTTGGAAATTCATCTTTTTGGTTAAAAATTCCACTACCTAGTTGAAAGTTTGACTCTTGTGTTAAAAATTTATTTTTTGGTTGAAGATTCATCGTTTTGGTTGAAAATTCATTTCTTTTTATAGTTAATTAATCTTCTTGTTTGAAAATTCATCTTTTCTAGCTGCAAATTTAACGAGTTGGTTGAAAGTTGAACTCCTTTTGAAAAAATTCATTTTTTAGTCAATGATTCATCATTTTAATTGAAAATTCATCTCTTTGATTGGAAGTGTAGTTATTCCGTTGAAAATTCAGTTTTTTTGCTGTTAAATTACATTTTTTAACTGAAAATGCAACTATTCCATTTTTGGTTGAAAATTTATCTCGTAATGTTTTAGAAATATTATGTCGGTCATGACTAACCTACGATTTCAATAAAAAGTATAACAGTTATCTTTTGACAGATACGAATGAAGTAGTGTAAAAATTTAATTTGGATGTGAATGAAATACAAAAGTAAAGATATTTATTTTTTTCGTAACATAACGGTAACGATAACTAGTTCCTCGTAAAAAGTAACTTACCCTTACTTTTTCCAACTGGAAATGTTTTCTAATATTTATTTCAAATTTGAATACTTAGAGTGTGTATTTTTCCGTAAAAAAATAATTTAATTCAAAGTCATGAAAAATAGTGAGATCCAACTTGATATATCAATATCTCAACTTGTTTACTCGACAATAAAAGTCAACTTGAGAAACTTGTCCGTCGAAGTGAACAAGTTTTTAGATGTTTTCCTATCTTGAGCCTTGATACATTTTTTAGCTTTTTTATTATAAGCACTCGTTTCAATGCGGTTAGAGTACTTCGTATTTGGATTGTTGATAGACTCGTTTCTCTGGTTCAACAAAAAGCTTTCAAGATGCTGAAGGGAAAACTATAGTGTATTCATTTGACGTTAATTCTTGCTCATGAAAACTTGAATCCAATCGTGAACTAAAGACTCAAGACAATTAATCTTCTTTTTAATTATTTCCAAATTAAACATTTAATTTTTTTACTTCCAAGAAGAATAGCATTTTTCCGACAAAAGTTTCGGTTAGGAATTCCTTTCTAATCAATTGGAGCTCGGATTCATTCGGATTCATATTTCACAGTTCAGTCCTTTTCAGACCGTGCGTGCAATCCAAATGAATCCGCACAGATTGAAAAGGATTGGAATTTGAGTGGAAGGATTGAAAACTTGCTTCCGCACCCAGAAAAAAATTTCTTCATTCAACAAAATCGTTTTGTTGACCGCATTTGGTTGATTTCCGAAAACCTTTTTGTTAACTGAACAAAATTTTCATTCTATTGGCCAAATTTGTTTGCTTCAATCAATAAAAGTTTTTGGTTAAATCATTATGCTGATTCTAGAAATATTTGATTGGTTCAACAAATTTTTTTGTTAAATCTACCAAATACTTAAAGAGAGTATTTTGCTAGAATTAAGTACAAGATTTGGTTGATTCAACCAAAATATTTTGTTGACACCATTTTAGAGTGGATGAACGCATGCGCACTTGGTACGAAAGCGTACTTTAATTCCAGATGACAGTCTACGTTCAAGAGTTCGTTAGCGTCACGAAAAAAGACAAAAAAGTAATCCGTTTTCATCTTGGTAATCCTTATCAAAATAAGTGATCCGGAAACAGAATCGAATAGGGGCTTGAGAAGTGTACATTCTTCTCCAATTATTTTCAACATTAGTTATAAAATAATAAATCGAGAGGGTTTGCTGTACGAGAGAGACGCTCTTCGTATATTTATTCTGTTACACCTTGTCTGGTACAAAAAGCCCATATTTGAGTTCTTATTTGATAAATATTCTTGCTGGAAATATGTGTTTGAGTGATTACGTGAAAAATAATCAAGATTTTTTGAATCTACGTGCGATTACCTAAGATTGCGTGATTAAGTGTTTTATAAGTCAACCGAACAATTTTTTGAATCAAATATACAAAGGATCCCGCACAATTGACATTGCAAATGGCTTGCCGTTGAATTATCTACTCTTGTGATATTTAGTAGTTAAATAAACTACTAAATAATTCACGTCAGATGAGACAATTCCACGGTAAACCATTTACAATGTCAATTGTGTTGGGTCCTTTATGGTTTGATGAACTGCAACTTTTGGTTAAATCAACTAAAATCTTTTCTCAGGCTAAAGAAAACACTTATTTGAATTAACTAAAATATTCTCTTCGATGAAGCAAAATATTTGCTTGAATCAACCAAGAGGTATGGTATAATCAACCAAATTTTACTAACCAAAAAATTTTCTTGGGTCAACCAAATATTTTGTTGACCATATAATAACCATATTCTAGGGTTGAATCAACTAAAATTCTGTTCATTCAACCAAATATCTTTCTGGATGCGATTGGCAAAGAAAATAATTTATTCGGGAAGGACACTAAATTTCAATTCTAATCATTCCATTCAAAATAAAATAGGAGTTGTAAAGAATTTGATGGATAGGGCTCTTAAATTATCTCATCCAAAATTCCATGAAAAGAATATGGAATTATGCAAACAGATTTTTTTCTTAACTATTATGCGATTGCCTTTATTAACAATCATACGCATTACAGAATTGTTCAAATTGAGAGTAAAAGAAATGATCAGAACAAAAACAATATACAGGTCTACAATAGATTTAATACGGTTGTCTTACCTTATTTTGGAAAAATCTCAAGTATCTTGAAATCAATGTTAGAAAAATTGGGCTTACATATGATTTGTAGAGTTCCATTCAAAAGTAATTTGATTGTGAAATTGGGAAAAGATTAATATAAGAAACTTAATGAAGAATGTGTGATTTACAGATTTAAATGTAGACAATGTGATGTTGTTTACGTAGGGCAAACAAGGAGGTCACTTTGAGCAAGAGAACAGAAACATAAAAATAATTTTCATAGAAGTGCAAGATATTATTCGGTCCTTACAAAACATAGACTCACACATGGTCATGACTTTAATCAGGATGATATTTAAATTTTTATAAACAAACTTTGGGATGAAGTCATTAAGTAGATACAATGACAGTTTTGGTCAAAATTTTGCCTATGTGCAAATCAATTTTCAATAATTAAAGAATAAAGTAAATGACTTTAGTTTTTATTCAGAATGTTTGCCTATGTGATAATCATTGTCAATCAAGGAATGAAATATGTACTAAAATAACAATTGCTATCAATTATCTCTGTTTTATTTTCAGGTTATAATGGGTTTCTAATCTAATGTCTTCATTATTTATACCTGTTGTTTTCCTGTAAATTACCCCTGATGAGGAAGTCTGAATTGATTCCGAAACATGTTGAAATAGGATTGCCTATGAATACTATTAAGATTTCTTTTGAATTAGGTATGATTTGGGATAGTTTGGATCAGTTCAGAATGAATTCCTATCCGGAACTTTCGCCAGGGTTACTTATTATAATTCAATTCACACAACAGAAAGAAATCTCAATCACTCTAAGAATTTTTCATATTCTCGTAAATTTTGGAGAACTAAGTCGAATTTATTGAATCCTTTTGCGATAATGCATATATGACGGTGAAATATTTCCTTAGCACTCAGAAAAATTGAATTTCTAGCTGTTCTGTTGCCAAGAAGTGAAATGAAATGCAATGAAATGCAATTAAATGAAATGATATATTAATTTTCTATTCATTGCTCAACGAATTGTTGACTTGGAAAAATGTCTTTAGAGTTTCAGACTGAAAGTCAGTTTTACTGCCTTGGCAAGTTACAAGCGTCGTATGGCAGCTAGCAGCATTTCATAAAGGGCGACCGCGATATTGCTTTAATGGCATGAATTCATTACCATATTGCGAGAAGGAAAGGCAATCCAGTGTATTGCACTTTCGTGGGCGTTAGGGCAGTAGGTAGGTGTAAGGACATGTGATTGTATACGACGATCCTGCCTTAGAGTTTAGATGTCGTTGCACTGCAATACCGCGCCTCGTACTTCCTGTCTGTCTTATTATTGCAAAAGGCATTTTCAATGAATCATATTTTGAAAGATTTTTATTGACAAATGCATCAAGACATCAATCACGCACCATTGAGAACGTAGTTGTTGTGAAATTTCATTTCTAGGTCTAAAAATATACGAACATTCAATCGACTTTCAAGGATTTTAATTCGAAATTCGATTTTAAAATTCGCGGTTTCAATCAGTGAAAATCCACTAGCAATCAGTGAACATTTCACTGATTCACGTAATTAGTAACGACTGACTTATAGAGTCTTCTTAACAGGGTGTTAAGCGAATTTTTTCAAATGTAATAAACAGAGCTTATTCTAAGTCAAATTTTGGACGTTTTTTTAATCTAAGAAGAGTATTTTTTGATTATTATACCATTAAGCCAAATCCGTTTTGAAATAAGCGTAACTTGTTTGGTTCTAGCCTCATTGTACTACCGACACGGGTCGCTGATCAATCTTTTTAGCAATCACCCCAAGTGAAGAACTTCACAAAGCCAACGTACATCACGGATCACAAAAAACACTCAAACACTAAAAAAAACTCAAACGCTAAATAAATCACTCAAACAAAGCCATCGTACATCAAGGTTCACACAAAAACACTCAAACTGACTGATAAACCCATAGGAAGATCCATACTCTTTACCCCAACCACATCCACTAAGCATAGCTCTATGTATTCTATAATCAAACACTAGACACTAGGGTGGTAAAAAAAATCATTTCTCACATTTTCTTTTACTTTATGAGAAAAGATGTCCCTCATCTTTAGGGATTAAAAAATATATATTTAAATGTTGCTAGCGACTTCCAAAGCATTAAAAAATAAATAAATCCTTTTATTTGATGTAAATTAATTGTGTGAACAAAAGGGAGGTTAAGAGGTGTATTTTTTGAATAAATGCACCCCTAATTTTACCAAAGCTCACCTCTTAATTCAGAATAATGATCGCGATGACGTAATTCCTAAGGATGGTTTTTTTAAATTTTCAATTGATGTTTATTTCATTCTAAAATGATTATTTTAGTGGTAGTATTTTCCAAATTTTGTATAATAAAATTTTTATATGATTTATACTTCAAATTTTCATTTCACTTTCATACAGTTCAAAAAAGATCCTTAGGAATTACTTTATTGTGTATTAAGCGGTGAATTTCAGCGAAATAATATGTGCATTTATTTTAAAAATACAACCTTCAACCTCCCTTTTGTTCACACAATTAGTTTACATCACCTCTGTGAAGTTTTACCTGTATATCTGTGAAAATTAGGGTCATCTTTTTTCATGAAATAAAGGAAAACGAGGGGGTGAAATGAAAAAATATATTTAAAAAATTGTTCTGGACAACCCTACTGTACTCACACAAATAATTCAAATCTTACTCAAAATACCGCGTTAAAATCTTAAGTTAGTTATTTCAGCAGGGATTACTGCCATGACATTCTCAATTACATTACACTTTGTTTTTTTTTACTTTTATAAGCATTATTGATATACTTCTTCGCACAAAAAATGTTATAATATGAATTTTCGGTCATGTTGTTCGTAATTTATATCAAAATAATATTATAATTATAATACATTGTTACCCAATAACTATTGTTTAGATTATTACAAAAATTTTCATCAGAATAAATAATTTGGGTATTTTTTAAACTACTACCATTTACTCAAAGTTGAAGGTAAGTTTCTGTAGAGTTGCAGTCACTTTTCAGCATAATTGTAAAACATTTTTTTGCATGGTGCAAGAAGCTAAAGTAAAAGTTGGACAAAATTTTATCATTTTTTCCGCAGAGAAACAAAAATTTGAAATATATAAAATAATATGAATTTTCTATAAAAATTCTTCAAGTCATACATTCATTTAAATTTTATTATTATTTTCCTACGAATGAGATGAGTTCGAATATTTTCAGATTTTTTGTTCCAACTTTTATTTTAAATCCTTGCACAATGCAAGAATTTTTTTACAATTATGCTGAAAAGATTCTGCGATTTTATAGAATTTTTAATCCAAAATGAGCCAAAGAACATTGAAAAATGTTTATTATTTCAGACTCCAACACTACGTCTTTAAAAGATTTTGCCCTTTTTCCTTCTCATAAAAAAAAAAATAAAAATAAAAAAAAAAATAAAAAAAACCTATTGAAGAGAAACAAATTTAAACTCCGAATAAAGAAAAAATAACAAATATTGGATCTTAAACAGTGGTTTTCCACATACTAAGTAGCGGTAGGGAAAGAATTGATCATATTTTTTTAAACTTAACAATTTCAATTAGTTAAATATTGATAGTTTCAGTACCAAATATAATCAGCCAATAAATTCTTCCATTATTATGAATAAATTTGATAAATGAATCAGAAATTGAGTTTTGACATTTCGTACTTTGCCCATAGCGGCAGGGGCACTCCGCAGATCGACCAAGGATGTTTTTATAAGCGAAGCCCGAAGTAAAAACATGTTTCGCACTCAGCTCGACAACGCTCGGGCAAACTGTGCAATGACCGGACCATCCGAGGATTGCCCGCACTTCAGGATTTGCCCACCACATGGGACATCCAGGAGGACATAACGCAGCCTTGCCTAACGCCCTGCTTAATATCAAACCAATCGCTCAGTTGTCCATTCACTCTTATAAACGCTTTAACACCATTATATATTGCTTTTATTGCTTTTAGAAGCCAACCATTCACTCCACACTCTTTCAGGACTTCCCAAAGCTTAATTCTATCCATCTTATTAAATGCTTTTTTCCAGATTAACAAATGCACAGAAAACTTTCTTGTTTACTCTCAAACTTTTTTCTACGATGTCTCAAGCTAAATATCTCATCCACACATGATCTCTCTGGCATAAATCCACATTGGATTTCCCAGCTCATTTCTTTAGTTATTCCCATGACCTCACCAGTAAGTATTTCCGTAAATATTCTGCCCACGGTACGCAGCAGGCTAATCGCTCTATAATGAGCACAGTTTATCACACTTTATCTTAGCACACACTTAGCATACTTTATCACCCTTTCCCTTGTAAAGTGGAACGATAAGCGCCTTTCTCCAATCATTTGGAACTTCACCGTTCTCAGCACACATATCCTAAAATTCTCTCAGCCACACAAAAAAATATCCGCCACCGCTCTTAAGCATTTTAGCGGTAATACCATCCACACCAGCAGCCTTACCGTTCTTTAGTTTCTTAATTGCGGATATAATGTCGTGGATATCGATTCTTATTTCGCCACCTACAACGGGATTGTCTAACGTATCCTCTTCTGCATCACAGTTGTTATACTTAGTAGCTTAACCTCCATACGATTTCTTGAACAAGTCATTCACAAAGTCTTTCACTTTGTGCGCATCTCATACCATTTCACCATCAGCATTCTTAATTCCAACTCATTTGGTGCTATTACTTCCATTGCTAATCTTCTTAATCCATTTTCAAGAAAAATTATTATTCCCTTCAAAATCATTTTCTATTTTTGTATCTTTTTCCGCTTTGGAATTATTATTATTTATATTTATATATAATTATATATATTATTATTCCCTTCAAAATCATTTTCTATTTTTGTATCTTTTTCCGCTTTTCTAGTATAATCCTCTCCTCATTGGTATGATCTTTAATATTCATATTTCTCGAGTGCGGTTGCTTTTTCTCGATAACAGCCACGCGGATTTCATAATTCCATCAAGAATCTCCAGTTTTCTTCCCACAACAGCAGTACCACACACTTAGGGCGTGCTCTGAAAGATGCTATCCCGTAGTATTATCCATGCACCCTCTACATTTTTATTCTTCAATTCAGTCTTCCAGTCTTCTTTATGATGACCTAAATATTTATTCAGCTTTTCATGACAAACTATCTGTACTTCTGCTTCCTGCAAATTCTCTACTTTAACTCGCATCTGCTTCGACTTATTATTAATTCTTCTTTTCTTTCATATTGCATGGCATCTGATTTAAAGCCAGTGCAAGACATTTTGATTATATATTAAATGGGGCATAATGAATTTGATGAAGAATCGACGCGAAAAGCTCCTAAAGTCAGAAGACGTGACACCTTCTCCTTCTTTAAATACACACTCTTGTATAATTTTATAATTAAACAATATACGTAATAATTGCAGTGTGCAATAATAATTTAAAAGTCGGTTGTCACTCGATTTTTGTAATATTATAATTATAAGAGGTTGACCTACGACTCTTTATTTCATTTATAGTGTTAAGTTTTGATGAAAAGAGTATGTAGGAAATCCTTACTCTTATTTTATGGAAGTTGCAAAAATAAAAAAGCATCGAAATATCTAATAAGTTAATATTTATTTGCCGTGGAAAATAACCAAATTTGATCTGGAGAAACTTGGAAATGGCCTGGAATTTGAAGTCGTCCTATGAATTGCCGCCCTCTTAAATAATTGAAAGTTGAAAATATTGATAAACAAGTCCACATGATGAGTGAATTGCGTTTACGCTCCGTCATCAAATCGGACTGAAATAGCTGGTTTCACAATCAGAATTGTGAATTATGTATGTGTCTAATTGGAGCGGTATATTTGCAGGGAATTAATTTCTGTGTGTTGTAAAAGAACTATGAATTAAACATAGGTCACGCGAGTTCACAAGATACTCGTAAGAAGCCTCTTATGGAACAATAATTGTTAGTAATGCAAATAGATTCTCATTTAAATTCTAATGTTAAATGTAATTTCAGCTTAGTCTATGCGAGAATAATCCTTTTTTTTATTACTTTCTTCTAAAAATGTATGAATTTAAAAGTGAAGCATAATAATAATATCAAATGGCGGTCGCACATGCAAAGGAAAGCTCTGCAAAGAATAATGGCCAATAATTTCCTTTCAGGAAAGATTAATTGTAAATCAATCAATATTAGAATTATTTATCAAAAATAGTATTTTTTAATTATTATAGGTGGAGATTCAGTTCTGGAAGTATATTTTCATTGGCGAAGGAAAGACTCGAGCCTCTTCTGAATGAAGCAAAACCTGGAATTCTTGGTAATTTATTAATTATTTTATTTTAATTTATAAATTTTACCATCGACTATTTTATTATTTTGCTGTGACTAAATAAGAGAATACTATCTTAAATTTTTGAAAACTGTTTGTGGATTTCAAAGCAGCATTTAACTTCGTGAACAGGAGGGTGCTCTGGAAGGCTATGAAAGAGAGAGGAGTAGATGAAGCGAGAAATTTGCTGAGGACAATCCCGAAATTATAATTTGCTAAGGACAATCCGGATATTATTTTTACAAAAGCGGATAAAGGTCATAATACAGTCGCGATGAATAGAGTAGATTATGACACGAAAGTCAATGAATTGTTACAAGATCGGCACACTTATATTCCCCGAAATAAAGACACCTCTACAAAAATTGCGAGGAATGTAACAAAGTTGGTAAAAAAATGGGAGTCGGCCGAATATATATATATATATATATATATATATATATATATACTGCTAAAAATCTTAAAATATATCACGCTAATCCCTCCAGATTTCATGGTCTACCGAAAATTTATAAAACAGGTACCACGCTTAGGCCGATCGTATCGTATGTGGGCAGCGCGACTTATGATTTAGCATGTTACGCGAAAAACATTATTTCAAATAATATTGTAGCTCCTAAATCGAGAGTGTTTAACAGCTTCTATTGAGTGAAGAAAATACGAGACATTAGGATCCCGGAAAATCACGTCTTCGCATAACTGGACGTCATCACTTTTCACTGATGTGCCGAAAGAAGGGCAGTCACAGCGGTTCACAGCAGGTGGAATCAAATTCGCACAAAAACAAGAATTGCGTAGGAAGAATTTAAGGGGAGACTTAGATTATGTCTTGACAGCATGGATTTCAATTTTAAGGGTGAAACAAATAGAGTAAATATGAGATAACAAAATTAGATACATGAAGTATATAAGGATCTGGAGAAATTAAAAACTATAAAATTGAGGACATTAATGTTAAATTATTGTACACAATGGTACCCAAGATACGCATATATTTTCATATAGCATCTTCCTCAGAAACCTTTTTTTGGAGGTAAGGAGGGTATAGTTTCCCTAACTGTATGTAATAACCCTTTGTCAACCTTATTTATCGATAAGTACCGGGTTAACATTCTCATTATTAAAAACAATACAGAATGTGAATATAATAAATTAAAGTAGGTACATAGAAACACATAAGTATCTGAGAAGTTAACGGTTACAAAATTTAGAACATAAGAATTTAAAAAATTGTACACAATGGTACATAAGATATGCATATATTTTCAATATAGCATCTTCCTCAGAAAACCTTTTTTTGGAGGTAA